>CM076575.1:1506989291-1507589291 GCA_034641835.2 Pinus albicaulis | reverse complement strand
TCTTACTGACTCCTCTATAGAATAAATTTCTCTTAAACACAATAAAACATACTTCTTGCTGGAAATGATTAATTTCTTGGTTTGGTTGGCACTTACTAGTGAAATTTTCGACTTTCCTTTGTGCACATTGATGATGAACGATTTTTCATGCTTGACGAGTCGATATTGGTTGGCTCTCCTCATGTATATTTCCTCATACATGTACATGTATGGAATCCCAATCATGGCTCCACATACATAAAGGGGAACCACATCTAGATATACTTCATCAATAAAATTAGCACTGATAACAAATACAATTTTTCACTATTTAGTTACCTTCAACTCTGCATCCTTATTTACCCATCCCATTGGATATGGATTTGGATTATCATGAACATAAAACCTCAACTTCTTGACTAACTCTGCTGCAATGAGATTCTCTTGCGATCTTGAGTCAAAAATAGCATCAATCTTTGTATTTTTTACCTGTATATTTATATGGAAGAGTTTGGTCATTTATTTCTCTTCTTGTTGCTGAAGGATACTCATATTCACCTCCTTCTGCATTGATTTACATACAATATTCGCATCCACGTCTGAGCTACTTTTAACTTGGTTGCTCAAATCAGTGGCCATGAGATTCTTCTTCTTATTATCTTTCTTCTTGTTCTTTGGGGTTTAGCTTTGGATGCAACTTCCAACACTTATTCTTTACATGGCCATTAATGTTGTAGTGGTTGCTAAGATATTTGCACTGGTGTTTTGTGGCTATTGTTGAAGTCTAAAATTATTTCCTTTTTTACTACCTTTTTGTCTCTCCTTCATATTTTTGTGATCATTTTGTAGCAGTTTCAACCTAATCAAGGTCATCTCATACTTAATCGAGCTATAAAAGGTATTAATCATCCATGTTTTAAAATCTATTTCTTCTTTTTCAATTATAATTAAAAATTCTCTACAACTACTTAATCTTGATCTTTTTGCAGCTAATATTGAATTTTGCAACCATCTCCATGACTAGACATGTTGTAGTGCACCAATGAAGGAATGAAAGGTACCTGTAGATGACATATTTTACCCACATTGATGTTCACCTATCGGCATGATCTGGAAAGTTACAGAGATAAAAATATCTAAGATTCAAACCTAAAGTCAAACTTTGGTTATGACTATGCAGCAGTTAAGCGAACTTCGGGAAGAAAGCATGATGAAAGCATGGTGAAAGCATGGAGAAGACTTGTTTGATCGAGAAGATATGATTTGAGAAGAATCCCTCATTATTTTCTCTTCCAGTAGAAAATTATGAGGAGATAGAATTTTAATTCAATTTTACTTCATAGATGGAAGATCAGTCTAATTTCCTATCGACACGGGACTCTTAGATTAGTTTGACAAAGTATTGTATAAAAGTCGTGAGGCAAAACCAAAAACATAGTTAAGTTAATTTAAGTTGTGGTTCATTTCTAGTATTTTGAATTTTTTTTCCGAATTAATATAATAATTCGATTCTTTCTGATGCATGTTTGAGCTATTGTTTTATCAGTGAAAAACTTACTAATTAGATTTGGATCAAGGAACTAAGTGATAGCTCAAATTTCAAAGTGTTAGAAAGTGTGCCGAACCTGAGCAACCGGATAAATCTCGTCTTCTTGATTCTGGCGCCGTGAACGGTTCAAAAAATTGACACCGTATGAAGAAGTTATCGTGTTTTGAAAAGTCCAGTAAAATGCAATTTTGGACAATTGACCGGGGTTGACTAGGCATTTGTACAGTCAACAAAAAAAGAATATTCCAGGAAATATTCCTAAAATATTCCTCAGAATATTCCCTGAAATATTCCTTCCAGGCTAGTCAGTGGATGAAAAGTGGCATTGACCTATTCGTTGATGGGTTGTATGTTGTTTTTGGAGGACCAAACATAGGGTGACACATGGCCAACCCCGAGGTTTCCATGTGTCTCCAAAGTGGTGTGTTAATTTTTTTTGGGACTCCACATGAATCAATCGCGGAACCTCTTGCCTGCCAGCCATGCGTTTTACCGACTACTCTGCTTGTTGGTTCTTAACCATTCAGTTGTTGGTTTATATTTAAAGTATGATAGATTTTCATATGGGGGTTGGAACTGTTGGTGGTCCCAACACGTCGACGGTCCTGTGGAAGAGTGTTCACATGCAATGTAACCATGACATTAAATTGCAACCTCCACTTTTAATCCACCAACATTATGCCTTGCCACATGGCTACATTCCCGCATGGTTAGGGTCTTATCCCCAAAGATTCCATTAACCCGCGCTTCAAACTCTGGTTTCAAGCCTTACCACAGTTACAACCTTGAGTTCTGCTCCGACATTGATTATAACCACGGGTTTTGGGGGTTGGCATGTGGCCACCCCCTACCCTTAGAATTTAATTTTACAGTTAGCGCTAGCGAAGTTATAGCGTGCCCCTATTTTTGTGCGGATTTGGCCAAATTTATCTCCAGTTAAACTGAAGTCCTCCATAATTAGTGGAGTTTTTCTACGGGTTACTGGGAAAAATTGATTATGATCTATCTTGAGCATTACTCAACCATTATGGGAGTGTGAATAGTCAATTTAGACTTTCTTGTACATTCCAGAGCGATTGGTGAGGGTTTCATAGCCATAAAATAAATTTTGAGCATGAGTTTTATTCAGAGAAGTTCTAGGGGCCACTAGGGCCACTAGGGGCCAACAACGGAATGAGGCCTAGCCAGGGCATCTAGAGCCCTTAATCAGGAAACCAATAGTCATTTTTGGATGTTTTATACATTCTAGAAACATTGGTGAGGTTTTTAGAGCCAGAAGAGGACTTCAGAAGGTCGATATGCTTCAGAGAAGTTCCAAGGGCCATCAGGGCCACCAAGGGCCAGTAGGAGAATGAGGCCTATCCAGAGCAACCAATAACCATTCTCAATAAAATAATAGTCTATTCTGACTATTTTGAACCTTATGAATCCAACGAAAGGATTTTTAGAAGCTTTTAAGGACTTTTGAAGGCCGAGATGCTTCAGATAATTTTTCATTGAGCCGAGAGCCACAGGGTGCCACCAGGTGTTGGGGGCATAACCAGAGCAGCCATAGGCCTTTTTGAGCAATTGAATAATATATTCTGACTATTTTTCACATTATTAATCCATTGAGTTGATTTTTAGAGCCATTTGGAGACTTTTGGAGCAGAAGAAGCCACAGGGAATTTTCGAGCAGGCCAGGGCCAACAAGGGTTGGAGGCCTAGATTGGGAAGCCAGAGCTCATTTGGAGAAAATGAACATCCTATTTTGGATGTATGATATATGCTGGAGATATTATATAAGGTTTCAAGGATAGAAAATTACTAATTAGGGAGTTTGTGCCACATAGAAGCTCAAGGAATCTTATGGGCACCAACAGAAGAGGTCAAGTCAAAGGGAGCCTAGGTCCATCTCCAGAGAGATAGAAGCCATTCCAGGGGTATGATGGTATTCTAAATCCAATGGTACAATCCAAAATAGGATGAGTTTCATAGCCATCAAAGAAATTTTGAGCATGATTTTTATTCAGAGAAGTTCTAGGGGCCAACAACAGAATGAGGCCTAGCCAGGGCATCTAGAGCCCTTAATCAGGAAACCAATAGTAATTTTTGGATGTTTTATACATTCTAGAAACATTGGTGAGGTTTTTAGAGCCAGAAGAGGACTTCGGAAGGTCGATATGCTTCAGAGAAGTTCCAAGGGCCATCAGGGCCACCAGGGGCCAGTAGAAGAATGAGGCCTATCCAGAGCAACCAATAAACATTCTCAATAAAATAATAGTCTATTCTGACTATTTTGAACCTTATGAATCCAACGAAAGGATTTTTAGAAGCTTTTAAGGACTTTTCAAGGCCGATATGCTTCAGATAATTTTTCATTGAGCCGAGAGCCACAGGGTGCCACCAGGTGTTGGGGGCATAACCAGAGCAGCCATAGGCCTTTTTGAGCAATTGAATAATATATTCTGACTATTTTGGACATTATTAATCCATTGAGTTGATTTTTAGAGCCATTTGGAGACTTTTGGAGCAGAAGAAGCCACAGGGAATTTTCGAGCAGGCCAGGGCCAACAAGGGTTGGAGGCCTAGATTGGGAAGCCAGAGCTCATTTGGAGAAAATGAACATCCTATTTTGGATGTCTGATATATGTTGGAGATAGTAGAGAAGGTTTCAAGGATATAAAAGTACTAATTAAGGAGTTTGTGCCACATATAAGCTCAAGGAAGCTTACGGGCACCGACAGAAGAGGTCAAGTCAAAGGGAGCCTAGGTCCATCTCCAGAGAGATAGAAGCCATTCCAGGGGTATGATGGTATTCTAAAGCCAATGGTACAGTCCAAATAACCATTGGAGTTGAGTCAGTAACTTTTAAAATAAATTTTCCATCATAATCCAAAAGATCCAAGTCAAATGACAAGGGCTCAAGGAGATGTAGCCCACGACATTCGGGTGAACTCCTTTATTAAATTTTTTGTTATGTGTTGATGCTTATTTTCTGCACTTTATGCTTGATGTACATTCTTAATATTGGAAAAAACAAAACTTTAATTCCTTACACACTTAAAGCATTAAAAAAGTTTAAAACACATATACCTAAATCAAAAATTCAATTCCACACAGTCAAGTATAAGAAATATATTAATTTGTTTTAATTGAGTGGGAGGTTCTTGCATAGCATAACAATTCAACCACCAATTTCAGATCAGGTGGTATCATAGCACTAGGTTTCTTGCTTGACAGTGCACCAGGTTGCTTTCTTGCTTGTTTGACTTGAAAGGTGTTTTACAGTGCAAATAATTTAACTGTTTGCAAATTGATTGATGCTTACAAGTTTGAGTTTGCTAGAGGTGAAGGGGAGATAATTTTAGCTTAGTCTAGAAGAGGACAAGAAGGAATAAGGCTGAAATAATTCTTCTTACCCAAAGGACCTCAAGACAACCCTTGAAGCAAGAGAGGGATTGTTTTCAAAAGAGGTTGCTTGAAGAAGAGATACAAGTTGCAGAAAAGAGCTTGAATCTACAGCCATAATATTTAGAAGCTTTGCCAATTATTTTTGAAGCTTTGTGAATTATTGTTGAAGTTATTTAATTCATTTACATAATGATGACAACTTATTCAAGTGAGGTTTCAAAATCCTCCTTTACAAGACTCTTTGATGAAGATATGAAGCGAGACTTCTACATCATGAAGGATATGGTGCAAATTCTATATGAAGATGGAAGGGAAATCACTAGACTTCATGAGAAATTGGTTGTTATGAAGCAAGAGAAAGAAGGAATTCTTCAAAGAATGCATGATATGGAGATGCAACTCCATCATGCCCAAGAGGCCTTAAACCAAACACATGCTTGAAGCAGAGGTAAATCACTCAAATTTTTCTTCAATTTCCTCTTCAGAAAGATGTGTAGGTTCATTTGAAAATAACACTAGAGGTATAGGTTCCAAGTTGATGTTAAAAATGGGCTATGAAGGCAAGGGTCTAGGAAAACATGCACAAGGCATGATTGAGCCTATTTTGGTTGAGGAAAGGCCTAAGAAGTTTGGTCTAGGCTATGTTCAACCTTATGGAAAAAACTCCAAAGCCATGAAGACACTTGAGGCATTTCCAAGAAGAAATTTTGTTGCAATTTCAAACCCACAAACATGTCAAGTTTTTTTTCAAGTTGATTGCCATTGTTTGAAGCCTATGTTGCAGCAAGATGTTTATAGACATGCAGCTTATGACGAGCAAGAGAGTTCTGACAACTATCAAGACATGAACACTGATGTTGGTCTTCAAAAGAAAGCCAAAACCTCTTCAAGTTCATATCCTCAAGAAGGTAAAAAATATGGACATGCAAAGCAAAATTTGAGGTACAATTCTTTCCATAGTCCAGTTGATTATGTTTATGTTAAGCATGGAAAATCTGCATGCATGAAAGGAAGAAAGAGTTGTTGTTCCTATTGTGGTTTGTGTAACCATGAAGTTTCAAAATGTTGGAAGAGGATGAAGGCATACAGGAAACAGTTGAAGCGAAGGAAAATTTCATAGAAGATGCAAAATACTTGCACACATTGCTAGAAGAAGGGACATTTTATTGCCCAATGTTGGACACTTCATCCAACTAATCATCCCAAGAATTTGAAGCAAGAGGATAAAAATACTGGCGAAAATGGAACTAAATATTCCATCATTGATGTGAGAACAGATGTTTCACATGAAGAATATTTTCAGCAAGAAAAATCACCATGGAAGTGGCTTGGTAAGAAGTGGTTTGACTTCTTGACCCAACAAGACATACATTCATTTGTACATATGAAAATTTCGGTCATGTATGCATGTATTTCTATTGAAAACTTATGTTTGTTTGAGCCACCTTTGATTAATGATCAAGGAAATGATGTCAGCTACCTTTAATTGAAGATTTCTCGCCAGAAATTTCTGGTTGAGCTCAAAGAGGATACAATTCTTGACAGGAGGATAAGAGTATCAAAGAGGGGAAGTGTTGACTACCTTCGAGTTAGGGCTCAAAGGCACTAAGACAAGAAAGGAAAAGTGTAGGGAGGCTGGAAATGTGAGGGTTTTGTACTCTCATCTACTGAACAGGTAATCAGTCTTTTGGGGTCCAAAAGATTCCTAATGGGGAGGAGTGATCAGATTTGGATCAAGGACCTAAGTGATAGCTCAAATTTAAAAGTGTTCGAAAGTGTTCCAAACCTGAGCAACCAAATAGATCTTGTATTCTTTATTCTGGCACCATGAACGGTTTGAAAAACCGACACCGTATGAAGAAGTTATTGTGTTTTGAAAAGTCCAGTAAACTGCAATTTTCGACAGTTGACCAGGGTTGACTGGGCATTTGTATAGTTAGCAAAAAAGAATATTCCAGGGAATATTCCTCAAAATATTCCTTGAAATATTCCTTCCAGGCCAGTCAGTGGATGATAAGTGGCATAGAGCTATTCGTTGATGGGTTGTATGTTGTTTCTGGAGGAAAAATCATAGGGTGACACGTGGCCAGACTTAAGGCCGCCACGTGTCCCCAAAGTGGTGTGTTAAATTTTTTTGGGACTCTGCAAGAATCGATCGCGGAACCTCCTGCCCACTAGCCATGTGTTTTACCTACTACTCTGCTTGTTGGTTCTTAACCATTCAGTGGTCGGGTTATATTTAAAGTATGACGGATTTGCATACGGGGGTTGGAATCGCCGGCGGTCCCAACCCGTCGACGGTCTCGTGGAAGAGTGTTCACATGCAATGTAACCGTGACAGTAAATTGCAACCTTCACTTTTAATTCGACAATAGTATCTTCCAACATTACGCCTTGTCACATGGCTACATTCCCGCGTGGTTAAGGTCTTATCCTCGACGATTCCGTTAACCTGTGCTTCAAACTCCGGTTTCAAGCCTTACCACAGTTTCAGCCTGGAGTTTTGCTCCGACATTGATTTTAACCGTGGGTTTGGGGGTTGGCAGTGGCCACCCCCTACCCTTATAGCGCGCCCCTATTTTTTTGCGGATTTGGCCAACTTTATCTCCAGTTAAACTGAAGTCCTCCATAATTAGTGGAGTTTTTCGAGGGGTTACTAGGTAAAATTGATTATGCTCTATATTGAGCATTACTCAACCGTTCTAGGAGTGTGAATAGTAAATTTCAACTTTATTGGACATTACAAAGCCATTGGTGAGGGTTTCAGAGCCATCAGAGAACTTATGAATGTGAGTTTTCTTCAAAGAAGTTCTAGGGGCCACAAGGGCCACCAGGGGCCAACAGCAGAATGAGGCCTAGCCAAGGAAGCTACAGGCCTTACTCAGGAAATAAATAGTGATTTTTGGATGTTTCAAAAATTATGGAACCATTGGTGAGGTTTTTAGAGCTATAAAATTACTTCCTAAGGCCGAGATACTTCAGAGAAGTTCCAAGGGCCACTAGGGCCAGCAGGGGCCAGCAGGAGAATGAGGCCTATCTAGAGCATCCAATAACCATTCTCAACAAACCAATAGTTTACTCTAACTATTTTGAACATTATTAATCCAATGGAGGGATTTTCAGAATATTTTCAAGACTTATGAAGGCCAAGATTCTTCAGAGAATTTTTCAGTGCGCTGAGAGCCATAGGGTCCCATTAGGTGTTGGGGGCATAACAAAAGCAGCGAGAGGCTTTTTTGAGCAAGTGAATAGTCTATTATAACTATTTTGGACATTATGAATCCAATGAAGGGATTTTTAGAGCCATTTGGAGTCTTTTAGAGTTGAATAAGCCGCAGGGAAGTTTCAGGCAGCCCAGGGCCAACAGGGGTTGGAGGCCTAGATTGGGAAGCCAGAGCTCATTTGGAGAAAAAGAACAACCTATTTTGGATGTCTGATATATTCTAGAGATAATAGAAAAGTTTTCAAGGATGAAAAAAGACTTATTAGGGAGTTTGTGCCACATAGAAGCTCAAGGAAGCTTAAGTGCACCGACAGAAGAGGTCAATTCAAAGGGAGCCTAGGTCCATCTCCAGAGAGATAGCAGCCATTCTAGGGGTATGGTGGTATTCTAAACCCAATGGTATAGTCCAAATATCCATTGGAGTTGAGTAAGTAACTTTTAAAATAAATTTTCCATCATAATCTAAAAGAGCCAAGTCAAATGACCAGGGCTCAAGGAGACGTAGCCCACGACATTCGGGTGAACTCCTTTATTAAATTTGTTGTTATATTTTGATGCTTATTTTTTGCACTTTATTCTTGTTGTACATGCTTAATATCAGCAAGAATAAAAGTATATTTCCTCACACACTTAAAGCATTAAAATATTTTAAAACACATATACCTGAATCAAGAATTCAATTCTGCACAGTCAAGTATAAGCAAGATCTTAATTTGTTTTAACTGAGTGGGAGGTGCTTACATAGCATAAAAATTCAGCCACCCATTTTAGATCACTTACACTCACGGGAGGGCCCCCTGGAGAGTAGTAAGGGTAGTTATTTTTGTTTTCATTGCAATTTGTTCACAAATAGTCTACATTCGCATAAAATTTTCATATAGTTTCATCCTTGAATGGTTAAATTTCAGTTGTGTTTTAATCATATGTTGTTTTGTTTCTTAGAGCACTCATAAAAGAAAATACCAAAAAAAATTATTTCTAGCATGCATTTCCTTCCAACAATTTAGTTCTATTATTCAGTTAATTTCGTTGATGATGAAGAGATGTATTTTTAGATTTATTTTTTCACATTAGTAATCACTTGACGTTACAAGTTCTTGTTTGATTTATTTTCCTTTTGCAAGTAAGTAGCATTAGCATTCCTTTCTACACTTATAGTTAAATTTCATTTTCTGCAAATAGAGTTAAGTTTCCTTTTTATGAAATTAGTGTTAAAACTTCAACTATGCAACTAGTATTAATATCCTCGTTCTACAATTTAGCATTAGTATTTCCTTTATGCAATTAGAGATAAAATTTCAATTATGCGATTAGAATTAGATTTTCAATTTTGTAATTAGAATAATTTGAGATTTCAAGCAATAGATTTCAATTTATTTTGGTATTTGGTTTTGATGTAGCTTTGATGGAAATAACGTGTGTGACACCTCTCTAATCTCATTTAACACTTATCCATCTTTAGAATAATTTCATCCAAAGATACAATTCCTACCATATATGGTGCACATACACTTCATAAGTACACAAACCTTGGTTGACAAGTAATGAAGTAATTTAAGGTCAATTAAATTACCCAACAAATGTTGTCTTTTTATCTTTCCCCCTTTTTGCTTCTTCTTGAATTCCTTAGAAGTGTCATGTCTCTCCTTTTGCTTTGATCCACTTGATTGTTCTCTCTGCAGGCCTATGTTCTCTAGGTACTATGCCTGTACATAAGCATCGTCCACCAATTTTTCCTTGAATAACATCACTTGTTCACGCAGATGGCGGTTCAGACCCTCGAAATACCTGAGGAGTACATTTGGGTTCTTTGGATAGATACCCAACATTATAGCCATATTTATGAGTTATGTGGTGTACTCCTGCACCCTTTGGCCTGACTTCTGCCTGACGTAATGCCACTAGATCCAATTTTCCTCCACCTACCCAATGGGAAGAAATTGTGACCTAATGAGGGTTTTTAAATCCTCCCACATAGTCACTAGAGGTTAAAATTCTAACCTCAAGGTTTCCGTGTAGTTTTCCCACCAAGTCAGTGAATGTCCCTCGAATTTTAGCCACGCAAATGAGATATTTATCCCTTCCTTGAGCTCATGGACGCTAAAATAAACTTCTATTTGCTGCAACCAGTGGTTTAGCTTCTGATAATCAATATCGATGTGGTACAACTTGATATCAATTTTTTCTTCCATTTTAAACAAGTATTGATTCACGACACTCAAATATGGTTGATATTTTTTGGGTTCTTTCTTCGGTTGGTTCTTTGTGTCTTCCCAATCTCCCAATCCCCCTTCTAATTTTTCCTGTGCATTCAAACCCCCATCTTCTCTGAATATCCCAATCTTATTTCTCAAGGCCGCCATGATGAGGTTGACATTGTGATTTATGTATGCAACTTTTTGTTCCAGCCACGAAAACTACAGCAGGGAAAATTTTAGGGGCTAATATTCATAGGTGGGCTACTTTTCTATACTTTTTCCAAAAAGTGATTCGCTATTTTTATGGCTACAACCACTCAAAAAAATGTCACTCAAGCAAGCTTAAAAGGATAATAAATTATCATCCAAGTGTTATGGTCCTTACAAGTTGTTGCAAAATATTGGTACTATGGAATATAAATTGTAGTTGCCTACATCTTCTCGAGTACGCCCAGTTTTCCAAGTTTCATGCTTAAAGAAGGTTATAGGTGACAAGATTCAAGTTTAAACAATATTTCCAAAACTTGAGAAGGAAGGAAAAATCATATTGGAGCCTGAAGTAGCCACAGAAACAAGAACCCGACAGCTACAGAATCCATAAATTTCACAGTATCTCATTAAGTGGAAGAATTTACCTGTTGAAGATTCCTCATGGGAAGATGCGAATTTTATACAGAAGCATCCATAACTAATCAAGCGATGAGAACAACACTTTTTCGAAGGAGAGGGGAATGTTAGGTCCCTATAATACTAGTGTAGCTCCCACATTTTTATTGTTGTGCCCCATGTAGCCCCCATATTGTTATTGTTGTGCCCCATAGAATCCCACTATTGTTATTTTTGAGCCCTTACATTATTATTTTTATGTAGCCCTGGTTATATTGTGACCCTTTAGAATCCTATATATATCAAGGAGGTCTTTTCATTTGTATCATCAAAGAATTGTTTAATTATGTGATGTAAAAGGAGGTTTCCCCCTCGAAGAGGCTTATTTTCAAGTCGTTGATCTATCTTTATTTTGTTTTGTGATTTGGTTACATAAATATTTTATGGTTTATGTTCAAACAAGTATTGATTCAATTAGGTAGCATACCACTTTCAATTTCAATGTTCATAGCTTCTTCACTCCTTCCTGTTTTTAGGGGAATTTTGGATTTGACCAATTCAATAATGTATTTTTCTGGAATACGTGTTTGATGAGGCTCCTCGTCATCCTGGCTAGCTAATGGATAATTGTGAATTATCTTTTCACTTTCAATATCTTTTTTTTTCTTTCACTTGAAGATGAAACCAAACCTGTTCCAGATGTGCAAGCCGAATATTGTGCATGGTTTCCACTTCTTTTCTTGTACTTTGTTTTAGTGTTGATGCTCACTTATTCAAAAATTTCTCTAATACTCATTGCCAATTCTTGATTATTAATTAGAGCATTTTGAATCTTATCACTTTCATTTGCAAGTATTTTCAACAAGCTCTCATATTTAATATCACTTGGAAGTGCAATAAATATGCCTTCTGGATCAACACCTCGCTAGGCTTCAACTTGTTTTAAATTAAAATAATGCAAAGAATTCACAAGCTCTGCAAGGTGGTTTCCATTCTTCACGATTACTTGTCCAACATTAAATGGAAAATAAATAAATTATTTTTTCTTTTTTTGATCAAATATAACTTGCTAATCATAGTATTTCCTGTAGACTTTGGCAACAAAATATCGGTCTATAACAATTATTGGAAGCAATAGTGCTTTACCTCGAAACCCATAAAATTGAATAACTGTATTATTTCCGCTTTCTTCATGTATCCCTTTTCCCCAGAGAAAAAACTTGTGCTTTTCTAGATATTTGATGGGGCTCTTATTTAGTTATCATGAAAATAAATTTCTTACAAAAATATCTTGAATTAGACAAAAAATTGAAGTAGCGTCCTACCTCCACAATATGGGATACCAAAACAACATTAGTTCCTCGTTAAAATTGAAGTTAGGTTTATGCGGAAAGTCATAAAAGACATGACTCGAGATGAGGGTTGTTATTGGATACACCACCATAAATAATCTACCACATTTGAATAAATTCACTAATTGAAAATTCAACTAATTTGAAATAAGATCAGCCTAGTAGAATACACAATATTTTTTACATGAATAATAAAGCACATAGAGGCTGTAGCTTGGGAAACTGTTTGTAGTTTCTTGACCCATTAGACGAGCACAGAGCCAATAAAAATCTCTAAATGGTTTTCTAAAAAAAATAATATATATAGAGGAAATATCAGAGGGAACCTCCGAAATTGGAGAAATGAACTCTGGAATGATGTTCGAGCCACCTACCCATGGCTCTAAAAAAATATTTTATTTAAAAAAAAAATTAAGGATATATCCAAATTTGGTAGCTTTAATATGCTCCTAAATGCCTTTGAAGTTAAAGAAATTGAAGTATTGTTGGCTACTAGCATAATTGTTCTCATCTTTAAATCAAAATTATCTGCGCACAAATAAACAATTTCTTTGAATTCAAACACTTTGGGACGCATGCAACATTCGCTAATCCACCAGACCTAATCTCATCATTATTCTTCTCTTGTGTGGAAAAATTCACATATCATTGACACATAGCTTGCCACTGAAATATTTGATCGATAAGCACAAGTTAGTTAATTGTATCAATGCAATTAGCTTCTTTCCTTCCCTTGGTAGCCATTTTCTCTCTACACTTTTAAAATATTATGTCAATAAGTAACACTTTCACTGATCTTTAAGAATCGGTTTATTGATACGCTAAACAATCACCATCCGTTACTATTCTACGTGTGAAATCCCTTTTATAGGACACTCAATAAATAACAATGTTGACATTTACGAGAAATGGTAGAAATAATTCGCATTGTCTAAACATGGCATAATTCCACCCATAAAACAATAGAAATTCTTGCATCATTTTTAGAAAACCCAACACATATTTTTGGAAAAATAGATTAAAAGTTGCAAGCTTCAGGATTTTCAATATCACGATTATTGTTGATAGTACCAAATTTTGTGTTTTTTTTTTTTGCACTATCAGTTACTATTTTTCGTGTGAAATTTGTTTGACGAAACATTTTGAATAAATAGAAATTCAAAAACAAAAAAAGCCAATGTTTCCAATAAGTAATGGAAATAATTTAAAGACACATCTCAAAATTTGAAAACCATTTACTCCATGTACAAAACAACTTAAATGTGAATCTTCTCTAATGATGAAAACTAGCCTACAAGTTATCAATAATCTGTATTACAAAATGACTTCATAGTTCAAATCACACCCACTACTATATCGATGTCTCTTTATAGGTAATGGTATTTGATGTTCCTAATTATGTGTCGGTTCGTTCATTCGGAAAAATAATACCGAACCGTTAATGTCATTTTTTCGAGTACGAAAATGTGGAAATCGTACTCAGCAAAATGACAAAAAAAAATTTCGATTGTACATAACGCTAGTCTGTAATTTTGCGCCTTTTCCATTTACAATGTGCCCCTCTTGCATTGATTACAATTATGAAATTGCATTAGTATTGGTTCAATAACAATTATGTTTCTCACATGCAATAAAAAAAAAATTAATTGAATATTTGATAATTATTATTTAATTCACAAATGTAACAAGCAACAACCAGTACAGGAAATAAATTTGCTGACGGGAAATTTATATGCAAAACCACAACGCTGCCAATGAAATTTTTTGTTATACTATGAATTAAAGTTTATATTCCTTACTTCACACATCCATCTCACACACAACTATAATTGTTCACACACATTAAAAAGACGTTTATCACAAATGCATATAGGATTCAGAAATATTGTTCAAAGAGAAAATGTTACACATTTCACCATTTGACAAACATAATCGGAAGAAAATGATTACATATACATGAAATTATTAAAACTTCAAGAAAAAACTTAGTATCCAATTGAAAAAAAAATATGCTCCCTCCGTATAATGAAAGCTTTGCTTACAATTATACTTCTCAGTCTACTAGCTCAAATCTTTCGTGCATGTATTAAAAAATAACTGAATTTGCATTCCTAATAACATTATTATTATTATTTTGCTTTATTATTAAATAATTTTTGTTTCATCATAAAGCTAAATTAATTTAATTTATATCTATTATTTTTAGGTTTATAGTTGTTTAATAAATTCTATCATTGTGCATAAGTAGCTTCATGTGCACAATGTAAGCTTTTATATGAGCTTTAGACAAGAAAAACTATGCATAATGAAACACTTTTCTATATCTATCATGAGTTATTT
Source organism: Pinus albicaulis (assembly GCA_034641835.2). Taxonomy (NCBI): domain Eukaryota; kingdom Viridiplantae; phylum Streptophyta; class Pinopsida; order Pinales; family Pinaceae; genus Pinus; species Pinus albicaulis. Next base: position 1,507,574,651 of record CM076575.1, on the reverse strand, counting down.
ATATACTTATCTTCTTTAAGAAAACAAATTGTACACTTTTATAACTAAAGTACTTACAAAGATTGATTTACCATTGACCATTGCAAAATGAAATATGGAGTTTTTGCACAATGCTTCGAAAAATAGAACCCATAGTTTAATGTATTATTATTATTATTATCAAATCTTGCTTTCAAGTTGAGAAAAATATTTATTGTGTCATAAGTTCCTCTTGATTTTTTACAAAGTGATAAAATTTATTATTAAACAAATATGATTTAGTCATACTCAATGTTACATTATGTGTAGCTTCTACTCTAGGCAAGAAGGTTACTCTACAAAATGAAAACTTTAATTCTAAGTCTTTCACAATGAAACATTGATATTTGTAGCTCTCTCTTTCGTACATGCATTCATAAATAAAGAGAACTAGGACAAAATAATCAGTCTTTCTGCTTGAGAAGCCTTCAATAGTAATCAACATAGTTACAACTACTATAATTGTATTCATATTCAAATGTTAATCACAACAAATGCAATAAATATTTGATAACAAAAACATTTTCCAAAAATTCATTTCCATTGTAAACAAAAATGGAACAAAGTAATGAGTCTTTGTACATCACAAGCCTTGAATAGTAACGAACACAGTTAGAATACCAAAAAATATATTAAAATTCAAATGCTAATCACTATAGCTATCATTAAAATAAACATCACAAATGGAATAGATATATCTGAAACAAAACTCCTACTAAACGTTCATTTTCATTGTCATCAATTTCACACCATTACATAGAATATAAAAGCTCAAAAGCATAGTCTCGTGAGCTTATGTTCAATTAATGTTATTTAAGATATCTAAAAAATCTGGATATAACTTGTATACATTTTCAGCATTAGGACAAAGTAAACAAAAATACATTTTAATTATTATGAATTACAGAACATTAGCTAACATATAAAAGCACAAAATAAATACTGGAAAACACATGTTCAATTAGTGTTTTTTGTACAATGTCCCATAATTCAGGTTTATACAACATCCCATGCGAAACGATATCTTAGACTTGTTTACATAATTGGTAAACAAAATAAGATATAGAAAAGACAGTAACCAGAATTCAAACAACGTGTGATTACAGACTCATGGTCCAGAAAATAGCCTCCATTGCATAAACCATTTACCAAAATGTTAATAGTTAAGTCAGAAAAGTAAATGCATTCGTCCCAATGGGGATTGGGATTGAAATTCCATCAACTATAATCTCTAAAAGGCATCTGCAACAAATAACAAGGAACTACATTCAAGAATTAAACTATTCCATCATAACGTACCCAAAAAACTTCAATAGTTAAATACTATGAATAGAAAAACAAATGTTCCAATGTATTAAAACATTTACAATATGAAAAACCACACCCTAATACTATTTAGTTGTTAGCTATTGCTAGAAATCATGCTTTCTGCAATGAAATACTTCACTTTAGCTTCAATGAATTCTTTCATCAGAGCAACAATAATTTCCTGTTTATCATGTTCCTCGGATATCTCCTCTTCAATCTCTCTAGTTTATTCTTGAAATTGTGAAGCCAAGGCATATTACTCTTCGTTAACACTAACATAATTAATTATCCATTTTTTAATTACATCTACATTAAAAATAGTTATAATGATCAAAATTTGTTTCCTATGATTGTTTCAACTTCATTCAACCATTAGCTTGTCTTTCAGAATTAATCCATACTCATTTGGAATGCACAGACTGTTTAAATCCTGAAAAATCGCTACCACCTTGAGATAAAGATCAACTCTTCTATTTTCTATGTCCCCACACTTAGAAATAATGTCCTTTAATGTTCTATTTTTCTCATACCATGCAGCCTTGATCTCCTTCATCTGATCAATATCCAACAACTCTTTTTTATATTTTTCTAGTTCGCATAGTAAATCAAGCTTCTAAATAAAATTTAGTAGGTTATTGTCTATAAATTCCTTGTCTAGGCTTCATCTCACTTATGACCAACTCGACATAAGACTTGTTTATCTGCTTTAAATTTTGTAGATCAAAATTTTATTTCCATGCAGATTCAATAATTTGAAATCTTTCAAATATATTACTAATAATATATGACTGGACTGCATTAAGAATATTGATAGGTTTCTCAAATCTATGTGATCCGCCGAGACAAGAAATTTCCAATGGCGGTCTGTGTATTACTACTAGAGTTTCAATAAAGGACTTGGGCTTAAAGTATCTTATAACTCTTTTGTTTTTTCCTTCAACTTCATATTTTATGCTAGTCTTCAGTTGACAGAGTCTGCAAGTGCATCACCACTAACTTGATGCAATTTCATCAACCCTAGAATCAAAACCCTAGACAAATCAACATTCATTTTTGATTGATCAACAACCTTTTTGTTGAAAAGTCGTACCCTTTCAATCTTTAATATTTTACTACCCCTATCATAATTTTCATCCTAAAATGTGACAAAACGGTCATCGAAAGTAATGACCTCTTTGGAAATTTTCCCCATCATTTTATGTTTTTCTTGTAAACAAGTACTAACCCAATTAGTTAATACAACACTATCAAATTCCATGTTCGTGGCCTCTTCAATGTTCCCTATATTAGGTAGACTCTAAAATCTAGTTGATTCAGCCATGTGTGCTCTTTTTGGAGTTACTCTACGAAGAGGCTCGTCATCATCCCCTCCACCTGATAGCCCATCTCCAACCAATTTTTCGTTTGCAGTAGTTTTTTTTCCGTTTATGGTTGGTAGATGAAATCATACCAGCATTGCATGTGAAATATTGAGGTTGTCTCGTAGGGTTTGTGCCTCTTTGCTTGTATCTTCCTTTCATGCCGAAGATATATTTTTCAATTATCTCTTCAGTATCTACTAGCATCTTTTGATGTTTTTTTGATACACTATGACATTCCTCGCTATGCTCTCTAGTTCTAGGAAACAAGTTCCCGTACCTAATATACTTTAGGTGTTCCATGAATATTTTTCCTATATCAAAGCCTTTAAAAGCATCTAAAGACTTTGCAAGAATGTTAGCGTGAGTCGCATTATTCATAATTACTTTTCCAACATTGAACAGAAAAGAAATAAATTTCTTTTTCTTTTTCTATTCAAATGTAAGTAGCCAACGATGATATCTCCTGCAGACTTCAACGACAAAATACGTATCTAGAACAAAATTCGACAAGAGAAATGGCCTTCAAAGCCATAAGTTTTAATAACCATTTTTTTCTTTCCTCTTGCTACCTTTTGCCAGATAGGAAAATCTCGGCCTCTGTAGATATTCGAGGAGGCTCTTTTCCAGTTACCATGCAATAGACTTGGCTTACAAACACATCTTGAATTAAAAAATATATAAGGAAGCTTTGTGCTTCCACAATAAATGATAACAAAACTACTTTGGTTCCTCTCCAAAATTGAATTTATGATTACAAGGTAAATTTTCAAATGCATGCCTTGAAACAAGGGTAGTTTTCAGATACATCATCATAAATAATCTATTGTTCTTGGATAATCTATCTAACTGAAAAAATAATTCAGTGGAAATGAAATCAACCCAGTTGAAAATACAATTATTTTTGTATGTCTCATAAAGCATATAGAAAATGCATTTCAGAACATTTTTTGTACTTTCTTGGCCTATTACTTAAGAAAAGAGAAAAAAAAAAACCTAAACGGTTACATAAACAAAGAAATATCTAGAAGAGAAAAATAATAAGGAACCTTAGTAGTTGGACAAATGAATTCTCGCACAATATCAATATCACTTTCTTTTGGCTTTAGGAAGTTATTCGTATTGAAAAATTATAAATTCTTGTTCAGTTCTGATAAATTGAGTAACCATCTCAATTCCATCGGTTTCAGATGAAACTTCGTCACTCTTCTCTTAATTATTCTTGTCCTTAAATAAAAATTATTTGCACAGAAATAAACGATTTCACTGAAGTCAAAGACCTCTGAAACACACCCAACTTTTTCTAATTCAGTACTCCAAATCTTGTTGTTTGTTTTCTATTTCGTTGAAAAATTCACATATCGATCACACATTGTTGACCAGTCAAATTTTTTGAGATTCAACAAGATGATGAGCTTAGTGAAAAGAGTCGCCTTCACTAAGTGGGCCCGCAGGCTATTTTTGGCGCAAAGTCTATTTTTAGACATATGGATCATGTTCTATGAGTTGCAGGATGCTATTTTTGGATGGTTGGTCGAGTCGGAAAAAATAGATGGACTTCTATTTTTAGACATACTGGGCGGAATCTATTTTTAGATTGCCAGTCTAAAAATAGATATGTCGAATATTATTAGCTCTTAATAATATTTGGACTCTAAATATTATCTTATTCTCTTGGAGCACTTCAGTTAAGTGCACAGATGTGGCACAGGAGCTGACAGAAGGAATTACGCTATTCCTGAGGGTTAAGTGGAGCTATTGCATGGAGAATTCAGTTAGAACTCATGTGACAGAGTTTGGTGGAGTTGTAGAAGTAGTTGGTGGAGTTGTGTTCAGTTTAACTCAGTTAGACACAGTTGAGCTAGTTGTATCTAGTCTAACTGATGGATACACTAGTGAGAGTGGTGTGAATTAATTATTAATTAATTCACTAAATATTAACTCATTAATCAACTGAAGAATACATCAGTTAACTACAGTGCATGGACAGTTTCAGTGGAGACCAATGGAGAGATAGGTGAAAGGGCAAGATGACTATCAGTTGTGACTATAGTGATGCATTGATTGCATCCAACACTCAGTAGAGATGCCAATGAGGATTGCACAGTGCAAGCCAGGTGGATACGAGTTCATTCAGAGCCATTCTTCAGTAGGGATTGCGTAGTAGAGATAGGCTAGCAGGTGGCACATATCGGTGCATGGATTTGCTAGATTGGGCCTGATTAGTGTGTAGCAATTGTATTGTACTAAGAGCTTGACATGATCAAATTTGTATGAGGATTGTTACATGATATCTATGACATATATTATATACAGACAGTTGGGGTTTTTAGCTTTAGGCTTTCCCGTTAAAATCACTGTGTTAATGTGTGTGAATTTTTATGGTTTCATGTGTGCATTGCAATTGATTTAATTTCTGCATGTGATGATCAATGGTGGAATAGATTTTGTATTGTGCATGAAGTTAAAATAGTGTGTGATCAGGAGAATCCTGGATATATAACACATAAGTTATATAATTTCTACATGGTATCAGAGCGATATTGATCAGAGCAATTGCAATTATTGAATCGGTTGAGTTTTGTGTTGGTGGAATTCGAATTTGCTGGAGTGTTTTCTTGGTGTCGAAGTTGAGCATTCATTGAAATGTCTTTCAACGGATTGTGATTGGAGTATGCCCTTGAGGGCAGCTTGAATTATATTGCATGGAAGGACAGGATGGAGGCGGTTCTGGATGATAATGGGTTGAAGGAGTTCATAGATGCAGAAATTCCAAAACCTGCTTCTAGCGATGCAGCCGCACTTGACGCATGGCAAAAGAATACAACAAAGTGTCGAAGGATTCTGTTGGGAGGTGTGAAGGATCACATAGTGTCTAGCCTTCATGGTAAAGCTAGTCCATTCTTAATGTGGAAAGCTTTGATAGACTTGTTCCAAAGCAGAAGCGACCAGAGGAATTTGGCGCTTAAAGACAAACTCAGGAAAATAAAAATGGAGAAAGGCGACAGTATACCCAAGTACCTCACGAAGTTTTTCCACTGCAGGGATGAGCTGGGAAGTGTGGGGGTTACTGTTGATGAAGAATACTTGGTGAGCTTGGCTCTCCTTGGGCTTCCGAAGAGTTGGCATAGTTACGAAGACTTTGTCAATGGTCGGGAGAAACTGCCAGGATAGGAGCGACTTTGGTTGGATCTTGTGCAGGAGGAGATAAGGCAGGGTACCAGGGATGGATCTTCTTTGAAGAATGAAGATGAAGAAAATTGTGCTTTGGATGCCAAAGCAAGGAAAGGGAAGGGAAAGAAAAATCCTTCTCAATCCAGTGCGAAAGGCAAGAAGTAGGACTTGTCCAAGGTGAAGTGCTTTCACTGTCACCAACACAGACATTACGCCACTAATTGTCCACAGAAGAAGAAAAATAAGCAGGCTGCTGGATCTGTAGCTGGAGAGGCCTTAGCCTCGTAGTTTGAGCTGGATTTTTCATTGATCGCATGCTTGGTGTCAATTGTGATGGGATCAGTGTGGTTTCTTGACAGTGGTGCGTCTTTCCATATGACCGGAGACAAAGATTTTTTTACTGATCTGGATGAGAAAGATCTTGGAGTGCACATTAAGATGGGAAATGATGGTAGATACAGTGCGACTGGTATCGGGACCATTTCCTTTGAGAGGGAGTATGGAAAACCTTTCATCTTGAAGGATGTCATGCATGTTCCAGGATTGAAGAAGAATCTGATCTCTGTGGCGATGTTGGAAGACAAGGGATATGATGTTGTTTTTAGCGAGGGAAAGGCTTTCCTGCGTAGTAAAGCAACTGGTGAAACCCGAAGGATAGGGGTTCGAGTTAAGAACCTTTATCAATTGCAGGTAGATGGCTGTGCAGTAATGGCAGGCAAAGCAGAAGGAGTGGTGAGCCAGGATGAGGGCGAATTGTGGAACAGGAGATTGGGCCATCTTCACCATGGCACTTTGAAAATTTTGCAGTATATTTCTACTGGGCTTCCCAAGGGTACACTTGCGCAGTCAAATCAGTGCAAGGGATGTACTTTGGGAAAATTTGTGAAAGCCACTTTTCATGAGAAGGATAGTCGTGCCATGACAATCCTTGAGAGAATTCACATAGACGTGTGTGGACCTTTCTCAGTAGCTTCGACAGCAAAGCACAGGTATTATGTGATATTTTTTGATGACTTTTCTCGTAAGTGCTGGATCTTCTTCATGTAGAATAAGAGCAAGACATTCTCAAAGTTCTATGAGTTCAAGGCACTGGTTGAGAAAGAGTCGGGGAAGCAGGTGAAAGCTCTTAGGAGCAATAATGGTGGTGAATTCATCTCTAGCGAATTCAAAGACTTTTGCAGCATAGAAGGAATTCGAAGAGAGCTCATAGCGCCTCATAACCCACAGCAGAATGGGATCGCGGAGCAAAAGAACAGAACGATCGTGGGTGCTGCAAGGGCGATGTTGCATGATCAGGGCCTTCCCATACACTTGTGGGCAGAAGCATGCAACACTGTGGTTTATGTGCAAAATCGTTGTCCTCATAGAGTACTTGGCATGAGTACACCCGAAGAGGCATTTTCTGGTAAGAAGCCTGATATTTCTCATTTGAATATTTTTGGCTCACCTCTTTACATTCATGTGACGAAAGATGCCAAGAAGAAGCTGGAGCCAACCGCAGAGGTTGGGATATTTGTAGGGTACATAGAAACACCCCACAATTATCGTGTGTATTTTCCAGACAGTTGGAAGACTGTTGTGCGACGGGATATCAAATTTCATGAGGAGAAAGCCATGAATTTGTCGCTTGAGAGGGATCTCACTTGCATGCAGATGAGGAGCTACTAGTTCCTAAATATGATCCTCAGGATGTGGATCAGCCACAAGAGGAGGTTCATGGAGTGGAAGAAACCACTCATGCAGCGCCAACCATTAGAGGGCGGAAGCGCACTATAGAAGCTGAGCGATTGAATCTTGATGCAGCGCAGAATGTAGGAGCCCCTACATCACAGCGCAGACAAAGACAGTCACCTGACCGATTTACAGGAAACATGGCTCTGATGAGGAAGTGTATCGTGACAGAACCATCATCTTTCGAGGAAGCTGTGGAGGATCCTGCATGGGTAGATGCCATGGTGGAAGAGTATGATTCGATTGTCAGAAACAGTGCATGGGAGATTGTCCCAAGGATGGAAGGGAAATCAATGGTAGGTTCGAGATGGATCTATAAAGTGAAGCAAGCTGCTGACGGGAGCGTCGAGAAGTACAAGAAAATATTTGTTGCCCAGGGCTTCTCACAGATCGAGGGGATTGACTATGAAGAAACCTTTGCACCTGTCGCAAGGTATTCTTCCATACGGACCATCCTTGCTCTCTCAGCGCAAATGGGTTGGCACATTCATCAGATGGATGTGAAGACTGTGTTCCTCAACGAATTCATTGAGGAGGAGGTGTACATAGAGCAGCCTGAAGGATTCGAAATCTTCAGCAGCGAATCACATGTGTGCAGGCTCAAAAGAGCATTGTATGGGCTGAAATAAGCACCTCGTGCTTGGTACACACGGATAGACAATTATTTCACCGGACTTGGTTTCGCCAAAAGTGAGGTGGATCCGAACCTATACTAGATTGTGGTGGAGGGTAAGTTGTTGATCATTGTAATTTATGTAGATTATTTGATACTAATAGGTGATGAACTATTGATACACTCATGCAAGGCAGATCTTTCAAAGGAGTTTGATATGAAGGACTTGGGCCTCCTTCATTATTTCCTAGGATTGGAAATTTGGTAGCGGAAGGATGGACTGTTTGTGTCTCAAGGCAAGTATGCCCGGGAGATACTGGAGAAGTTCAACATGCAAGGCTGCAAGCCTATTGACACTCCTCTTCCTGGTGGTTGGAGGAAAGAGGATGCTACATCGGCAGAGGTGGTGGATGCCAGTGTTTATCGACAGTTGGTTGGTTCGCTCATGTATCTAGTCAATACACGACCGAACATATGCTATGTTGTTAACCAACTTTCACAAGCTATGGTTAAGCCTACCAAACTCTTTTGGAAGGTGGGAAAGCATGTATTGAGGTATCTCAGGGGCACATTGGGATATGGATTATGGTACAGACAGTCGGATGAGGTGAAGCTGCATGGCTTCACGGATGCAGATTGGGCAGGGAGCCCAACAGACAGAAAGAGCACATCTGGAGGGATTTTTAGTATCAGGTCTACAACAGTTTCTTGGTACCGGCGGGGAAGCAGAGAGATCCGTGGCACTCGGTTCAGCGGAGGCCGAGTACTTGGCAGCAAGTTTGGTGCATGTGCGAGGCCCTATATGGATGAGGAAGATCTGTTCGGGTTGTTCGATTCACAATGAAGATCCTCTTGCTTGATATATTGTGATAATCAGAGTTGCATTAAACTCTTGGTTAATCCAGTATTTCATGATAGATCTAAACATATTGACATCTGGTACCATCATATCAGAGATTGTGTGCAGCGGAAGATCATGTTTCTTTCTTACATTCCTACGGAGGATCAGGATGCAGATATTCTGACGAAGGTGCTCACAAGGAGCGAATTCGAATACCATAGAGACAGGATCAGGGTGGCAGATAATCCCTATCTTTTTGAGAGGGAGTGTTGAGATTCAACAAGATTATGAGCTTAGTGAAAAGAGCCGCCTTCACTAAGTGGGCCCGCAGGCTATTTTTGGCACAAAGTCTATTTTTAGACATGTCGATCATGTTCTATGAGTTGCAGGATGCTATTTTTGGATGGTTGGTCAAGTTAGAAAAAAATATGGACTTCTATTTTTAGACATATCGGGCGGAATCTATTTTTGTATTGCCAGTCTAAAAATAGATATGTCGAATATTATTAGCTCTTAATAATATTTGGACTCTAAACACTATCTTATTCTCTTGGAGCACCTCAATTAAGTGCACAGATGTGGTACAACAGCTGAAAGAAGGAATTACGCTATTCCTGAGGGTTTACTGGAGCTAATGCATGAGGACTTCAGTTAGAACTCATGTGATAGAACTCGTGTGAAAGAGTTTGGTGGAGTTATAGAAGTAGTTGGTGGAGTTGTGTTCAGTTTAGCCTGAGTTAGACACGGTTGAGCTAGTTGTATCTAGTCTAATTGATTGATACACTAGTGAGAGTGGTGTGAATTAATTAATAATTAATTCACTAAATATTAACTCATTAATCAACTGAAGAATACATCAGTTAAATACAGTGCATGGACAGTTTCAGTGGAGACCAGTGGAGAGATAGGTGAAAGGGAAAGATGACTATCAGTTGTGACTATAATGATGCATTGATTGCATCCAACACTCAGTAGAGATGCCAATGAGGATTGCACAGTGCAAGCCATGTGGATAGGAGTTCATTCAGAACCATTCTTTAGCAGGGATTGCGCAGTAGAGGTAGGCTAGCAGGTGGCAGAGATTGGTGCATGGATTTGCTAGATCGGGCCTGATTAGTGTGTAGTGATTGTATTGTACTGAGAGCTTGGCATGATTAGCTTTGTATGAGAATTGTTACATGATCTCTATGACATATATTATATACAGATATTTTGGGTTTTTAGCTTCAGGATTTCCCATTAAAATCATTGTGTTAATGTGTGTGAATTTTTATGGTTTCATGTGTGCATTGCCATTGATTTAATTTCTGCATGTGATGATCAATGGTGGAATAGATTATGTATTGTGCATGAAGTTAAAATAGTGTGTGATCAGGATAATCTTGGATATATAACACATAAGTTATATAATTTCTACAAAATTTTATATCAACAAGTGAGTTAACTGTATCACTGAAAATAGCCTATTTCCTTTGTTTTATAACCATCTTTGCTTTGTAGTAAAAATTACTCTATCAATGAATAATGTTTTCAAATCCTATTTAACTTTACAATTATCTGTTCTCTTCACAATCACCAATTGTTACTATTACTGGTGTGCAAATTGTTACACATGACACTATGAATAAAATAGAAATTAGAGATACCAAAGCCAACATTTACGGAAAGCAATGTAAAAAAAATCCAAAATTAAAAAAGCATCCTATCCATTTAATCTGCACTTTTCTCTTTCTACAAGATCATTTATATATGTTTCATACTAATTAGAAACTTATGATACACAATAATAGGCGTTGTCTACCAAGGTGAAAAAATTTCCTGCATGACCAAAAATCACTGGATCTGGCATTTGTTTTTAGAAAAAATATGCCAGTATGAGTGTTTGAATCATTTTTTGATAGTGGAAATGGATTCAACATAATCAAAAACCACATTGGCACCCAAGATATTGAAAGTTTACAATTGTGACTTGGAGTTACAAAACAAATTTGTTAGATTTTATCAGGAACATGCCATAATTTCCATTATTTTTCCAGACAAATTTAAAGTCTCGTTACACTATATTTGTGATCATGTTAGTTAGCTTAAAACTATCAATAATAGCTATTAATATTAAATTGTGCAAGGAAATTTACAAATAAATATTATGCGGACACGTATTCAACTACCTTCTATGCTGAATTGACTTGACCGTTGGTCCGCACTACTATGTAAAACCGAACCAAATTTTATTTATGAATGACTTGACACATTGTTTTGAACATTGTGGCACAAAGATAACGGTTAAGACACATTCAGTTTTGTTGGACGAATTCACATATATTCCCCCGCACATTCCTTCTACGTACCTATCTCCAGCACAACTTGACAGGAAATTTCGATGCAGTGGGGACCTTATGTAGAATAGACAGATTTAATTTTAAACTCTTCCATTCAAAACTTATATAGATTTAGCTATGTGGAAGATAAGTTTAATACACCTATGAATCAAATTCCTACGTCAAGCATGTAAATATTTAGTTGTGCGAAAGAGCAATTGCATAGAGATATGAATCTGTGTGGAGGACAGGATGCAAAGGGTACTTTATTTTGTAGACATGAAATTAATTTAACTACTAGAAATAGAAACTTTAATTCATAATGTAATAGGAAAAACTCAAAAATGTAAACTATAAATAACAAATATTCTGTGGATTAAATAGTTATTATAATTATGCAATATTAGATTAAGTGTATTTTTAATGCATTCGAAAAAGTAGTGTTCTGTGAGAGAACGTATGTGCACAACAAAGACAGGAAACGTTGATACATTGTGCACATCAATATTTTGAATAAATATGTGCACACATACGTACTCGGTAAATTGAATGTTGAAATCACTAATATTTAACTATAATATTTTTTCTGTTAACAAGAGAACAAGTATCATAACGATAAAAAAATATGAATGACAACTTTATTTGAATAACTTTGAATAAACTAAACAAGTCAAGGAACAAAAACTAACACTCTGTACATCTGCATACATTACTCTAATTAATTATCCATTACTTACAATGCATCCAAACCCGACATAAGTACTTTCATTATAATCTCCAAACAAGGAAAATCTCTTATCATTATTATGTTTACAGATTTGTTAAAAAACATAATGTTTCCAGTCTTCAAATGTTAACCTCTACAATTTATATGAAATTCAATAATATTGAATGCATACACATATACGAAATATTGGAATAAAATATTTTATGTTCCTTTCTCTGCACACCTTTTCTCTCACAACTAATACTATTACGCGCATCAAATTGCTACACATGACATGCTAAACAATTAACAATTGAACCATTAGCAAATCTAATCACCGTCACATGCATTTACTATGCACTTTGCCAATTCTTTAATATCATGGTTATATGTGTCATAAGAAACAAGGACTTACCATATAAAATAAGTTCAAACTACCTTTGATCATAATAATCAATTAATAAATTGTCAAATGCAAATAGAAAATCGCCAAAGGTGAATCAGTTTAAAAGCTCGAAGTATTGTAGAGCTTCTGTATTTCTACACTAATGCTACCAACCATGAATTAATAGAGATTCCATTGAAAAAATATTGAAGTCGAGGATGTAATTTTATTCAACCTCAGCTTTGAAGGTAACAAATTATTAAAGGCAATAGAAGCTTGCACAATACTCCGAGTTTTTAAATGCAATTTGAAAATAGAAAACATAACATGATCCATTATTCGAAATACATAATTTATTAGAAAAGGATCCTATCAATATGTGAAAATAACTTATTTCCTTTCTCTGCTAACAATTTCAAATTCTTGTTGACTCATTTCCCTGTAAATCACCACTTGTTATGTTTTTTTGTCTGGAAAATGTAACGAAATCTCTATATCAGAGATAAAGCTAGCATTCAGATCTTTCTATCATCCCAATGTTTTTCCTAAATATACTGCAAAGAAAAAATGTTACACATTCCACTATTAGACAAACATATTCAAATGCTTGCAACCTCGTTTCCCTAGAAATCACCATCTACTACTAATTTGCGTTTGAAACACGTTACAAAGATAAATTTGCCATACATAATTTTTATCGTCGCAATGTATGTCCTATGATTAATAGAAACACAGTTTTGGGTAAATATGAGTCTTCTTAGCATTCAATTCATTGACTACGCACATGCGCACGTCTTCAATCAATGTATTGACATGTAGATAGAATGACAAAGACACACAAGCATTAAAAAATCAAATCTAGAAGAATAATTTTCAAAGCATTAAAATATTAATCCAAATGTATACTTCCAAAATAATAAAAATGAATATGTGCAGGATTGAAAAGGAAATATATTGTGTAGAAGAAGCTTTCAATCTTTCATTGTGTAGACCTCCTCACAATCTATTAATAATAAAATAACCACTAGTCTTGTGTTAGAGTGTGAATGAAGCTTTCAATTTTTCATTGTGCAGACCTCATAAATGCGATGGGTGAGATTGCATGTGTACTAACTCCAAAATAGTTAAAACACATTACAAATAAAAGATCCTTTCGCACCAAAAAATAATTTTGTTATAATTCCTTTTGTCTCTATGCTCTTGCTTTGCAACCTTCCCTCTACACCCGCTCTACAAGCTTGACCTACAACCAATGGATAACTAAGGGGGGGATCCTCCCCATCCCTCTTCTCCTCCTCCTGATGGAGTCACAATGGCCTTTTAGGCACTGATCACATCCATTCTTAAGAAACAAAAGATGAAGGAAATCAGTTCAAAATTTGTTAAAAAGGTAGAGAACATTCAAGTTGGTTTGTTTCCTCGTACCTTATGTTGATCTACGATAGCCTACATGGATCGGGATTTGGTTGGAAAATTTACAGGCATGTTGTCATCCCCAAAGTATATTAAATAATGAGGAAAGAATAATTGGAGAGAAAATATGAAAGGTGGCTTGGGAATATATGCAGTCGACAATGGATACTTCACATTCCTGTTTGAGGCCGGGGAGGACAAGAAGCTAATCTTCAGAAATGGGTCTTACTTCTTTAGGGCCAGGGGAATGTATTTAAATTGATGAGAAATGTATTTTGATCTAAAAAAATATATACCCAAAATTGTGCTAGTATGGGTGAAACTTCCAATGCTTCCTCTCCCATGTTGGGGAGATGACTATCTTCGAGTGATTGGAAATGGAGTAGGAATATACTTTGATAAAGTAGAACCTAAATGAGGAAATTTTTCCTACACAAGAATATGAATTGAGATGGATCTAAAAAGGGACTCCTTGTTGAAGTCCTCCTCACAATGGGGGATTAGAAGCACATCCAAATCCCAGACTATGATCAAATTCCATTCAAGTGTCGATTTTGTCATGAGTATGGACACTTCACCCGGGACTGCAATAAGGAAATTTTTTTTGAATAAAAACAACCCCAACATGAAGAAAAATGGAAAATAGAAAGGAATGGAAGTAAAATACATCATGCCTTAAATAACTATGCATCTCCACACAACACTACACCCTCCTTTTTAGATACCAATTCCTCTAGGATGCTTCAAGAGTCAAGAGGAAATCAAACAAAGGATCCAACTAAACCCCTTGAGTCATAGGATGAGGAAGAAATAGATGAAGAAATACAAGAAGAGGGGGAGATCTTGGAGCTACCAGTGGAAAGGGAGGATAAGGAAGTTATAGTATCTAAATAACTAGTTGTAAATCCCAGTCCAAAAGCTCAAGAACCTTTGAAGTTAAAACTAGATGATTTGGGTTAGGTTTTGTGTCAAATCCAACCTATGGAATTTACATATTTTGGGTCATCTCAAACTGTGGGAGGACCCAAGATTATTATTACTAGAAAGATGGCACTCCATTCGACTGGATCTAAAGATGTGAGCAACCACAAATTGGAGGGAATGACAATGAGACGAGGTTGACACTCAAAAAATGAATTGAGAGAGAATGAGGTAGAAATAGACAAAATGTTGGGAAACCAACCTCAATATTATATATTTTGAAAGGGATTGGATTTAAAGGAGGAATAGGACAAGCAGATGGAGGTCGAAAACCCTACTCCCCTGCCCAAAAATGATGAATTTAATTTCATGGAATATAAGGGCATGGGTGACCCAAAAAATATCTCTTTATAAAAGACTTGGTTAAAGTGGAGAAGCCTACAATATTTTACATACATGAATTGAAATTAGAAGATCTCAAGCTTATGTAAGCCTCAAAGGTATTTTGGAAAGATAGTAGTGGGGTCACATAGAGCTCAAGGGGAGCAGCAAGAGGCCTCGGCATTTTTTGGGATACTAATGTATTTAACATGATAGAAACATAAACGATTGTGAATTGGGTAGCAGTGTAATTGGAAGAGAAAGGAAGCGACAAGGGAGTCAAATTATTGAATCGTTCTATACCTCGGTAACATATGGATAGAAAGTAGAAATTTGGGATAATATCATCTCCCTAAATGAATTTTTATGGCACAAGAATTCCGTAGTAGGTAGTGATTTCAATAAAACCCTATTTTCACATGAAAAAAATGGAGGCTCAATGGTCATAAATCCCTTTAGAGGATCTCCTAGTAGAATGGGACTTGATAGATGTCAAACCAATAAGAGGTAAATACACTTGGTCAAATAGAAGATGTGGAACAACGAATATTGTAGAAAGATTATACTATATTCTAATGCATAGCTCGTGGAATTTATCAATATGGGGTGCCTCCTCATCGATTTTTCCTCTTTGTGAATCTGACCATCAACCCATAAAACTTACAATGGAGAAGGGAGAGGACCTGGTTCCAATCCCTTTTATATTCAACCCAGGATGGTTGCGAGAAGATGGAGTGATGGACATAATTAGACATGCATGGCGTACTCGGGTCAAAGGATATCCAACCTTTGTGTGGGAATCAAAATTGAGGTAGGTTAAGAATGCACTATGAAAATGGGCAAGAGATTCCTATGTCCCACCATGAAAAAAGAAAGAAAACATTCTCCAAGAAATGTAACAACATAAATCAATCATGGAGAGTGGTGAGGTAGAAAAAATACATATAGAGAGAGAGAAATAGTTAAACTCACTATACTTTCAGTAATGCAAGAAGGAAGTGTACTGACATCTCAAGTCAAAAAGTATACGGCTTAAGACAGGAGACAAGAACATGACCTTCTTCCACAAGAAAATAAAGGAAATGGAATTGAGGAACAGGGATAGGGAGATAGCTTTAGAAGGTAAGAAAAATATCACTTCCTTCTCTAAAATTAAGTAAGAAGCCTTCGATCACTTTCAATCATTGTATTCCTTAGACAGTGAACTAGATTATGTCAAAGAAAATGATTTCCTCACCTCATTTCTCCCTGAGATATCAGATGCGGGAAATCAAATCCTATTCTGAAATATTGAAGAACAAGAAGTGGTTGAGGTAATCTGGAATTTGGACCTAGATAAGGCCCCTAGGAAAAATGGGTTCTCAATCAACTTTTATAGGTTCTGCGGGAAAACGATAAAGAAATATCTTCTAAGGATGTCGAACTAGTCATTAAACAAAGGCAAGATAGGATGGAGTAAAAATTCATCCTTCCTTTCTCTTATCCCCAAAGAGTCCAATCCAAAAAAATTATCTTGATTCTAGCCCATATATCTTTGCAATGCCTCCTACAAGATACTGAAAAATATTATTGCTAGTAGACTAAAGGTGGTCCTCGTGAGACTCATTTCAAAGAATTAAGGAGGATTCCACAAGCAAAGTAATATACTAGACAACATCATTCTTGTTCTGGATGCTATACACTCAAGAAAGGAGAAGGGAGAAACATGGTCATCATCAAGCTGGACATGGAAAACGCCTTTGACCGGGTGTGTCACTCCCTTCTTCTTGTTCTTGAAAAACTTGGTTTTTGTAGGCAATTTGTTTCTTGGATAAAATCATGTATATGCTCTCCATGTATTTCCCCTTTAATAACTGGAAGGCCAATTGATTTATTCAAATCCTCCAGGGGTCTTATAAAAAATGCTTCATGTCAACTCTCTTATACATTTTGGTCGCTTAAAGTTTAAGAAGATATTTAGAAAAGGACATGAGGAATGGTTTCTTGTAAGGCATAAGCATAGCTAGGAATGTCAATAATATTAATCACACAAATTTTTATTGGGATGAGCTTACAAAATTATAGCCAAAATGTTCAAATAAACTCTAGATCTATATCTTGGTTGATCAAGAGGCTTCATAAATAAAAATAAAAACCAACTCTATGGATGGAATTGCTTAGACTCTTCATTGCAAGAGATAGCTACAACTCTAGGCTTATTGGTTCAAATAAATTGGAATTCATTGAAATATTTTGGCATCCTAATTTCTTTAGGGTCCTCCTCAAAGGAATATTGGGATGATATTATGAAAAAATCAAGAATAATATCCAAGGCTTATGTGCGAGGTGGCTTAGATTAGCTGGAAAAACCATCCTAATCAAATTTGTGTTATTGACCCTCCCTATTTATCTAGGCTCGAGACTACTTTATCCTAAGAGCACTCTCTCAAAAGAGTGCTTTGATCAGAAGGTTCCTATGGCAGGTAGATAAGGATAGTGAATGAAAATTACATCTCCTAAATTGGAATGTAGTTCTCTTGCCGAAGGAGTTCAGAGGATTGGGAATTAAGGACCCTTTATACATGAATCTTGCACTAGGCGCCAAAATTTAATGGAAACTGATATTGAATTATAGTGAATGGTGGAAGGAATCCTTCATAAATATGTACTTCGACAAGAATAAATTACTAAGAGTGTATAACATGAAATGGGAAGGAAAAGGATAAAAAATATGGAGACTATACTTCAAAACCTTGGGTGGATTGCTAGGAATGCCAGGAAATATTAACCTGTGGAAGGACAGGATCATGAAAGCTACATTAAATCTCACATAGAGTTAAGGCAGTTTCCTAATGGATTGGATGAAGAGTAAAGGTATCAAAAGGTTAAAATACATCTCATTTTGGGACCTCTCTGGGGGCGTGGGCAAGCTGCCAGTGCCTTGGTATTCTGTCCCATTTGTTTGAGAAATGGTATTTTCTCATTTCTCATTTGAAGGGAATCACCCCAATTTCCTGCAATTCAATTGACTCAATACCATGGATTCCAAGTAAGTAAAAGTAGTATTCATTCAAAGAGGGATAAAACCTCCTCATAAAAAAGCTTCCCCACCCACCAAAGAAGAGACTATGGAAAATGATTTGGAGGAATGATGTTATTCTGAAGGTTAACTCATTTTGTTGGGTTATTATTCATTAGAATATACTCATGGTGGAGAACCTGAGAAGGAGAAAATTTTGTGGTCCTTCACGGTGTGTGTTATGTAAGTTTGAAGAAGAAATAATATCTCACTTATTCCACTCTTGTACTTTCTCCATTAAGGTATGGAAATTAGCCTTCGAAACTGTATGGAATGTTGTAATCATCCCAAGAAATTGGACATTAATGTTTGAAGCCTGGAAATGTAACGTTTCCAATGAAAAATTAAAATCTACTCTAGCGAAATGAGTCTCAACATCAATGCCAACATTTCTATGCTGGACGATATGGTTGGAAAGAAACATGGTGATATTCAAAGACAAAACCCTTCCCACTCACAAAACAACCATAGAAGCTAAATGTTTACTCTCATAATTCATGGTTGTGAAAGGCATAAATCTGAAGGACTTAGAAAATATGATTCCTGAGGAGAGAGATTGGATCCAACTCCCAAAAATACATGATCATGCTGTCAGCTTCACTCCTATACCCAAAATTATCTCCTCACTCCTCTTAGACCGGGAATGAATGAATTCTTAGCTTGGAAAATCAGGAAATACCTTCCAATTCTTAATTTTTATGGAGCCTCTAAAGGTAACCTAGGGGTGGCAAGAGCGGGAGGGGTAATACACTGCCTCGAAGAAAAAAATGTATATATTTTTTCCTAAGGTATAGGATAGGCAAAAAATAATCAAGCAGAGTTTTGGGAATTATGGAAAGGCCTTGATATCACCAAGAATAATGGAATATAAAATTTAATCTTCTTGGGTGACTCAATTTTGGTAATATGACAGGTAACAAAGGTGATTTTAGGAAGCCTTCTTCTCTTCCTCCAATTTTCCAAAGAATAGCTCCATTGGTGGAAAAAATTGAAAAAATAATCCTCCTCCACGTCCTTATATCTTTTAACGTGGAGGCAGACACCTTCGCCAAACAGGGCTCCTAACTTGAATAGGGAGTTATTATGCTCCAAGGTGGTGAAATGATAATCACATCGATCCCATACTAATAAGAACTAATTAATGGATATTTTTTGGATTTTGATTGAATTGTTCCCTCTGTCAGTTGAATTAATGGGATTTAATGTAAATTTCCAGTTGGAATCACACCGCCATAGGGAAGAAGATAAGTGAGGATAGTTTGTATATTGGCCCATCCACCACTTTTTTCATTACATGAACAGTGGCCTCCACACTTGGATCGACAGTAATGAAGGTTTGTTTGAAATAAAAACTCGTTGGTCCTCTCAAGATCAGACGATGTGGGAAATGAAGTTAATTGACAGGATATCCTTTAATTTCACCAAGAATTTTCTCTGTGCAAGGTCTAGCTCATCATCCAGAGATCATGCAATTATGAATCACCTATAGAAGGAGTTAATGTCTACATATGGGGAAAACATCTCCCGAGAGGAAGGGATGCCAAATTGATGTAGAGTCCATCTGGGTATTCTTAGGCTCAAAGTCATTGTTGTGGAAGTTATCATTAGCGAAGAAGGACAATAGGCATGCCACTGAAGAATTCAATCGTTGGAAGAAATAAATAGGGAATATATTTAAAAACTTAATGGGGATGTATTAAATCATGGATAGGAGTATCGACTTACTCGAGAAAGAAAGGGATGACAGGGAAAAGGCTATGGAGCATAAATTTAAATGGATGAGCACTCGTATGGAGTGTCTAATACCTCATAGAAACACATGAGCATGAAGGGTGCAAGAAACCTTTATTTGAAGGGTACTGGAAGATAACAGTGTAGAACAAGGCAGCAGGGAAATGGCAAAGGGCACGGGAGTATCATGGTATTAGTGAGAGAAAAATAAGGTCGTTTCATTCAGCTAGAAAAAGAAGACCCAAATAAGAAATTTGTCTGGCTTAAAATATCAGAAAATGGAAATCATAACATAATTGCAGCATGCTACTTTGCGTTGAAAGTTTCAAAAATCTACAAAAGTAGAGGGCTTGACCACAAATATCCCTTTGCATCCCTAAAAGAATATATTGCAATATATTCTCAGCTAGGTGAAGTCCTTATAGTGGGGGATTTCAATGCTAGAATTGCAGGTGAACAAGCTAGCATTCTCTGTTGTAAAGAATATTGTGACCCTATCTGGCTTACAGAAGAGAGTAACCATCAAAGGGAAAGAATTTCAGAGGATAAAGGCTGAAATCTCTTTGGAGAACAATTGCTTACACTAGGTGGGGCTTTCGATTTAGTCATTTGTAATGGTTTGACTAGATGGGAAAAGTCCGGTAATCTCACTTGCAATACTTACAATGGAGAAAGCGTAGTAGATTATGTAATTTGTTCGCATAGTTTGTGTGAGAAAATGGAGGAAGCGTTGATTGGAGATCAAATTTGGGATTTAAAATTAGATCACAAGCTAATCTATTTAAGTTTCTCTTGGACCGAAAAGAAGCAATTAGGGTCAAAAACTCAGTGTGTTCAACAAAATCCCCCAAAGGGCAGAATTTTTTTGACTCCGGAGAATTTTAATACCTTCAAAATAACGCTAGAGAGGCTCTTAGAGAAGGATGAAATCTCATCTCGTGGCCTTCACAATCACGAATTAACACATTTATTTCAAAGCGCACTTGTTGAGTGCAAAAGAGAAAAAATTAAGAATTCTAAAACAAATTTCTTTCCGGTTAATGCTTGGTTCAACAAGGAATGCAAAAAGGAAAGGAGAATTTGGAAGGAATCAGACAAGGATAACATAAATATCAAAGCTTACAAGCAGATATTAAGGAGGAAAAAGGACAATTTCATGGTTTTGAGGAGAGAAGAACTAATCTTCCTTGGGAAAAATAACCCCAAATTATTCTAGAAGGAGCTCCAACCGAAAAAGGTGCAAACTAAAAACAACATTACAAATTTTAAATGGTTTGATTATGCAAGACAACTGTATGAGCGGGATCCCAAGGTTGACCCTCCTACCTTGGCTAGCACAGACACAAAACTCTTCACGGTGCAAGAGGTAGAGATGGGTATCAAGAAGTTGGGTGCTGGAAAAGCAAAAGACTTAGTTGAACTCCAAGCAGAGTATCTAAAGTGGGGCTTAAAAATTCTTTCACCTCACATCACAAAAATTTTCAACAACATCATACAACAGGGGTTCCCCGCAAATTGGACAACTAGTATGGCAATACCTCTTTTCAATAGTGGTGAAATCAATAATCCCTCCAATTACAGAACCATAATGATAAACCCCTTGTTTGCAAACTTATTTGGAAGCATGATAGAAAATAAAATCAACAAGTGGGCATAAGAAAGAGATAAACGTGCTAAAAGGCAAGCAGGTTTTAGACCTAAACATTACACAGTGGATCATTGTATAACTTTAAGGCACATCACTGAAAAAGTTTGGGATAAAAGGAAGAATTTTTTTGTTGCTTTGTTGATTTCAGAAAAGCCTTTGTCACGGTTCCTAGGGATAAACTCTGGCACAGAATGGAGGAACTCAGGGTTCCAAGGCATTTGAGAGTAGTTGTGAATAGGCTATATGAAGATGTGAAAGTCAAAATTAGAACTTTAGCAGGCATTTCTAAAAGTTTTAGAAGCGATATCGGGGTCAAGCAAGGTTGCCCATTGTCTCCTACCCTTTTTGGTTTATATATTGACAAGCTTGAAGAGTGGCTAAATTCGCAAGGGGGTGATGGTATCCAGTTGGGCAAGTTCGTTGTAAGGCTTCTTTAGTACACATATGACCTTATACTGATTGCTAAATCGGCTGTTGGTTTGCAAGAGCACTTACGTTCCCTTGAGAATTTTTGTAGAAGGGTGGGGATGCAATTCAATATTAGAAAAACGAAAGTAGTGGTTTTCTCTAACAAAAGAAACATAACCAACATAAGTTCTACTTTGAGGGCAACATTTTGGAGGAATTTTAGGACTACAAATACCTCGGAATTGACTTCAACAGAAATTTAATTTGGGACGGTTGTAGAAAGAAAAGAATGCTCTACAAAACAGGTGTAGAGAGGCAGAGCTATGGGACTGGAAAACCAATATAACTCTTTTTGGGCTTCTAGTGATCCCAGTGATTCTCTATGGTTGTGAACTATGGGCCAGCAGCACAACCGAGATGAAATGGAAAAAAATTGAGAAAATTCAGAAGTGTTTGATTACAAACAAATTCAAAATTAAAAGTGCAGTTCCTTATGCTATCTTGTTAAGTGAAACAGGGGTTGATCCTATTGAAGCAATTGCTATGGTGCGATCGTAAGGTATTTGAAAAAAATTGAGCAAATGGAAGAGGGTAGATGGCCTAAGGTTGTGTTTAATGACAGATTATGCAAAATAAAGAAGACTTGGTTGCAGAAAAATAGCAAATAGTTTAGTAAATGGGGTATTTTCTTGAGCATGTGTCCTACAAACAGTCAAGAGATAAAAACTTTTGTTATGGATAAGTTCCACAAAATTACTTGGGAGAAAGAGTTAGGGAGAGAAAAAGTACTACATTGAATAGTTTAACCCCACTTATAATCATCAGAAAAAAGCGTACATAGGGGCCAATATTTCCTGGAGATCTAAAATTCCTATTGCTCAACTAAGGACTATTTTTCATCAACTCCGTTGGGAAATGGAGTGTTGGAAAAGGCCAAATAAATGTGGCAAGTGTTAGTGTCAGTCTCTGGATACTTCCACCAGGGATCAAAACACATTTTCATGTGCATCTTAGGTGTCCCATACTGAATAATTTTTTTATCATTCCATTAGTTCATGACATAAAATTTCTCCGCTGGTGGTTGTCCTTTTCAAATAAACTTTTTCTCCCTCCAAGATTCATATTGCCGACTCATTCCCATGTCTCTTTGAGCATAAAAACACCTATGAAATGCTCTTTTCACTTGAAAATATTTTAAGTAAAAATCTCATTTAAAATCAAGTCAAAAGCAGTCTCATTAGGTCATTAGGGTTTTTCATTTATCAAGGTCACTCCTTCATTCCAATGAGGTCAACACATTTATGAGAGGATTTAAACAAGATCATCATGATGGTTTCATTATGATTTAAAGATTGTATTTTAACTTTCAGGACTTTTTATCAAAATGTCATTTTGATAAAAAGTCACTTATGTAATTTATTTTATTTTTAAAAATTTAATTTTATGCTACTATATGTAATAATTAAATCCCAAAGTTGTCAAAGCCATTATGTCAAGCCTTGGTGAGAAAATTAAAAGCCAACTCCATGACTTCATCAAGCCTGGAATGCAAAAAGTGTCAAAGAGTATCAGTGATAAAAGGAAGAAGACTTCAAACATTAGAAAAGTGGTTTTTAAAGTTAAATTAAACCCACATGCCTATAAAATCTCATCAAACATTTCAAAAAGAGTCAGTGTTGCCTTTCAATGTGTAAGAAGCATTCAACAAAGAAGAAATTTGTGATTTTTTGAGCGAATTTGGGCTAATTTTCTCGGCACTACGCATTCTGCACTTGGCACTGCACGCATGTACCTTGGCGTTGCGCCCTTTCCTGAAACTTTCAACGTGATTTGTGAAGGCGTTGAGTGCATGTAGATTGGCGATGTGCGTTTGGAAAAGCGTTGCGCGCCTAGCTAGGGAAGGTCGTTGAGTGATCTAGCAACCCAAATCACTTCAACACTTCTCCAAACTTTGCCAAAGTCCTCCAAACAACCCTCAAAGAAATAAGTACATATTTTAACCTTGCTTTTAAGCTATTTGGTCATTCTTAAATGAATTGAAATGGAAACCCTAATGAAACCCTAATTACAAGCTTGTGATCACTATGTATACCCTTGTTTCATCTTCCTAAAATAAATATCAGTAATAAACAAGGTATTTTCATAGATTTAGGGAATTCATTGATCTAGTTTGTCCCTACACTCATTCCCTTTCACTCATTCCCTACACTCATTCCCTTCACCTTTCAAGCTATTCATCTCATCCCCTTTCCCCTCATTTCATTTCACTTACACCCTAGGGTTCCACAAATCAAAATTTGAAAATGTCTGAAGAAGAGGATAGTGGCATTGTTGGTGAGGCACAAATGCCAAGGAGAAACGATCACAAGGGAGGGAAAATAAACAGATTTGAACCCATCACCAAAAGTGAACTCATGGCCTCTCCTCATTGTTTCTTGCTTTAAACATGTGGGCTGCTTTGAGTTCTATGAGAGAGTGCAGCAAGTCCAAAATCACCCGGAGTTAACAAGATTATTCATCATCAATCTACATGACAAGTAGGTCAATCTTGCTGGGGTTACTTTTGAGATGTCCACCAATGACATTACAGGTGCTACAGGTATACCTAGTGTGAGAGAGAGGTGGTTTAAACAAGCAAACCTAGACATGAGTTATTTTGAACCATACCTCAAACCTAGGTATAAAGATCACAACAAGTCCATTTTCCCTTTTTCTCATATCCTTTATCGTTATGTGCCCATGATGAGGATAATAATGAAATACTTCACTTGTGAGGGAAGGTTTTCCCGCCTCTACTCATACCATATCCGTATTATTATGCATTTCACTAGAGTTAGAATGCTACACATACCATACTATCTTTTCTGTAGCATTGACAAGATGGCTTAAATTGTGCAAAAGAGGGATTACAATCAGCAAATGAAGAGCCTATTTCATAATTCACTCATCAAAATGGTGTTCATGCATCAGCTTCAGTAGAAAAACATTTCATGGGATGCATTCATTGCAAATGAGGTTTTCATTACTCCACCTAGCCATCATGACCAAGATATTCCTTCATCATCTCATCCTCCTGTATCCACTTCTCCATCACATCCCACTACTTATACATCACCACCCACTCACATCCATTCACCTCATGTTGATCCTACCTCATCACCTTTCTACAACCCTTCACCATCACATCATGATACCAAAGCATCAAGAAGTGAAAGGGACATTGAGAAAGCTTGCACAAAATTGACTGATATTGAGCCACTTTCCTTGACATATCAGAGAGGCCATAGGAATGTGTTTTCTTCACATGGTGTGAAAGGGGCCATGCCTTCTTCATCAAAAAAACAAGTAGACAAGGGCAAGGAAAAGGCTACAGAGCCTATCATTTTTTAGCAGGAGGACAAACATGAAATTGAGCAGGAGTTTCAGTTGATTGACCTTGATGATGAGGATGAGGTTAGAATCACCAATGTATTGATCAGAGGCAAGGATGCCAAGATTAGTGAGCTTCAAGATAATCTTGGTAGAGCAAGGAATGTGATTGAATTTCTTGAGCTAGAGAATCAACAGCTAAATACAAAGCATACCATCAGTGAGGTCAAGGCAATCTGTAATATTCCTACTTAGCCTAAGCTAAGAGGAATATTCATTTTTGTTTTACTTTCTGTTGCATGAATAAATGAATAAAGGAGGACATGTAAAACTCCTGAAAATACTGAATAAATCAATGCCCATGTGAACAAAGACAAATCAGGGCCATGTAAATAAATCACTTGCAGGTGTGAAAGGGGTTTGAGCTGTGAAACTGGGTCAACCTTGACCAAATCTACAACGATGTCTAGGTTCAATGTATCTCCTAAAGGGACAGCGCAGTTCTAGAAGGAGGCTCCTCATGTGAAAGGAGCTAACTCATCAAGGTGGTTTAGGGTTTGCAAAGGCTTTCATCTTATAAAAGGAAGGGAAGGGAAGAAAGAGAAGGTTGTTGATTGATTATATTTCTGAGTATCTTGTCTTCTTAGACAAATACTATTCTCTGTTGTTTAGTGGAGGATTGTGCTGCTTAGCACTTGGAGTTCCTATGCAGAGATTTCACCTCTTCCTTTGAGGATTCTTGGAGGAGTATTTGCTGATTTGATCCACTATCAGGCTTGAGGCCAAGCTCTACTTCCAATTTCAACGCAGATCTAGTGAGGGTTTGTCTACTTTTGCAAGCTGCAGCAAGTGGGATTCTAGATCTGCAGAGATTTAGCTTGTTTTGGGAGCCTCTTCTCATGGAGTGTGTATTTTAACCTTCTGGAAGAGTGCCTCTCCTGTTTGCACTTCAGATCTGTAACTTGGCAGTGGGCCATCTATTTCATTTGAGCTACAGTGTTTTTTCCACTAAGGAACTTCGTTATTTTGATATGAGATTCTTCATGGTGTTTTGATCACAGTTTTGATGAGAGATCTCTGGTGTTGGGATTTGCCTTCCACTTTGGTGATCCATGGATTATCTTGCTTATCCTTGTTCTGTTTAGATTTGATCTATTATCATGTAATGTTATATTTATAAATTACTGCAGCATTTTATAGATCTACAACTTGAAACTCAAATCTACTCTTTGTTATGCATGATTTTTTCAAAACCCCAAGGGGATCTTGTAAACAAGACTATGTAGTTTCCAAATCTGAAATAGATCTTATGTTTTGTCCACAGATCTGTCCTACATCTGAGTTGTAATATGTAGCTTCTACAAATCCTTTGAATAACGCTATTGAGCCATTTCTGCAGATATATGCGTGTTGTAGCTCTCCTTTCTGAGGATTTCTTGCTCTATTGCTTCATGTATTCTACTGTATACTGAAACAGTTTCATTATCATTTTGATTTTCCACTGTACATGCATAATTTAATCATATTTGATGCCCTCCTACTCATATTTTTCAAGACTGTGTTATTTCTGAAGCAGTTTGTTGTGCATTGCTGCAGCTCCTCTTGTAGGGTGTTTTTCAGCTAGACTAGGTGGTGGGAGATTTGTTTACCACACCTATTTTGATTTGCTTTTGCTCCCCTTTTGGATCTAGAGTCCAGATATGTTTATCTAAGGGATCCAAGGGCTGTAAACTCATTTATGTGCATCAATCTCCCAGGAGTGCATTATTTCAGTAGGCTTACTGTGTTATTCCAGAATTGGAATATTACAATGGTATCAGAGCTCCTTTCTTGGCACAGCCTGTGCTTGCCTTGGAGCACTAGCCATGTTTCATTCAGAAGAAGATGATCCTCTTACTAAGAGAGAGAATAGGTACCAGAATAAAAGTCACAAGAAGTTTGATTACACTACTGATGATCCTGACAAGGGTCAAGACAAGGGTAAAGCCCCTGAAGTTGTAAATGATAAAGCAAAAGAGTTTGCAAGAACTCTTTTGGTGGCCATGCAAGATCTTTCTAGAGAGATCAAAGAGATGAGGATGGAAATAATGAGGGAATCTCCTGGTATATTTCATCCGAGAGAAAGCTCTGACATGTCTCATCATGGGACTGGTCAACCAGTGGATCTGCCACAAGCTCTACAAGCTACACAACGCTCCACTATGTCTACCTTCTTGGTTGTGGAGAATGAAGGACCACAAGGACAAGCTTCCCTTGAATATTACTTTGTGGATCATGATTCCCAGAGTCAGAGATTCAAGGATAACTTGAGTTTCCAAGACTTTTTTTCACCTCAAGGATAGAAGAAGACCAAGGCAACAGTATAGAGATGGTGGGTTCTTTCATCATCAGGATAGACACCACTCTATGGGCAGATTCATTTTGCCCAAGTTTGATGGATCATCCTCTAGTTCTACAAAAGGCATGGGTAGAAAAGTTGGATATTTACTTCCTGTTGAACAAAGTCCCTGAGACTGAAGCCATCAAGATTGCAGCGCTGCACTTTGAAGGTAAAGCACACAATTGGTGGTTCCATGGGTTGTCTACATTGGGGCATATCAATGTGACTGCCTATTCATATTTTACTAGAATACTGATGGAGATATTTGACAGGAAGGATCCTGAAGCACCCTTCATAAGCCTTGCAAAGCTGAAGCAATCAGGGGATGCAGAGACTTATATCTCTGAGTTTCTGAGATTGTCAATCATGGTCCCTGATCTATCTGTAGCAAGGAGAGTCTACATGTTCATCAATGGCCTGGAGGAACCTTTGCATGGGTTGGTTAAATTACCAAGCCCATCATCTTGCATGATTCCATTGAGAGGGCTAGAGACCTCCAAGATGCCTTGCCAAAAGCAAAGGCAACTTTCCAAAGCAAGGCCTCTCACTTTTCTAAGGGGAAGGAAGGAAAAGCTGCTCCTCCCAAGGAGAGCTCTTTGAAGAAGCCTCTTGATATTGATCTCAGGAGGGAATTGAGGAAGAATAAATTGTGCTTCACTTGCCAAGAGTCATGGGCACCGGGACATAGATGTGCTGCAGGAAAAGCACACTACATATAAGTCTTCTCAGATCTTGAGGAGGAAGATGAATATGATGAACCTAGGAGGGGTCACAACGCTGATGATGATGATGAGGAATACCAAACACCATCTAGAGATGGGAAGGGAGCCTTTGCTCCAACAAGTGGGACTCTTGCCTATTTGATAGGAGTGCCTAAGTACTTGACCCTAAGAGTACAAGGTTTAGTAATGAATTAGAGAATATCTGTCCTGATTGACAGTGGGGCAACCCACAACTTTATTGATGCTCATCTTGTGCAAAAGAGAGTAATCCCCACTAATAATTTTGAGGGATTTTTTGTTTGGTCCCAGGAGATAGGACCATGCAATGCATGCAATATGTTCCATCACTCTCTGTCACTATGGGATCTTACACTTTTGTGGATCACTTCTTTGTAGTTGACATACCAGACACCAACATCATCTTGGGTGTCCAATGGTTGATTACCTTGGGGAAGGTTACCACTAATTGGAAATATTTGCAAATGGAGTGGGTGGACTTGAAGAGTGAGAAACCAAAAATGATTCAAGGCATGCATACTTATCCTTCACCTAGTACTTCCACACAAACAACAGAGATGGATTTGCACAGTGGAAGCAGGGATCTCACAGTTCCTTCTCTCGTGTTCATGAGGATGCTGCAAGGGAAATTCTTACCTCATGGCAAGCCACCTGGAATTCCATTAGATTCAGATCTTGTGGGGAAGGCTCCACAAAGTGCTGATCCAAATCTAGATCTAGGAAGGATTGGAGCAATGAGAGACCAAGTTACAGTGCTGGGAAGCTTGGGACAGCCCAAGGATGAGGAGGATCTTCTTCCTGCATCACTATCACCCTCTCATTTTTCTGAATCTGTGCTGTGGGAGGAGAAGAATGGGAGGATCAGCCTTCCAACAAACAATTTTGGCATTTGTAATGTCAAAATGGAAATCAGCAACATGACAAGCACTTCCATGGATGTATCAGCAGCGCTGTCATTGTTTAGCAGTGTGGATCTTTATTGGAAATATCAACTGCTTGTAGAGTATTCCAAAGATCTCCACACAGGTATGATACTAGATGACATGCAGCAATAAGAGGGCTACTTAGTCCAAGGGGGAGTCATCTATTATCATGGTAAGGTCTTCTTGGCTAGAGCTTCCAAGCTCAAGCAGAAGATCCTACAAGGAGCATATGAAGAATTCTTCCTCAGCCATATGTATTCAATGAAGATCTATACCCTGATCATGAAGAGTTTTGATTGGGAAGGCATGGGAGAGGACTTACATCAGCACTTTCAAGAGTGAAATAGATATGGAGGATTGGGGCAACCAATGGAATCTTTGCAAGAGTCATATCAGCTAGCTCTTCCTTTGCTTAAGAGGAGGGGAATGCTCATGCATAACTCCATGTGTGTGAGGGACTATGATGGTAAAGGATTTGATCATGCCAAGCAAGTTGTATTTTTTGATCTATTACATTCCTTTGCCATGTTTTTGCAGGATAAGACTCCTAAAGGAAGTGAGAGATCATGTGGATCTCATAGCTTGTTGGGGGCCAATATAAATTCTGAACTTGGCCACTCCCTTGTTGTGCAAAGGGAGATTCCTTTTCATGATGGGTGCTTCCCAAAGGCACCAAACTTATGTAACACCTTCAGCCATGTTAAGGTGACTCATGCAGCAAAAGTGTGGTGGGAATGCCACTTGCCACACCTGGATCTAACGAAGACAAGAGGTGCACTACGCTGGCACCATATGTGGGATTTTGACCCACCTCCTCAAGTGCAGATTTCAGTTTGCATATATGTAGTCCTGCTTCCATACTTGGATGATATAGTTGTATTGTTTATGGGATTGTATGGACAGAAGGTGGGCAGCTTGTATGTACCACATGGCTTGGAACTTCTACCTGTACTCCATGATACATGTTTTAGATGTAGCATTGCTTCCACCATGTTTATTTCTGTTGAGTTTTTCACTCCGTAAGGGATGGATTATGCACATATTATGTTGGCCTTGGAGGAACAATTCATGATGTATTGGATTGTTGAGCA
Source organism: Pinus albicaulis (assembly GCA_034641835.2). Lineage (NCBI taxonomy): Eukaryota > Viridiplantae > Streptophyta > Pinopsida > Pinales > Pinaceae > Pinus > Pinus albicaulis. Next base: position 1,507,544,136 of record CM076575.1, on the reverse strand, counting down.
CTTGGCCTATGATGAGGGCTTGATCCTTGATGATGCCATCAATGGAGGAGGAGACGAACTACAACTCTTACCCTATCAGTTGCTTGAGGACAAGCAACATTTTGGAGGGGAGGACTGTAATATTCCTATTTAGCCTAAGCTCAGAGGAATATTCATTTTTGTTTTACTTTCTATTGCATGAATAAATGAATAAAGGAGGACATGTAAAACTCCTGAAAAGACTGAATAAATCAATGCCCATGTGAACAAAGACAAATCAGGGCCACGTAAATAAATCACTTGCATGTATGAAAGGGGTTTGAGCTATGAGACTGGGTCAACCTTGACCAAATCTACAGCGTTGTCTAGGTTCAATGTATCTCCTAAAGGGACAACACAGTTCTAGAAGGAGGCTCCTCATGTGAAAGGAGCTAACTCATCAAGGTGGTTTAGGGTTTGCAGAGGCTTTCATCTTATAAAAGGAAGGGAAGGGCAGCAAGAGAAGGTTGTTGATTGATTATATTTCTGAATATCTTGTATGCTTAGACAAATACTATTCTCTGCTATTTAGTGGAGGATTGTGCTACTTAGCACTTGGAGTTCCTATGCAGGGATTTCACCTCTTCCTTCGAGGATTCTTGGAGGAGTATTTTTTGATTTGATCCACTATCAAGCTTGAGGCCAAGCTTTAATTCCAATTGCAGCACAGATCCAGTGACGGTTTGTCTACTTTTCAAGCTGCAGCAAGTGGGATTCTAGATCTGCAGAGATCTAGTTTTTTTTGGGAGCCTCTTCTCATGGAGTGTGTCTTTTAACCTCCTGGAAGAGTGCCTCTCCTGTTTGCACTTCAGATTTGTAACTTGGAAGTGGGCCATCTATGTCATTTGAGCTACAACGATGTTTCCACTAAGGAACTGTGTTATTTTGATATGAGATTCTTCATGGTGTTTTGATCACAGTTTTGACGAGAGATCTTTGGTGCTGGGCTTTGCCTTCCACTTTGGTGATCCATGGATTAGCTTGCTAATACATGTTCTGTTTAGATCTGACCTATTGTCATGTAATGTTATATTCAGAAATTACTACATCATTTTACAGATCTACAACTTGAAACTCAGATCTACTCTTTGTTATGCATGATTTTGTCAAAACCCCAAGGGGATCTTGTAAACAATACTATGTAGTTTCCAGATCTGAAATAGATCTGATGTTTTGTCCACAGATCTATCCTACATCTGAGTTGTAATATGCAGTTTCTACGGCTCCTTTGAATAACGTTGTTGAGCCATTTCTGCAGATATATGTCTGTTGTAGCTCTCTTTTATGAGCATTTATTGCTCTATTGCCTCATGTATTCTATTGTATACTGAAAGAGTTTCATTATAATTCTGATTTGCTACTGTACATTCATAAGTTAATCATATTTGATGCCCTCCTACTCATATTGTCCAAGACTGCATTATTTCTAAAGCAGTTTGTTGTGCATAGCTGCAGCCCCTCTTGTAGGGTGTTTTTCAGCTAGACTAGGTGGTGGGAGATCTGTTTACCACACCTAGTTTGATTTTTTTTTGCTCCCCTTTTGGATCTAGACTCCAGATCTGCTGATCTAAGGGATCCAAGGGCTGTAAACTCATTTCTGTGCATCAATCTCCTAGGAGTGCTTTATTTTAGCAGGCTTGCTGTGCTATTCCAGATCTGGAATATTACACAATCAGAGCTCATAGAGAGGCCAGAAAGGCCATGGCCTTGCTGGATGAGACCTTGGGTAGATTTTATGACAGTGATGATGAGGAAGAGAAACTTCCTAGACAGAGACCGAGGACCATTGGACTGAAGAGGGCTTTAGCCCAGGAAAGGCAGAAAGAGGCAAAATTGGCAAAGAAGCTTACTCCAAGTGAGTTTCTTGCCATAGAGATTGACGAAGATAGAGAGTCTTGGCTTGAGAGAGCCAATTTGCATCTGGAGATATTCTTAGAGAAATCCAAGAAGGACACTGATATTCAGATGAAGATGGCGAAGCAGTACGCCATGAGAAACAGGATTGCAAGGGCCAAGTTGAAACGTGCCCATGTAAAGATTCGAGCTTTGACCGAGTCAAAGGAGAAAGAGAAGCTGAATATTCTTACTGACGTGTCCCTCCAGGCCTCCAACCCTTGATCAGCAAGAAAATTCCAATTTTTGGCACTTTTGTACAAATTTTGATTTTTGGGACAGTTTAGCATGCAGAAATGTGCTAAACATGCAGCGCCACTAGCGTTGCGCTCTTTTTTGGGCCATCCAAATGGAAACTGGTCAGTATATTCATGTTCCTAGTGATGATTACATCAACCTCAGAAAATTTTAGGAAATTTGGAGCAAAACTGGTCCCTCAAAAAGGCCAAAAACCATCAAAACATCATGTTTCTGTCCTATTTTTTACCTTGGCGTTGCGCGTTTACTATTCTTTGGAGAACAGGTTTTTGACAGGGCAGATGGACACCATTTTGGAAAGTGAAAGAATATATGGAAACTAGACTCATATATATTTCCAATGAGTTATCATGGATCTCATATGGACATCGGGAAGGCCTCCAAAAGTTTGCTACAAGACAAGTCATTTTTTTTGTCATGGCGTTGCGCATTTACCAAGGAATTGGAAATTTTCACTGTTTTCAACATTTTTGACTTTTTGACTTTTTGATTGGGTAAATGGGAAAATTACTGATGTGAATGGTCAATATGGATGTAAATATCATTTTTTCACTTTTATCTAGGGTATATCCATTAGATAATTCTACTAGGAGGTCAAATGAATTAGTTTCCTCTCTTTTAGAGGCAAATTGTTGAGTTTTCCTAGTCTTCAGGTTCTTATTTGGGAGTAGGTGAAACTGATCCCTATCTCATGGATTTGACTCCTTGAGGCTAGGGAGAGTGGTTTTGAAGTCTATTTGATGTGTTTTCTCAATCATTTGTTGAGGTTGGACTCACTTGGAGCTTTGGCATATCAAGAGACATATTTGTATATCAATTTGGCTTGGACATTAATAGAAATTTGCAGCTATTTTCTTGGGATCCATGTGGTATGAGTTTTAGACATAGTTTCCTCTCTGTTATCAATTTTTTTTAATGTATGGTTATTTCATAAACCATTTCATGTCTATAATATACTATATTTCAAGTTTGAAAGGCAGAATCCATATGTATTTATGCTCTATTTTGGGAAATTTAGTATAATGTGTTCATTCTCTTCAGTTTAGGGAAAATACATTTCACATGCTTTCCATAGATCCTCACCAGTCTCTTCGCCTCACATAATCATATTTGAATGTATAAACCTTCTACCTACCTTTCCCCTTGAAACCCCTGTAGATTTTGACCTAATCTCCTTGCCTTAGTTGTTTGGCTCCTCCTGATCCAGCAAACCCTAAAATGAAAATCAAAACCCCCTGTATTCCTTAGCTAGCCTAAAATATTTTTCATCCAGCCCTCTTGCCTATGATTTTATCGAGATATCCCTCTCTGACTTGGTAGGGCTTGATACCAAGTCCAAAGTTTGGTTTGAGGTTACCTCGGGATTTCCTCTCTCAACCTTGAGGTTCAATTCGAGTGATAACATTTTTGCGACTCCACTGGGGAAGAAAAGACTAAGATCAAATCAACCCCATTAATTAATTTGCATTGGAATTCTTTAACTTGTGGATGATAAGTTTAGAATTTATACAAAGGTTGAATTGAAAATTTTGTAAAGTGCATATTTGGTGTTGAAATCGGACATACTGGCTTCCTGGAGATATACTAGATCCAACCCCATTCCAAATCCTCCTACTATTGTTAGTGATCCTCAAAAAATTGGAAGAAAAGGTACAGTTTTTGTTGAGACTTCTAGTTCAGTTGGAAATCAATCAAAAGGAAGTCCCATCCCCAGAGCTTATTCATTTCTCGAAGGGTTAGAAAACTTGTAAGATATTTAATTTGATATAAATTTTGAGCAAAGTTTATTCCGAAGTAAATATTTGAGTTGGATTGACGAGACAGTTGTTGATTCCTCCATTTCCTTCTACAATTCTATTGAATATTAGTTTTCACACTCTCAATTAGGGTTTCAATCAAGGTCTCAATCATAATTTTTACAATCTCTGAAAGATTTGCAGAACTACTCTTCGCAGGTAAGTACTTAGTTGGCAAGTAGACCCTAGATCTTAGCTTCTTCTTTTATCACTTCATCTACTCTTACTCAAAATATCCCTCTTCCCCCTCCTTCTTCTTCATCCTTTTTTCACACTATTCAGTCGGGAACAAGTATTCCTTAAATCACCTCAGTTTTCCAAATCCCTGTTATTAATCCTGTTGTTAATCCTCCACCTCCACCTCCACCTCCAATAATGGCTGCAAGATATGCCCCCCTAGTTCTCCCTCAGAATCTGGGTCAAATGCCCGCAGAATACCAAACCAAAATCCATTTGTTTGATGAAACTCAGTCTATAACAACTCAAAATCACATAGATAAGATGAATGACTTCTTTGATCTTCATGAAATTGATATAGAGGATGTGAAGATGAGATTTTTTGCACAAAGCCTAGGAGGGGAAGTAAGAAAATGGTTCAGAGCTCTACCGGCAACCACTATTGACACTCTAGCAGTTTTTCATAATCAGTTTGTAGAAAGATGGGAACAAAAGAATAATTCTCTTCAAATCTTGTCTGAATAAGAGAACATGAAAAGGAATGTTGGTGAGTCTGTTCAAGATTATTGTGTGAGATTTAATGCAGTGTACAATTCTCTTCCTGCACATATGAAACCACCGAAGGGTATGGTTTCGTTCAAATTCCCGGATGGATTTGATGCTAATATGGCATATCAGTTACGTGAACGTGATCCTACAACTCTAGCATACATGCAGAAAAATGTTTTAAGTGTGGAATCAAATTTTCTGGCCAAGAGCACAAGGATGAGATCGAAAAAGAGGGTGATTATCAAAGAAGAGACTTCTACTTCTAAGGCAAATATGGATTCATTACTCCGAACTATGGAGAGAATGGTTGACAGAATATCCATCTCAGATAGACCTGAACCACAGATCCAGAATCCAAATTTCAGAGGGTAGCAGCAGCCTTAGTTTAGAATCAATCAAAGAGAGCATAAAGCACCTGACCACATAGCGCAACAACAGCAGCAGATTCAGACCCCGTTGCAATAGAACTATGTTCAAGGAGTAGAAGATGAGGAATATGAAGATCCAGTGGTCGAAACAAATCATTTCTTTACAGCAAATGGCTTGCCAATGTTCCTGACTGAAGATGAGGAGTATACTGAAAATCTGGATTCTCCAAAATATGAAGACTATATCTTGGAAAATAATGATGATTTGGAAACATAATCAAATGATTACCAACGTGGATATATGAATGCTTTGAGTGCACAGCAGAAAATATTCTCTAAGGAGCAGAGATGTACCTATCAATCCTAGTTAGAAAAGGAAAGAGCAGTTAAGGGATGATCTTCCTAATAATCAAAGAAAGGGTAAAGAACATGTAGATCAGAATAGTAATAGCAATCAACCATCAATAAGCTCAACTACTAAGGAGAAGGACACTCAAAAAAATGAGACTATGACAAGGAATCAAAATGATAGAAGAGATACTGCTGTCAAAGAGGTAGATAAAGTCACAACTTTTAATTTAGAAAATGAAATAGCTAAATTGAAAGTGTCCATTCCTTTGATAGATTTAGTAAAGAATAGTCATTACAGAGATCAAGTGTCTAAAATGTTGCTAGTTGATCCTTTGTCTGATATGGTTAATGTTGAAGATGACCACCCTAAGCTCATTTTCAGTCCAGCTATAGATGGTAAATTAGGAGAAAGTGAAGTTCCTCCCTTTTATTTGAGCCTAAGACTGCATGAGTACATACTTCACAATGCTATTCCTGATTTCGGGGCCTCTCAAAATCTGATGCCTAAGGTTATTATGGAAAAAATGGGCATGGATATCACTTGACCTTATCATGATTTGTATTAATTTGATTCTGGTAGAGTTCGCTACATTGGTCTCATTAAAGATTTAGTGGTTTCTTTGGATCAAATCCTGACCAAGAATTTGTTGATGGATGTGGTGGTGGCTAACATACCACCTCGTTTCGGAATGCTACTATAGAGATCATGGGGAGCCAAACTAAAAGGTACTTTACAACTAGACTTTTCTTATGCTACTATTCTTGTTTTCGGGCAATTGAGGAAATTGTACCGAGAAAAGAAAATGAAATATATGATAACTAGTAAGGAGAAGCCTATCAATCATCCAATACATGATGTACATATAGATTTGGAATCTTTTATTTTGTACAATGATGGTGATTTGAATGATGTAAATAATCAGTTAGTAATAGCAGAAGATGTTCCAGAACTTTCAGAAATTTTTAGAGCAAATCTTGATAAAGAGAAAGAAGTGGTTCCTTCTTCATTGGTACCTTCCTTCGAGTAGCCTCCTGAAAAAACAACAAATTAGTGCAGAAGAGAAAAACAAAGTTACTAGCCCGAGTAAAACATAACCAAAAGTTGAGTTTTAGAATTTAGAAGATGAAGCAGTCTTATGGAGCATGGATTTTGATGGTGCTTTGGGTAAGGAAGGTGCAGGTATTGGTATTTGGATCTGAAGTCCTGTTTGTAAATCTGGTGGAACACCAAGTAGTGTTAGAGAATGCTCGTATAAGTTGGATTTTGATAGTTCTAATAACAAAGCGGAGTATGAAGCATTAATTACAGGTCTTAAAATTCTGAAGAAACTTGGTGCGAAAATAATTTTTGTTTATGGTGATTCTGAGCTTGTCATAAAACAGGTAAAAGAAGAGTATCAAGAAAAACATCCGCGGATGAGAACCTATAGAAATGTAGTCTTGGATGTCTTGAAAATGTTCCCTGAGTATACATTAAAAACAGTGCCAAGAACTCAGAACATCATTGCAGATTCTCTTGCTACAGTGGCAAGTAATCTTAAAATTCCAATGATCTCCAGTAATAAATTTGAAATTCATGTTAAACATAGACCTAGTGTCCCAGATAATCTAAGATACTAGCAAGTTTTTTTGGATGACAAAGATATTATTAGTTTCTTACATAAAGAAGGAAAGTTTAAGGATGCTTTTATTGATGATGTATGTGATGTTGATGATCAAGACATAGAAGCCAATCAGATGAATGTTTTGCAGCTGAAAGATAATGTTATTCCTAGAGGTCTGATACCTTTAGAAGATTTGTTCGATCAGGATGATGTGGCCAAGAAACCAACATTGACTCCTACAGAAAAAGGTGTGGAATATGTGAACATTGGAACAACAGACAAGCCCAAGATGGTTAAGTTGTTTAAGACATTGTCTCCCGAGGCCAAAGATAATAATATTAAATTGTTGTCTGAATTTTCTGATATTTTGCATGGGATTATGCATATTTGAAAGTTTATGATAAGAATATTATTCAGCACACTATTCCCATCAAGCTGGATCAGAAACCCTTCAGGCAGAAGTTAATAAGGATAAACCCAAGATTGCTACCATCCATCGAGAAAGAAGTAAACTAGTTGTACAAATAAGGTATCATTGTGCCAATTAGGTTTTCTGATAGGATTTCAAATTCGGTGTCGATAAGGAAAAATACCGGAGAGATAAGATTATGCATAGATTTATGGAATTTGAATAAGGTATCTTTAAAGGATAATTACCCCCTTCCCAAGATGGACCATCTTCTGCAAAGGGTAGTTGGAGCATCACAGATGTCACTACTTGACGAATATTCAGGTTATAATCAGATTTTGGTACATGAAGAAGACCAAGGTAAGACTGCTTTCAAATCACCTTGGGGAACCTTTCAGTATGTTAAAATTCCATTCAGACTCAAGAATGTAGGGGCTACTTTTCAGTGGGAAATGGATATAGCCTTTTTTAATGAAAAGGATATTTTCTTAGTAGTGTATATAGATTATTTGACAGTGTTTTATGGTTCTGACGATCAACATTTGTATCATTTGAGGAGTATTTTCCAGAAATGAAGGGAGTTCAGGATTTATTTAAATCCAAAGAAGAGTCTTTTTTCCATGGATGAAGGAAAACTACTTGATCACATAATTTCCAAAGATGGCATTCTCATTGATCCTTCCAGACTCGAAGCCATTCAGAAGATAGACTTTCCACAGAACAAAAAAAAGATTCAGGCTTTTAATGGTAAGATGAACGTTTTACGCAGATTTGTTCCGAATTTAGCTGAGCATTTGAGAGAAATGACTAATATTTTGAAAAAGGACAACAGTGTAAAATGGACCATTGATGCTATGAAGTCTTTCAACCTGGTAAATCTTTCTTTAAGCACAACCCCTGTTTTAATTAGTCCAGATTATACAGCTGATTTCATAATATTTTCATTTGCATCCGAGCATACTTTGGCTGCAGTTTTGATGCAAAATAGAGACCAGGTTGAACATCCCATTGTTTTCTTTATTCGAGCCATTCAAGATGATTCTCTTCAATATAACATTATTGAGAAATAAGCTTTAGCTTTAATCAAAGCTCTGAAATATTTCCGGATCTATATTCTCCATTCACATACTATTGCCTATGTTCCAAATGCAGCAGTGAAAGAGATTCTCACACAGACTAATCCTGAAGGTCGAAGAGGTAGGTGGATAGCAGTTATGCTTGAATATGATCTTGAGATTAGGCCTACCAAACTGATCAAGGGACAATGGTTAGCTAAGCTGATGGCCAAATCCAACTTGCATGCTTTAGATATAAACCTTATTGCAACAATGTCAGAAGATGATGAAGATGGCGCTTTAATACCAGTATTAGAAATGCTTCTTACTTCACCATGGTATTCTGATATAGTATATGTTCTTCAGCACTTGTATCGTCCTCCTGGAATGTCAAAAAGTCAGGGTAGGTCTTTGAAATTGAAATCTGCTAAATACTGGATTCTAGGAAGTGCCCTTTATTGGAAAGATCTGGGAGGTGTTCTTTTGAATTGTCTGGTTGAAGATGAAGCTAAGCAGGTAATGGATGAATTTCATAGGGGAGATTGTGGAGGTAATTTTTTTTGGAAAACAACAGCTAACAAAGTGTTTAGAGCAGGGTATTATTGGCCAACGTTATTTTCTTATTTGTACAAAACAGTCACAAATTGTTATGCATGTCAGGTTTTTCAGGGAAAAAGGAAGCTCCTTCCTCTTCCGTTGAAGCCTATTGTAGTAAATGCTCCTTTTCAACAGTGGGGACTTTATTTTATTGGGGAAATTCATCCCACATCATCGGCACAACACAGATGGATCCTAACAGCCACTGACTACTTCACTAAGTGGATCGAGGCTATTCCTACAAGGCAAGCTACGGACACAGTAATCATACAATTCTTAGAATCCAATATTTTGTCTCGTTCTGGTTGTCCTCACAAGATTATTACAGATAATGCTGCAGCATTTAATTCAAAGAAGATGATTGAGTTTTTTCATAAGTACAATATCAGATTGGGCCATTCCACCGCATATTATCCACATGGCAATGGACTAGCTGAGTCCTCTAATAAATCTTTGGTGAATATCATTAAGAAAATGTTGGAGGAGAACAAGAAAAATTGGCACCGGAATCTTACCAATGCTTTGTGGGAAGACCAAGTGAGCACCAAGAAATCTATAGGTATGTCACCTTTTGAATTGGTTTATGGTACAGATACAGTGTTTCCTACATCACTTGTAGTCCCAGTTATGAGGCTATTGCAGGAAGCAGATATTGAGGAAGATAATATGCAACGCCGAATCAATCAAATGATTCATATTCAGCAAACAAGAGAGGAAGTTTCTCAGATTTCTTCTAAGCTTCAGGAGAGAATTAAGAAGATTTACGATCGGAAAACCAAAGCAGATAAATTTCAACTAGAGGATATAGTGCTGAGATGGGATGCAAAAAATGAAGATAAAGGTAAGCATGGGAAGTTTGAAAACTTTGGAAGGGGCCCTACAAGATTTGGCTTATCGAGGACATAATGCTTATTTGCTGAAATAAATGAATGGAGAGGAATCTTCAGGAGGACTAGTTAATGGTAGGCCCTTGAAACATTATTATTTCTGATGCAACTTCTGAGAGAATGTTTCACCGTCATTGTAAATACCAGTTTATATTTTCTGCAAGGTTTGAGGCAGAAGGTCATCTAAGCTTGGGGCCTGAAGTGAAGGCTATAAAGCTTATTGATTTTATATTGTTTTCAGAGTTTTAGAGTCAGTGTCAAAGTCAGTTTTTGAGTCATTTTCAGTTTCTTTAAATGTTTTTTGAGTCAGTTAAAGTTATCTGCAGTCTTTTGGATTGTTTGACTGTATTTACCCAATGGTTAGGGACTTGGTCTATGGTGTTCTTGACACCTCCAAGGAGCTTTCGTCCCCAATAAGGCCAATTTTGGTGTCAATCTTTGCATACTTCCACTAGGAATCAAAATACATTTGCATGTGCATCTTATGTGTCCCATACTGAATAATTTTTTTATCATTCCGTTAGGTCATGACATAAAATTGCTCCACTAGTGGTTGTCCTTTTCAAATAAAATTTTTCTCCCTCCAATATTCATATTGCTGACTCATTCCCATGTCTCTTTGAGCATAAAAACACCTATGAAATGCTATTTTCACTTGAAAATATTTTAAGTCAAAATCAGGTCAAAAGCAGTCTCATTAGGTCATTAGGGTTTTGCATTTATCAAGGTCATTCCTTCATTTTGATGAGGTCAGCACATATATGAGAGGGTTTAAACAAGATCATCATGATGGTTTCATTATGTTTTAAAGATTGTATTTTCAGTTTCAAGGCTCTTTATCAAAATGTCATTTTGATAAAAAGTCACTTATGTAATTTATTTTATTTTTTCAAATGTAATTTTATGCTACTATATGTAATAATTAAATCCCAAATTTGTCAAAGCCATAATGTCAAGCCTCAGTGAGCAAATGAAAATCCAACTCCATGACTTCATCAAGCCTGCAGCAAAGAGTATCAGTGATAAAAGGAAGAAGACGTCAAACATTAGAAAAGTGGTTTTTCAAGTTAAATTAAATCCACATGCCTATAAAATCTCATCAAACATTTCAAAAAGAGTTAGTTTTTCCTTTCAAAGTGTAAGAAGCATTCATCAAAGAAGAAATTTGTGAGTTTTTGAGCGAATTTGGGCTAAGTTTCTCGGCGTTGCGCATTCTGCACTTGGTGATGTGCGTTTGCACTGGCACTGCGCCCTTGCCTGAAATTTTCAACGTGATTTATGAAGGCGTTGTGCACCTATAGATTGGCACTGCGTGTTTGGAAAAGCGTTGTGCGCCTAGCTAGGGAAGGTTGCTGAGTGATTTAGCAACCCAAATCACTTCAAAACTTCTCCAAACTTTTCCAAAGTCCTCCAAACATCCCTCAAATCAGTAAGTACATATTTTAACCTTGCTTTTAAGCTATTTGGTCATTCTTAAATGAATTGAAATGGAAACCCTATTGAAACCCTAATTACAAGCTTGTGATCACTATTTATACCCTTGTTTCATCTTCCTAAAAGAAATATCAGTCATAAACAAGGTATTTTCATTGATTTAGGGATTTCATTGATCTAGTTTGTCCCTACTCTCATTCCCTTTCACTCATTCCCTTCACATTTCAAGCTAGTCATCTCATCCCCTTTCCCCTCATTTCATTTCACTTACACCCTAGGGTTCCACAAATCAAAATTTGAAAATGTCTGAAGAAGAGGATAGTGGCATTGTTGGTGAGGCACAAATGCCAAGAAGAAACGATCACAAGGGAGGGAAAATAAACAGATTTGAACCCATCACCATAAGGGAACTCATGGCCTCTCCTCTCACTATTTATTTCTTTAAACATGTGGGCTGATTTGAGTTTTGTGAGAGAGTGCAGAAAGTCCAAAATCACCTGGAGTTAACAAGATTATTCACCATCAATATACATTACAAGCAGGTCAATCTTGTTGGGGTTACTTTTGAGATTTCCACCAATGCCATTATAGCTGCTACAGGGATACCTAGTGTGGGAGAGAGGTGGTTTAAAAAATCAAACCTGGACATGAGTTATTTTGAACAATACCTCAAACCTAGGTATAAAGATCACAACAATTCCATTTTCCCTTTTTCTCATCTCCTTGACTAGTATGTGCCCATGATGAGGATAATGATGAAATACTTCACTTGTGAGGGAAGGTTTTCCCGCCTCTACTCATACCATATTTGTCTTCTTATGTATTTCACTAGAGTTAGAATGCTACACATACCATACTATGTTTTACGTAGCATTGATAAGATGGCTTACATTATGCAAAAGAGGGATTACAATTAGCAAATTCAGAGCCTATTTCATTATTCACTCATCAAAATGGTGGTCATGCATCAGCTTCAACAGAAAAACATTTCATGGGATGCATTCATTGCAAATGAGGTTTTCATTACTCCACCTAGCCATCATGACCAGGATATTCCTTCATCATCTCATCCTCCTGTATCCACTTCTCCATCACATCCCGCTACTCATACATCACCACCCACTCACATCCATTCAACTCATGTTGATCCTACCTCATCACCTTTCTACAACCCTTCACCATCACATCATGATACCAGAGCATCAAGCAGTGAAAGGGACATTCAGGAAGCTTGCACCAAATTGATTGATATTAATCCATTTTCCTTGACATATCAGGGAGGCCACAGGCATGTGTTTGCTTCACATGGTGTGACAGGGTCCATGCCTTATTCATTAGAAAAACAGGTATACAAGGGCAAGGAAAAGGCTACAGAGCCTATCATTATTGAGTAGGAGGACAAAATGAAACTGAGAAGGAATTTCAGTTGATTGAACTTGATGATGAGGATGAGGTTAGAATCACCAATGCATTGATCAAATTCAAGGATGCCAATATTAGTGAGCTTCAAGCTAATCTTGGTAGAGCAAGGAATGTGATTGACTTTCTTAAGCTAGAGAATCAGGAACTAAAAACAAAGCAGACCATCAGTGAGGTCAGGGAAATCAGAGCTCAGAGAGAGGCCGAAAAGGGCAAGGCCTTGCTAGATGAGACCTTGAGCAAATTTGATGACATTAATGATGAGGAAGAGCAGCTTCCTAGACAGAGACCGAGGACCATTGGACTGAAGAGGTCTTTAGCCCGGGAAAGGTAGAAAGAGGCAGAATTGGCAAAGCAGCTTACTCCAAGTGATTTGTTTGCCATAGAGATTGATGAAGACAGAGAGTCTTGGCTTGAGAGATCCAATTTGCATCTGGATAGCTTGTTAGAGAAAAACAAGAAGAACATTGATATTCAGATGAAGAGGTCAAAGCACTATCCCATGAGAAACAAGATTGCAAGGGCCAAGCTCAAACGTGCCCATACAAGGATTTGGGCTTTGACCGAGTCAAAGGAGAAAGAGAAGTTGAATATTCTTGCTGAGGTGTCCCTCCAGGCCTCCAACCCTTGATCAGCAAGAAAATTCCAATTTTTGGCACTTTTGTGCAAATTTTGATTTTTGGGACAGTGTAGCATGCATAAATGTGTTAAACACGCAACGCCACTGGCGCTGCGCTCTTTTTTGGGACATCCAAATGAAAAATGGTCAGCATATTCATGTTCCTAGTGATGAGTACATAAATCTCATAAATTTTTAGGAGATTTGGAGCAAAATTGGTCCCTCAAAAAGGCCAAAACGCATCAAAAAATCATGTTTATGCCCTCTTTTTGGCCTTGGCACTGCGCGTTTACCAGTCTTGGGAGAACAGGTTTTTGACAAGGAAGATGGACACCATTTTGGAAATTGAAAGCATATTTGGAAACTAGACTCGGAGAGATTTCCAATGAGCTATCATGGAGCTCATTTGGACATCGGGAAGGCCTCCAAAAGTTGGCTTCAAGACATGTCATTTTTCTGTCATAGCGTTGCGTGTTTACCAAGGAATTGGCAATTTTCCCTATTTTTCAGCATTTTTGACTTTTTGATTGGGTAAATGGGAAAATTACTGACGAAAAAGGTCAATATGGATGTAAATATCATTTTTTCACTTTTATCTAGGGTAGATCCATCAGATAAGTCTACTAGGAGGTCAAATGAATCAGTTTCCTCTCTTTTAGAGGCAAATTGTTGAGTTTTCCTAGTCTTCAGATTCTTGTTTGGGAGTAGGTGAAACTGATCCCTATCTCATGGATTCAACTCCCTGAGGCTAGGGAGAGTGGTTTTGAAGTCTATTTGATGTATTTTCTCAGTCATTTGTTGAGGTTGGACTCACTTGGAGCTTTGGCATATCAAGATACACCTTTGTATATCAATTTGGCTTGGACATTAATAGAAATTTGCAACTACTTTCTTGGGATCCATGTGGTATGAGTTTTAGACATAGTTTCCTCTCTGTTATTAATTTTTTTGAATGTATTGTTATTTCATAAACCATTTCATGTCTATAATATACTAGATTTCAAGTTTGAAAGGCAGAATCCATATGTATTTATGCTATGTTTTGGAAATTTTGTATAATGTGTTCATTCTCTTCAGTTTAGGGAAAATACATTTCACATGCTTTCCCTAGCTCCTCACTAGTATCTTCACCTCACACAATCATCTTTGAATGTCTAAACCTTTTACCTACCTTGCCCCTTGAAACCCCTACAGATTTTGACCTAATCTCCTTGCCTTAGCTATTTGGCTCCTCCTGATCTAGCAAACCCTAAAATGAAAATCAAAACCCCCTGTATTCCTTAGCTAGCCTAAAATATTTTTCATCTAGCCCTCTTGGCTGTGATTTTATCAAGAGATACCTCTATGACTCGGTAATTCTAGATACCAAGTCCAAAGTTTGGTTTCAGGTTACCTCGGGATTGCCTCTCTCAGCCTTGAGGTTCAATTCGAGTGATAACAAAAGGAAAAAGTATGTATTTTTTGCTCTTCCGGAAAAGTGGAAACAGAAAAACATTTCATTTTAGAATGTGAGGCCTTCAAAGATAGAAGGGAAAATTATCCAGGTATTCTGCAGCTAGCTTTTGGGATAATCTATCCATTGAAGATTTTGTCGAGAAGTTGGGAGCATTTATTGTAAAACTCCAGAGGAAAAGGGCCAAATGCAAGAGCCAAATGGAGAAGCAATCTGTCCCATAGGTTATTTTTAGCCTCGTGGATGTTAAAAATACTTTCTTTCTTTTATTTCACATGGAATATAAAAAAAAATTTACTGAAGAAGAGGAAGTAGGAGGTGGAATGTAATTCAAATGAAGAGGAAAAGTAGGGTACATTGGAACCAATATTGTCTTTTTAGGAAGTGGTGCGCACAAGGGTAGAGGAGAATTTCAAGCATCTTGTGGAAAACAGGTGCTAGCTGAGAACAATCCACACCTATATATTGGCTCCTCTGGGGAAAATTAGAAACTAATTTTGTATGTATGGTAGGTATAAGAAAAAAATTGGTGCAATTAAGAAAAATATATGGACTCTTTTAATGTAATAGTGTAGAACGAAAAGCTCACAATAATAGGAAAACCAAGCTATGGCTCTACTAGTATTTTGAAATTTTTGATGTAACTGATGAATGTAAATGGGGTTCGCCATGTATTCTAGTCTTGTAAAATAATACAAAAGAGCCTCTTTGTTTAAAAAAATATAAAATATATTTTCACATTTTTCATTTTGCATACATTCATAGCTCTATGCAACTTCTCTTCCACACAACTACACTTGTAAAAGTTTTAAATGGTAGAGTTTCAAATTAATTTTGTCTTTACGGAATAAACTCACCTTTTCACCCTTGTTCCCCCACACATACCTCGTTCTCCACATATCTTAGCTCTGTATTCTGACCCCCATTCTCCTGCACATACCTTTTCCTCTACACATTCTTCATTCCGCACATATTGATAGTCCTATGCAATTTTTGTTTCACACGACATATGTAAAAGCTTTAAATATAAAACAGTTTAAAATTAATTTTGTCTCTGCAGAATAAAGTATTCTTTTCACCCGTTTTCTCCGGCACATGCTCTGTCCTCCGCATGGTAAAATATTCATTGGAACTCAATTGAATCACTTGTAGTAAGGTTCACATATTCTTTTTTCTGCACAACACTTCCTCCTCACACAGATTGAAAACACATTTTATTTAATATTGCATAATACAAGTAGCTTTTACAGTCCAACGGTTACGATAATTGTTACAACAATATCATTTGTAGCCCAACGGTTAGAGTAATATCTTGTTGGCTTCGGAAATTGTTGTCCTTGGATACACATTTCTAACAAGCTATCGTACGCACCAAACAAAGATCACATGCCAAATTTCTAACAACATATTTAGTAACATGAAAGGAAAAATTAGATAACATTAATTAACATTAAAAAAATTCTTTCATAGCCAACAAACCTACATATAATGTATGAAAAGAGATAAGGCATCTAAGTTACTAATTGACATCTAATATATTAAATCACTTTTTCCTTCGCATAATAAAATATTTGTTTTCAGTCACAGTGTCAGTGTCAGAGCACCCCCACTTATACAAAGGACCCTTTCGCCCTGCACATACTTCGTTCTCCTGTGCATACTTCGTCCTTCGCACAGTAAAATATTTGCACAAGGAAACATAATAATATTAATTCAAAAAAATTTGAACGCCCCACCCCCCATGGAAAAGGACCTGCAACCGCATCGATCTTGGCATCATTGAGAAAACTAGTAACAAAACAGTCTCAATGTCAGAGCACTCAGTAATGGAATGACCACTCACAAAATTAGTTTTATTTTAATTTTAAAATGTATTGTCAGGAATTGATAAATATTGAAAATAAAACTTCCTACACCAGGGGAACTATGTCCCATCAATGCCCCCTCAACCAATTGGAAATTAGAAATAAGATTCGCTGAAAATTAGAAAATTATTTTTGAATTTATGCAAAAATAGAAATATTAAAAAAATTCCCGAAATTTTAGTTAAACTTGCAAAAACACAACTAAATAATGTGGAGTCAACGCATTTTGACTGTGAGGAAAATGTTATAGTCCCTGGTGAGACAGAGACTAATAAAATATAAATTTTTTTATAAATTTATATTATAAAATTATATAATGTTCCCCATATTTTATATTTTATATATGCATATTATAAACCAGGTTGGGTTTTCCCACATAATGCATATTAAGTGATAAACCCACAATTGTATTTACATATTCGTTCTTTAAAGTCATCTTCATCAAACAATGGATCTTAAAAAAATACATTCCATTTTAATAATAGTGATGATTTTATGAATATATAAATTTTCATGGTATTATTTAATTTATTACTTTATAAATTTTCAATTATTTATTATTATTATTATTAATTTAAATTTAATTAAGAATATATATATTTTTTAATTGTAACTTAATTTTGAACCTTAATAATTAGGATATAATTTTGTATTTTTTATTTTTGGTAAATAAGACTAATTCTATTAAGCAATCATATGGTACAAGAAGAGATTACAATCAAGAGAGGCAAGAAGTGGGCAACCAAAAATGATAAATAATCAACCTCGGTCCTAAAGTGAGAACATGAAACAGACAAAAGAACAGTAAAGCGTGACTAGAAACAGGGTTCTACCCAGAATGGGCAGCAACCTCCGTGCAAAGTTTTTTCCCTTTATTTTTGTTGACTTTGACCCATCCAACTTGGTGCGGTTGGGCTGGAACCACTTGTATATTGTTGTTGACTGTTGGATGAGTCTCCTTATATGTGTCAAAAGAGGAGGAATCATGGGTGCATTTCTGAGAGGTCATCGTGACAGGGGGTCCCTCAGAGATATTGGAAGATGAATCTCTCGTCTGCCTTGCCTGCTCCATTTCTACGTCAATCTCCTTCTCATCTGAACTCGAGGTGTCATCATCATCCACGAGAGGCGGATGACAAGGTATCCATCTTTTGGGTTTTGGCTTGGGGTTGTTTTGCTTTTTCTGGGCAAGGAACTTGGCGCAGGAGTTCTGAAGGTGCCCTATTTGGTGACAGTGGCGGAAATGGAAGGCAGTGTTCTCATAATCCAGAATCTGTGTCCACAAGAAATCGCCAATCTTGAGATTTATTTGACCTGGCAGACCTTTACTTATGTCTATTTCGACACATATGTTTCCATATGTGTGTAGCCCTTAGTACTCCCAAAACAGATCTGTAGTCAGGTAGCGGCCAGGGTGTTTCCTATACCTTGGAAGACTGACAGGTGCCATAAATGAGAAGGTAAATTATTAAGCCTGACCCAAACTGGAATCTTGGTGATGATTTTCATAGAGGGGTCAAAATCTAGGAACCAAGGGGTGAGGAAGAGTCCTACTGGTCCCCAAAACCATGGAACTTATGTTATAGCCCTCTGGTAATCCTTGCCATGATCAAACACTACAATGAAGAAGCCCTTTGCACAGAATATAACCGTGCAGTTGTGGGTCCAGTTGGCATAGATCTAGTCGTAGATATCCTTTGTGCGTGGCCAAATTCCATTAAATCTACAGATGATGGCGGTTTCTGCATATTTTTGAAGTTGCTCTACCTGATATGGATGGGAAATCTCTATGGAGGGAACTTCCTCCATCTTATCAACCAAAAAGGGCTTGGGGGCAGCAGGGGATGGATCTTCTTTCTTGGGTTGTGCATGGACAGCATCCTTGTAGGAGGAAGTTGATGCATATGAAGAGTGCCCCACAGTGCCCCCTCTCAAACGAAGGGTCAAAACTACAGTAGTGTCTCTGTCAATGTTATAGAAAAGGGGAAAAGAGACATCAAGTTGTTTACCTCTGTATAAAAGCCTTTGAAGAGCTGAGGGAATCCCCAGCCTGTGCTCCAGGGCTTGGAGGAGTTTATGTACTCTATTCATTGAGAGGACCCATATCATCAAGGATCTTCCTGTGAGGAGCGAGATCTGGATTTGAAAGGCATGAGAGGATGGGTCTAGGGAACTCGGGCTGTCAGGAGGCAATGCAGAGCCCAGCTTGAAGACCCATGCCCGATCGCTGCAGTCCGCATCCTTTTCTGAGTTCCTGCTGCAGTCCCTTGAGCTCGGGAGGCCATTGGGGGCCTTCTTTTTTTTCCTATTTTCAAGGCAACCAGGGAGCTATAGGCAAGGTGGAGGTTTACCTTGGTAAGCTTCAACATCAGCAACTTTTGCAGGACTTTAGAGATGTGAGCACAACCCTGGTACCCACGGCTGGCTGCACTCAAGTTTGTTCGCATGAGTGATCCGGAGTGGCTGTGCAACTAAAGTCCTCTAGGCTCTCATATCTGCATTGCTCTGCGTTATCTTGACAATGAAAGAGGGGTGGGGAGTCCTTGCAGGTACGCTCCCTCCTACATTGTGTGCGTAGACCTATGCAGAGAATGAATTAGCTTCTATTCGTGCGTTAGAGAGCTCATCGCGTTGTTTCTTCAACTTTTCGTTAGTAGTGTTGTGTTTCTCGTTGGGCTCAAGTTGAATCAAGGGCATGCTGGATCTCTGGGCTCCATGATCCATAGGCTTGAGCTGAGGCTTGGCGTCAGCAGCAGATAGTTGGGAGCCGTAGGTGAGAAGTTTAGGGTTCGTCCTGAAAGTCTTGGTAAAACCCAATTAGGATATAAATTTAACCTTTCTTTAAAAAACCAATTTTATTTTGCATTCAATTTTTTTCTTATAAATACAGTATTTATATTTATTTTTAAAAAATGTCATGGTAATAAGAATAGTTAAAAAAAAAAAATTTAATGTTAAAATATATGAATTTTTTTAACGGGAAAGAGTACTATAATTATATTAATCAGCCCCTAGTTGCAACAAAAATAATAGGGAATTTAAATCTCATATATTTTTCCATCCATGGGCATCATTGTCTACAGAACGATTGTCCCAACCCATTTTCCCTTCAAAATTGCAAAAAGCGACTGTGCAATTAAATATTTACTAGAAAAGACCTTACAAAACTGCCATAGTAACAAAATACATTTAGAAGTCTTTATAGAAAATAGAAAAAATAAGAAGACTAGTCATCAAATTCAACTGGTTGGTTGAGGTTGATGCCAATTGTTTCTTAAATTTTCTGGGAGTTCTGTATTGCCAATTAAATTTGGAGATCATTGATTTTTCTTCGCAAAGCATCTACCTCATCTTCCAGCTGTCATATTTGGTTTTTCTTCTCGATGTTCCTCTCTTTCATTTCAAATGCATTTTATCTCTATTGTTGAAGACTCTTTTGAAGTTTTTCCATCCCTTCTCACAGTTCTGAGTTTTCTTTGTCATAAGACCGATATGCAGTACGAGAGAGAGAGGCCAGAGGGGGGAACTTTTCCCGCTTCATTTTAGAACAACCCATCATCCTACCTGAGCGTGGGTGTTGGTAACCCCAAGATCTAGAGTCCATATTGTCGAGAAGAAAACAGTGCACAGTGGAAATTGACTCAGAGGGACAGTTCACAGTTAGGATTTTGGATCTTTCCTAGTGACCCAATTGACAAGGAGGAATGAAGAACACAACAAAACCAAAAATGATCACATAGTAGTAGGACTTTTTAGGGAGGGACTCGACAATGTGAAATTGACACTCACCAACAATTTACTCTCCTCGCCCAACCAAAATTACTATAAATTGACACTCTCCAAACTGAGGGAAGGGACTACCCTAAACATCCAAGATTGTCCATTGAAAACCCCAGATTTGCAAAAGAGTCCTCTCTCTAGTGACCCTCTAGACAGAGTAGCATCCATTTTTCCTCAAGTTCACTTGACCAAATACTATTTATATATATCAATTGTGTCTTGAACAATTGTTTTACAAAAATTTTATCTACATTTGGCTTCAAATATTCTTTCACACTTCCCCTAGGGGTGTAGACCGATTGGGCAGAGATTGTATTGTTAAGGCACTTCTTACGACATCATTGGTTCAAACCTAACCTATCTTGTGTGCCATGCTTGGGGGTTGTGTGGTGCACCTAGAGGTTATAGTGGTAGCATTTGAAATCAAACCTTTGTCATATTTTTAAGGAACTCCTTACGACATCATTGTTTCAAACCACACCTAGCCCGTGTGCCATGCTTGGGAGGTTTGTGATGCACCTTGAGGTTATAGTGTTAGCGGTTGAAATTGAACCTCTGTAATGTGAGTACAAGCTTGGTCCTCTCTCTCTCTCTCTCTCTCTCTCTCTCTCTCTCTCTCTCCTTATTTGATCATTGCTTTGTCCACGTGTACATTTCATTTATCTACTTCTAAAATATATATTCTCTAAACATCCCTTTTTCCTCAAGTTCACTTGATCAAATACTATTTATATATATTCCTTGTGTCTTGAACACTTTTTTTACAACACTTGTATCTACATTTAGCTTCAAATATTATTTCTCATTGCCCCTAGGGGTGTAGACAGATTAGGGAGATATTGTACTGTTAAGGCACTCCTCAGTGACATCATTGGTTCAAACCTCACCTAGCCTGTGTGTCATGCTTGGCGATTGTGCAGTGCATGCTTGGTCTAATTGAAAATATCTCTCTCTCTCTCTCTCTTACTTATTAGTTTGTGCACCTATAGGTTATAGTGGTAGCGATTGAAATTGAAGCTCTGCCACATGATTACAAGCTTGGTCTAGTTTCAAATCTCTCTCTCTCTCTCTCTCTCTCTCTCTCTCTCTCTCTCTCTCTCTCTTACTAAAAATATGTTAAATATCCAATTATTCACTTCTTATTCAAATATATCATTCCTAAATCACTTTTTTGGAAACTCTTATATATGCATCTCATGTCTGTGTTCCTTCTATATATCTCACTTATTTCTCTTGAATTATATTAAACCTATCCATGTTTCTCTTCCACATTAAACAAAAAATGCTTTACGTCATCACTCTACTATATCTCAATGAAAAAATCAACTAAATATGTCATCCCTTCATAATACTTCCATATATAATGCAACAAAAGGGTGATAATATTATTGGCCTATTCATTGTAAGTTATGAACCTATCCCACTTATTTTATATATTACCTACCAAACATCTCAAAAGATTACTTAAACTTGTACTCACCACTTCTATTTTTTCATGTGTCTTTATATGACATGAACATAATGGTATTGAAAATTTGTGCCCAAATTATTCCATAATGTTATTTTAAAATGGTTTTTATCTTTGTTGAGAGTAATGGTATTTTTTAATCGATGTTATCTCATAATGTCCTTGAAAAACATCTATGCATATTTACTCACATAACTAGTCTTCTTAAGAGAAAAGAAATGTTCCATCTTGAAAAATTATTCACTAAAAGAAAAATTTGGTCATATCCTCTCCATATTCTATGCAACACTAAAAAGAATCCATTGAAATATCCTCTTGTGATACCCTTAGAATAGGTAAGGTGGTATAAAATCTTGTGCCTTACTTGCTTATCCTCTTAGAAAACTTGGAATGTTTCCACAACTATTCTTACCTTTATAAACTAGGCCAATATTATCTTTCTTTTAGCAAAATATGGGTCTTATCTCACCCAAAATACCAGCTATTCCTCCTCCATGCAACTCTTTAATCAAACATGTGTAATGAAAATCTAGGAATCCATAACCTATGACCTTTAAACAAGTGTCCTCACAAGAAATATTCCAATTTTCTTCTATCATGTGTGGATAGATATTTGAAGTGCTCTATTATTTGTGTAAAGAATCCTTATCATACATTTACAACTTCTTTATGTTAGACGCATAATTTTGTAGGGTTATTATTATTGTACATAATTTAGAAGTAGGTGAAATGAACAATCTTGAGGAATACCAATATTCCCTCATGGAATGTGAAGTGAATAACCACTTCGTCTTATATAGATGCATGTTTTGTGTTAATGAATATAATAAAAATATGGAGTTATTCCTTTTCCCATTAGTGGTATATAGCTAACTTCTAACTCCATGATTCTAGCCTGTTTTTGTTTGACATGTATAAATGTCTCTCTTCCATTCTAAGTTTTCCTTGTAAGTAGTCCTAATCCCATCAAATCTACACCTACCTATTTTTCTTCGGTTTTAATGTTATGTCATTCCCATAATAGTGAAAAACCCTCATGAACTCACTCGATCCAATCTAAAAAACCCTTGTCTCATGGGATCTATCTCTTATGTGCATATCTGCATACCCATTTTCTCTTCCATGCCTATAGCCTCTACTCATCCCTCTTAAATATGACTCTTAGAATTGGTACCAGTTTTTGGACTCAAGTCTCTATTTCTCTTAAGAGTGAATGTAGTTGCATGCTAGACTTCATACACCTCCAACCTCAAGATATGTGATTTTATATGCTCACTCTAATGGTGGAAATGACCCAATGGCTATTATTTTCTTCCCTTCATGTGATACATCAAAGACCATGAACACTAGTATCCATGAATAGTTTGGTGGTTGATTTCATGAGCTTGGTAGATCATTTTCTTTGCCCTACTAGGCTTGCAATGATTTTCTTGGAAGGCGATTTTATTTGCACTCAATGATTTTTCACTTCTAATTATCCTGGAAGGGGATTCTTGTTAAATACTTGGAGGTGGTATGGAGTGGATTTTATATGGTGGATTTGATCCTACTCCACAATCCTCTCAATGCGATGAGAATTGAAATGAGAACATTGATCGATAAATATCTCTCTTGGGAATCCAAAATTATAAAAAATGATCCCTCTCAAAAATTTTGCTACCTTTTATTCTGTGGTTTTCTTCATTTCCTTTACTTCATCCCACTTGATCAAGTAATTAGTGCACACAATAATGTATTTCTTCTATAATGATGGAGGATCGATAGGTCGTATGAAGTCTATACCCCATTTGTCAAAGGGTCCAAATCATACTTGTGTATGTAATGGTATTTCATTCCTTTTGGTGGGATTTCCTATCCTCTAGTATTTATCACAATAAAAGGTGTACATGTGAGCATATTTATGGAGGGTAGGCAAAAATTAACCAGCTTGTAAGATCTTGTATGCTATCCTTTTGGTTGCAAAGTGTCCTTCACATGGCCCATGAAAATAGACTTACAATATATATTATATTTCATCCTCTCTTACACATATTTTTAGAATATGATTATGTCATATTTTGAATAAGAAAACTATAACCAATGTGTAGAAGGCATTTTTCCTGACAATTTTACATCTTTTTGTGTATGATAGATGAGGTAAAAACTTTCCAGAAGCAAAAAAAATTGGCTATATCACCAAATCGAGAGGTGTAGAGTAATATGGAAAGGAGATATTCATCTGGAAAATGGTCATCAACCATCCCTTCATCTACAAAAACTATCAGTCTTAACAAGAAACATGCAACAACATTTTACTTCCTAGACTTTTCAACTATTGTTAGATCAATTTTTTGTAATAATAATGGCCATAAGATAATTCTATCATTGATTTAGATTTACTCATCAAATACTTGATAGTAGCATGATCTGTATGAAAAATTACTTGGTATCAAGTGACATAATATCTAAATTTATTGAGAGTGTGAACAACAATAAGAAATCCTTGTCAGTAATTGTATTTTTTAATTCTGCATTTGACAAATTCTCAGTGATAAATAAATTGCATAGATAATTTTATCTATTATTGATCAAGAACTTCCCTTGTTTCCTTATTTGAAGCATCACTGTGAATGTCAAAAAGAAAGATCCAATTAGCACCTTGCAAGAAAGGTGCTAATGTAAGTTTTTACATTATGCAATTAAAGGCTTTTTGAAATTTGGGTGTCCAGCAAAATTTTAAATGCTTAACCAACAAGAAGAATAAAGGATAAACAATTTACTAAATTCCTTGATGAACCTCCTATAATACCCTGCATGGAAGCTTATAACATATTTTTATTTTTTAGGATTAGGAAGGTGTTTGATGATTCACACTTTACTTGGATCTAGCTCAATTACTTTTGTGGATAGGAAATGTCCTAGACAAATCCCTTCACTCATAAGAAAATCACATTACTAAGGGAGAGATTCATTTCTACACATCTTTGAAGAACTTTAGAAAGGTTGGTGATAGATTCCTGAAAGGCATTTCCATAAGGTGTAAATTCATCCATATAAATCTCCATAGTGTCATGAATGAGATATGATAATATGCTAACTACAACTCTTCAAAATGTGCTAGGGGTATTTCATAATCCAAATGGAAGAGCCTTGTAAACAAAGGTTCCATCGAGATAAGTGAAGGTGTTTTTTTTTATCTTTAGGACTAATTTGTATTTGGTGATATTAACTAAACCCAACCAAAACTGAAAATAACTTCTTCCTACCCAAAATATCAAATACTTGGTCAATAAAAGGGCAAAGGAAAGTGATACTTTCTATTGGTTTGATTTAGCTCCCTGTAGTCCACATATATCTTCCATTTTCCATTCTTTGTAGGAAAAATAAGTAAAGCTAAAACCTTTTCATTGTCAAAAATTGGAAACATAATGTTACACTCACAAATGATAGAAAAGATTAATATAAACGTGAGATACATTTGATTAAAAATAATATAAATATTTATACAATATCTTATGACCCTTGGTTTTCACATTCCAAGTGGTCTCTTGGACTCCAATGACTGTTCACATTCCACATCATAACCCTTAGCGGATTAGGTGTCCAACATTCCCACCCTTAATCCGAAGGGGTGTATATGTGTCCAAGAAGAGAGTTGAAATACAAAAGATGCAAAAATGGATGGCAGAAATAGGTTGAATGTGCTCTCTAAAATGATGGTATACAGTGGGAGAACTCGAGATCTCACTCTGTGGTGGTTTAAGGATGACCATTAATCAGAATCTAGATTAGGGGCAAAAATTTTCTCAAAAATAAAAGTGCTCATAATTTCACCAAACCATAATGAAATCGACTGGCCCGTCGCCAGGAATACAACACAACTCGTTTCGTCAAAAACCAAGTTCGGATGAAGAAGTTATAGCCTGCTGATAAGCGTTCAAAACAAGGAAATTTTTCCAAAAAAATTTGCAAAACAGGTACAGGTTGATGACATGGAAACCTAGTCAGCATACAAGGAATCTTCTTTAGTTTTTCCCCAATGGGACTATGACAAGTTTCACTGCAGGATTCACCATTTTGGGTTTGAGAAGGTGAAATTTCCCAATATCCTCCTAAGGTTGAATTCATTTTTTTTATTATTATGGAAATCTAGTCCTAAGATTCGAATTTCAATGCTAAGGTTGGATTAATTTTAATTATCCTAAGGTGGTTGCATTAATTTTTATACTGGCATATTTTTATATCCCAAAGTCCGAATTAATATTCATATTGCAAAGACCGATGGTGGAATACTACCATAGTCTAAAGATATACATTTGCGCATATATCAAAGGTTCAAATGTTAGGCATTACTCTGTTGGCATATAATATATTGCAAATTTGAAACTTCAATGGTGGGCGTAGCTAAATACGTTGGAAATACAAAGGTTTGGGAGTGTATATGATAATATGGAAAAATATATATGAGCCAGAGCAGAGTTCGGGGTCAAACCCTTGACCTCCCTCCACATAACCATGTGCCCTACCAATGGGCCACGAGCAGGTCTTGTTACATGAAGGCCACGAAAATATATTTGAATGTATATTATGACTCTGATGGTGGGAAGGAGGGGGGCAGTGCGCGGGACAACCCTCCTCCCACGTGACCTCACCATATTCCCATTCTTTAGCACCATATTAAACGTGCTTAGTGCACATTAATCTGATGTTTAATTGCGGCTTATCCCCTAATTAAATCTTAGTTAAGTTAGCGGCAGTTTTGGCGGTTCCTCCATTTTCAATGGATTGGCCAAGTTTGGCGGAGCTATCTGGAGTCATCTCCAGATTTGGGGGAGGAATCTAGGGGAACATTTAATGAGGCCTATCTTGAGAATTTTTCGACCAATTTTGGCTCAGGAAGAGTCATTCCTAGTGTTAGCACTGGAATCAACACTTGGACTGCATCAAGCACCTGACCAGACACATCTTAACCTCAAGGGATTTTCTTATGATTTGATTGGGTTTTTTGGAAATTGGTTGGATCTCAAGCACTCTGAAAAGAACGTTGAATAGACAAAAAAAACTCTGACACATATGAGGGCACTCGTATATATGATGTTGTAGAAATATTTTTAGTTCAATTATTAGAAGAATGGGAGAAAGACAATGGGTATGTAGGAAATAAATCCACTACTGGGAGGAAAAAATGACAAAAATTCCAGATCTGAAATGTATAGTGAAGAATAATTTTAAAAGACTTACAAGAATCTCACTTTACATTTAAAGAATCCCATTACAAGATATTATTCTAACTAACATGACCTCATGAATCGGGAATTCTTGGTGAATCAAGATTGAAAATAACAGATTAACATGCATGCTAGATCAAAAGACCTATAAAAACATGAAACAAGGTTCAATTCCACCTCAAGGAATGCTTATGAACAATATTCAATTCATACTGAATCAGGAAAGCTTGTAACAAGACTTACAAAAACAAAATCCATATGTCCTGGAGGTTCACAAGACTTATGAAAGCATAAGATAGAACTCTTATGATAAATCTGGAAAGGCAGATAAAGTATGTAAAAACAGAAGGGAAAGCGATACACACACCATATGATTTTGTGAATCCTCACGAGTGTAACTGGAATATATTATGTGTTCAACAATACACAGCTTCAGGAATAGCATGAGGATCAGCAATAGGGCCAGGGCACTAGGCCCTGTGCCACCAACCATCTCTCCCTTTTATTCCTCTGTCTTTTGCCTATTTATAGTTTTACAATAGATCTGCCAGTAAGGCTTAGACCTTTGGATTCCTTTCATAAAAACTTAACAGAAAACATATAAGAAGGAGAAAAAGTAGATTTTTTGCTATTTTTAGCCATTTACAATCCTAACAGAACTTTGATGGAATTAATCATATTGAAGAACTGTCCTTCAGCTTTAAGAATATATTGTTATTTTCTGATAGGTGTCGAATATTTAAAGCCTTTGCTACCGGATTTTCTGTAAGTGGCAGTCTATAGGAATACTCCTCCTCTGTTCTGGTGCAACCAACTCCACAAAAAGTGTAAACAGCAGAAAGTGACGTGTGGTTGTTCCTTGAATGCTTCCTGGTGCCTCGTGGAAAAGTGATGGCGCTGAGAGTAATAGAAGAAACATGTTTCAGAGAAACTCTGTCGATGTTCCTTTCCTTTGGTTTCTTGTTTGTCATGATTGAGATGAAGGCGAATTAAAAGAAATAACAAAATTTCATGAGCGAGAGGAGAAAACCCTTTGAAAATATATCGCAATCGCAGATCGGGGTCAGAAAGTTTAAACATAAGGCACAAGAAGGAAGAAATGAAATTTGTGATGGGGGTGATGACGAGGCAAGGAGGTGGGGCCCAGACAATACTGCAAATGCCAAATCGGGGGTTTTGTTACGAGGAATGGGAGGTAAGTGTTAAAACTCATGAATTGCAATGTGCGATGAGACAAGAGTTGACGTGGCATGACAGACAGTGGGGCCCATTTATATCGCAATCGGGGAATCGGGAAAACCACAAACCGCAAACCCTTTCCTTTAGCGCTTCATCGGGCATCGTAAAACTTACCTCGTCGCAGCTTTGCAACTTTAACTTATTGCAATCTCACAATCGTCGCTATACCTTATCGCATGTGATGTGCGATGAGAATGGAAGGCGACGTGGCATGGAAAGTTCCCATTTTAATATCGCAATCGGGGAAAAGGAAAGGCGGAGGTGAATGGATGTAATGCAAAATGTGATTTACGATGGGGTAGGTCCCATTAAAGGCTTTTAGAAGTAGAAAGTGAATATTTCGTTAAGTCATGGTAATATGATAAAAAGGTTCCTGAATCATAATAAAAAGGGTTTATAATGTATTTGAGGCATATCAAAGGGAAATATGGGTCCCCGACAATACCACAAATCGCATTTCGGGGGATTTGTAGGAAATGGAAATTGTGATATTGAATAAATTTGGATCTACGAAACGGTGATTGCAATGAAAGGTAAGGGTTTCAATACGGTTAAGTGTGGAAAATATATATGATATATATATTAAAGGTTTATTGTGGGGGATGGAGCTTCTTTCTAACTATAAAAAATGAAAAAATGGGTTTTGAAATAAATGAAATGTTGGACGTCTTAGTATTTTGGAAAAATGAGGAAAGGATCGAAGAGAAATGGCGAAAATGGAAAAAGGGATGCGAAATAATTGAATCATAAGGAGCTAGAGGCCAAGAAAAAATGACAGAGAGGGTAGCTTTGAAAGGAATCAAAACCAGTGCTAACAGTGGCTCTAATTGGGGATTATATGCCCCCTACGTGCTATCAGGAACCATAGTTCCAGTGCCCTGTCCAGCTCTTATTTCTCCAACTAGCAATCTTGATCATTAAATCAAAAAACCAGCATGCCTAGCCATTGGGTAATGGAGTCAAAAGCATCATTTCAATTCTGCAACTTATTTCTCCAAACTAAAACTAAATTCAAACTGATAATTTAACTTTAACATTTTGTAAAAATGCTCAAAACAACGAGCTTATTCATTTCTCTACTTCTAATCTGATTCGAATGGAAATCTTCATGTAATATGGAACTTGTTGTACAACCATTCAAATAGCTAAAAAAACCTCATATGGATTCTGAATCTTAAGAGTAAAACTGAAAGAATCCATATCATAACATAGTGCAGCTCATGATGAGAATAATCACAACGTGGGATTCTCATAAAGCATTGAATGTCTCCACTATAAGAATACTCCAAATCATCAGCTACTTAATGAGGAAAATCATTAAATCTTACCTCTGCAATGATGTCCCTTTCAGAATTCTGAAAGGTGTAGCTGTTTATCCAAAAATTCCACTGAAAATATGATCTCTGCATCCCCGTGAAGTCGCCACTGGATCGGAACAATGGAGTCGCCAGGTGAAAAATTGTAGTCCTTTTTAAGTTATCAATTCTTGTTCACCTTCACGAATCGATCTCCAGTAATTAAAACAAGAGACTCGGGAGAATACTTCATTTCAAGGCCTTCGTTTTCCGATAGAAGCACCAAAAGATGTTAGCGTTGGAATCAACACTTGGACTGCATCAAGCACCTGACCAGACACATCTTAAGCTCAAGGGATGTTCTTATGATTTGATTGGTTTTTTTGGAAAGTGGTTGGATCTCAAGAACTCTTAAAATAACATTGAACAGATAAAAAAAACTCTGACACATATGAGGTCACTCGTATATATGATGTGGTAGAAAAATTTGTAGTTCAATGATTAGAAGAATGGGAGAAAGACAGTGGGTCTGTAGGACAGAAACCCATTGCTGGGAGGAAAAAATGACACAAATTCCAGATCTGAAATGTATAGTGAAAGAAATCTTTTAAAAGATTTACAAGAATCTCACTTTACATTTAAAGAATCCCATTACAAGGAATGCTTCTGACTAACATGACCTCATGAATCAGGAATGTTTGGTGAATCAAGACTGAAAAAAATAGATTAACATGCATGCTAGATCAAAAGACTTATAAAAATATGAAACAAGGTTTAATTCCACCTCAAGGAATGCTTATGAACAATATTCAATTCATACTGAATCAAGAAAGCTTGGAACAAGACTTAAAAAAACAAATCCATATGTCTTGGAGGTTCACAAGACTTATAAAAGCATAAGATAGAACTTTTATGATAAATCTGGAAAGGCAGATAAATTATGTAAAAACAGAAGGGAAAACAATACACACACCATATGATTTGTGAATCCTGAAGATTGTAACTAGAATATATTATGTGTTCAACAATACACAGCTTCAGGAATAGCATGAGGATCAACAACAGGGCCAGGGAATTAAGCCCTGTGCCACCAACCATCTCTCCCTTTTCTTCCTTTGTCTTCTATCTATTTATAGTTTTACAATAGATCTTCCAGCAAGGCTTAGACCTTCGCATTCCTTTCATAACAACTTAACAGAAAACAGATAAGAAGGAGAAAAAGTAGATTGTCTGTTATGTTTATCCATTTACAATCCTAACAGAACTCTGATAGAATTAATCATATTGATGAAATGTCTTTGAGCTTTAAGAAGATATTGTTATTTCCTGATAGGTGTTGAATATTTAAAGCCTTTTTTGTCGGATTTTCTGTAAGTGGCAGTCTATAGGAAGACCCCTCCTCTGTTTCGGTGCAGCCAACTCCACAAAAAGTGTAAACAGCAGTGAAAGTGACGTGTGGTTGTTCCTTGAATGTTGCCTGGTGTGACGCGGAAACATGTTGGTGTTGAGAGTAATGGTAGAAATATGTTTCAGAGAAACTCTGTTGTTGTTCCTTTCCTTTG
Source organism: Pinus albicaulis (assembly GCA_034641835.2). NCBI lineage: Eukaryota > Viridiplantae > Streptophyta > Pinopsida > Pinales > Pinaceae > Pinus > Pinus albicaulis. The sequence goes on along the minus strand of CM076575.1, from coordinate 1,507,512,833 downwards.
GTTTCTTATTTGTGGTGATAGAGATGAAGGTGGATTAAAAGAAATGGCAGAATTTCATGAGCGGGAGGAGAAACCCTTTGTAAATATATCGCAATATCAGATTGGGGTCGAAATTTTTAAACATAAGGCACAAGCAGGAGGAAATGCGATTTGCGATGGGGGTGATGCCGAGGCAAGGAGGTGGGGCCCAGACAATACCGCAAATCGTGAATCGGGGGTTTTCTTACGAGGAATGGGGGGTAAGTGTTAAAAATTGTGAATTACGATGTGCGATGAGACAAGAGTTGTCATGGCATGAAAGATAGCGGGGCCCATTCACATCACAATCGGGGAATCGAGAAAACCGGAGAATTGCAAACCCTTTCCTTTAGCGCTTCATCGAGCATCATAAAACTTACCTCGTTGCAGCTTCGCAACTTTAACTTATTGCAATTTCACAATCGCCCCTATACCTTATCGCATGCGATGTGCGATGAGAATGGAAGGTGATGTGGCAAGGAAAGGTCCCATTTTAATATTTCAATTGGGGAAAAGGAAAGGTAGAGGTGAATGTATGTAATGCAAAAGGAAATTTGCAATGGGGTAGGCCCCATTAAAGGCTTTTAAAAGCAGAAAGTGAATATTTTGTTAAATCATGGTAATATGATAAAAAGATGCCTAAATCATAATAAAAAGGGTTTATAACATATTCGAGGTGTATCAAAGGGAAATATGGGTCCTATACAATACCGCAAATCACATTTCGGGGGATTTGTAGGAGACATAAATTGTGATATGTAATAAGTTTGGATTTGTGAAACGCTGATTGCGATGAAAGGTAAGGGTTTCAATACAGCTAAGTGTAGAAAATATATATATATATATATATATTAAAGGTTTATTGTGGGGGGCAAAGCTTCTTTTTAACTATAAAAAATGAAAAAAAGGGGTTTTGAAAGAAATGAAACGTTGGACATTTTAGTATTTTGGAAAAATGAGGAAATGATCGAAGAGAAATGGTGAAAATGGCGAAAAGGATGTGAAATAATTGAATCATAACAAGCTAGAGGACAAGAAAAAATGATGGAGAGAACAACTTTGAAAGGAATCAAAACCAGTGCTAATAGTGGCTCTAATTGGGGATGATATGCCCCCTACGGGCTATCAAGAACCATAGTTCCAGTGCCTTATCCAGCTCTTATTTCTCCAACCAGTGATCCTTCTCATTAACTCAAAAAACCAGCATGCCTAGCCATTGGGTAATGGAGGCAAAAGCATCATTTCAATTTTGCAACTTATTTCTCCAAACTAAAACTAAATTCAAACTAATAACTGAACTTTAACATTCTGTAAAAAATGCTCAAAACAACGAGCTTATTCATTTCTCTACTTCTAATCTGATTTGAATGGAAATATTCATGCAATATGGAACTTTTCATACAACCATTCAAATAGCTGAAAAAACCTCATATTGATTCTGAATCTTAAAGAGTAAAAATGAAAGAATCCATATCATAACATACTGTAGCCCATGATGAAAATAATCACAACGCGGAATGCTCATAAAGCATTGAATGTATGCACTATAAGAAGACTCAAAATAATCAACTATTGAATGAGGAAAAACATTAAATGTTACTTCTGCAATGACGTCCCTTTCATAATTCCGAAAGATGTAGTTGTTTATCCAAAACTTCCACTGAAAATCTGATCTTTGCATCCCCGTGAATTCGCCACTGGATCGGAACAATGGAGTCACTAGGTGAAAAACTGCAGTCCTTTTTAAGTTACCAATTCCTGTTCACCTTCAAGAATCAATCTTCAACAATTGAAACAAGAAACTCGAGAGAATATTTCATTTCAAGGCCTTCGTCTCCTAGCAAACACACCAAAAGATGTTAGCGTTGGAATCAGCACTTGGACTGCATCAAGCGCCTGACCAAACACATCTTAAGCTCAACGGATTTTCTTATGATTTGATTGGGTTTTTTGGAAAGTGGTTGGATCTCAAGCACTCTGAAAAGAATGTTGAATAGATAAAAAAAACTCTGACACATATGAGGGAACTCGTATATATGATGTGGTAGCAAAATTTGTAGTTCAATGATTAGAAGAATGGGAGAAAGACAGTGGGTCTGTAGGACAAAAATCCACTGTTGGGAGGAATAAATGACACAAATTCTAGATATGAAATGTATAGTGAAAGAATTCTTTTAAAAGACTTACAAGAATCTCACTTTACATTTAAAGAATCCCATTACAAGGAATGCTTATGACTAACATGACCTCATGAATCAGGAATGCTAAGTGAATCAAGACTAGCAAAAACAGATGAACATGCATGCTACATCAAAATACTTATAAAAACATGAAACAGGGTTTAATTCCATCTCAAGGAATGCTTATGGACAATCTTCAATTCATACTGAATCAGGAAAGCTTGGAACAAGACTTACAAAAACATATCCATATGTCTTGGAGGTTCAAAAGACTTATAAAAGCATAAGATAGAACTTTTATGATAAATATGGAAAGACAGATAAAGTATGTAAAAACATAGGGGAAAACAATATAAACACCATATGATTTTGTGAATCCTCAAGAGTGTAACTGGAATATATTGTGTGTTAAACAACACACAGCTTCAGGAATAGCATGAGGATCAGCAACAGGGCCAGGGCACTAGGCCCTGTGCCACCAACCATCTCTCCCTTTTCTTCCTCTCTCTTCTGTCTATTTATAGTTTTACAATAGATCTGTCAGCAAGGCTTAGACCTTCGGATTCCTTTCATAACAAGTTAATAGAAAACAAATAAGAAGGAGAAAAATTATATTGTCTGCTATTTTTATCCATTTACAATCCTAACATAACTCTAACAGAATTAATCATATTGACAAACTGTCTTTGAGCTTTAAGAATTTATTTTTATTTGTTGATAGGTGTCGAATATTTAAAGCCTTTGTTGTCACATTTTCCATAAGTGGCAGTCTATAGGAAGACTCCTCCTCTGTTCTGGTGCAACCAACTCCACAAAAAGTGTAAACAACAATGAAAGTGACATGTGGTTGTTCCTTGAATGTTGCCTAGTGCCTTGCGAAAAAATATGGATGTTGAGAGTAATGGTAGAAATATGTTTCAGAGAAACTTTGTCGATGTTCCTTTCCTTTGGTTCCTTGTTTGTCGTGATAGAGATGAAGGCGGATTAAAAGAAACAGCGTAATTTCATGAGCGGGGGGAGAAAACCCTTTGTAAATATATCGCAATCGCAGATCGGGGTCGGAACGTTTAAACACAAGGCACAAGCAGGAGGAAATTTGATTTGTGATGGGGGTGATGACGAGGCAAGGAGGTGGGGACCATTTACATCGCAATCGGGGAATCGGGAAAACTGCAAAACTGCAAACCCTTTCCTTTAGCGCTTCATTGCGCATCGCAAAACTTACCTCGTTGCAGCTTCACAACTTTAACTTATTGCAATTTCACAATCGTCACTATGTCTTATTGCATGCGATGTGTGATGAGAATGGAAGGTGATGTGGCAGGGAAAGGTCCCATTTTAATATCGCAATCAGAGAAAAGGAAAGGCAGAGGTGAATGGATGTAATGCGAAATGCGATTTGCGATGGGGTAGGCCCCATTAAATGCTTTTAAAAGTGGAAAGTGAATATTTATTTAAGTCATGGTAATATGATAAAAAGACACCTGAATCATAATAAAAAGGGTTTATAACATATTCGAGGCATATCAAAGGGAAATATAATCAGACACACCAAATCACACGGGGATTTATATATTTTGACAATTTGTGATATGTAATAAGTTTGGATCTCAGTGAAACAATGATTATAAATGAAAGGTAAGGGTTTCTAATATGGTTAGTAATGAAATAGTAGTGATATCATATATGTATATATATATATATATATATATATATATATATATATATATATATATATATATATATATATATATATATATATATATATATATATATATATATATATATATATATATCTATATATATATATATATATATATATATATATATATATATATATATATATAATAGGTTTATTTGGGAAGTGAGGCGCTTTTTAACTATAAAAAAATGAAAAAAGGGGCTTTGAAAGAAATGAAACGCTGGACATTTTAGTATTTTGGAAAAATGAGGAAAGGATCGAAGAGAAATGGCGAAAATGGTGAAAAGGATGCGAAAGAATAGAATCTTAAGGAGCTAGAGGCCAAGAAAAAATGACGGAGATAGCAGCTTTGAAAGGAATCAAAACCAGTGCTAACACCTAGCAGATTGTCATGCTCTGAATCCATTGGAATAGATTACAAAGGAAGAGGTGCGATTCTACAGGTGTTTGCTCACTTGAAGAATTTTGAAGCCCAGGGCCACCAGGAGGGAAGACCATGCCCAGATTAGATGAAGACCAATCTTGGCTCAAGAAGAGTCAATTTTAAATGTATTTGATGCTCTGAACATAATGGTATAGTTTTCAAAGGCATTGGAGCACTTCTAAAAGTATTTTTGTCACTTTGGTGATTAAACAAGCCCATGGCCACTAGGATGGGAGGTCAAGCCTAGATCATCTGGAAACCAATTTCAGAGATTGAATAGTCATTTTTGGGGTTTTTGGGTGCTATGAAGCCAATGGAGAAAGTTTCAAATCCATTGGGGCACTAAATATTCATTTAATAAGACATTTGACTCTTAATCCCAAGAGGGCCTATTTATTTGAAGCAGGTCCATGGAGATGTAGCCCAGGAGGGGTGAACTCCGTTATCATCCATTATGTAATGTGATTGTTGTATGTTATTTTTTTTCATTTCATTTGTCGTATATGATTTTTTAAAATTTAATTAACTCATAATTTGATCATCAAAGACACATAAAACTTGACACATAAACCCCTTTACAAATGGTTAACTTGAGATGATTCTAAACACACATTTTTAATACCGATGAGGGAGCTAGCATATCAATAACTAGTTTTCCCACAATCAGATTAACCACCAACACTAAAATGCTTGGTGCAATTCCTGGAACAATTCAAAATCTAGCTAGAATATTAAGTCTTCTGCTAGAGGAAGGGTTCCCTAATGTTTTGGAAATCAAGACCATTGAGGTCTCAACCAATAGTGGTTTAAGGAAGGCCACCAACCAAAATAATGTTCATCGGGAATTACTCTGTATCTAGTTAAAACTCTAAATCTGGGTATGGCTGAATCTAGATCTAGGCTGAGGAAACAAGCTCAAGTTATGGCTCGAGCTTGCTTGATTTGTCTTTGAAGCTTGTAGATGAACATAAATTCCTCCCCTGTCATATACAAGGTGAGAAGATGAATAAATCTCAACTAAAAGACATGTCAATACTCGAGAAAAAATTGTGTGGTATGACCAAAATATATTCTTGGTTTTTGAGGCCCATTGCCAAGAAGCGGTCCATCCAAGGTGAATCTTCGTTCTTGTAGGAGGCTTGTTTCTAAAGCATTTTTTTGAATGATGACTATTTTTATTACAATTCTCACATGGATGAATATCAAAACATTGATATTTTACATGGCCAAATCGATTACAGTGTTGGCATTTGGAAATTTGTGATTGTGGAAGAGGAGCAGGTGAATTGAGTTTTCTTGAAGAAACCCAACACTTTGAAACTAAATGGGTTTGGAACATGAAAGGACACATACTTTTCATATCCAAGATCGGTTATGTGCTTGTTGTTGACAAGCTCTTCCCAATGTCTAAATATGGGCTGGTAACTACAACTTGAACTTTTGCATCTTCATGCAAATCTACTCTTGAGATGGGCTCAACGATCTGATCAATTTCTGGTTGTTTATGGGAGTCAAATTCATACTAAAAAATGGGATTGTTCTAAGAAAAACAAGTTCATAATGATTTCTTTTCCGTTGTATCTCATCTTGTTGTAGTTGTGATTCGAGTTGAAAAACTCAATAATTAATTGTGAATTTTGCAAATAGATTTGAATGTCAAAGAGTGTGTCATTGTTGATTTTACCATCTCATCAACACTGGAACATATTGGAGTGTTCAGTAAATCTAATACATCACCCATTCAATCCATTTCACAACAATGCTTCAACTACAAATACACTTTCTTACAATGTAAAAGTACAAGTGAACTTATGAAAAAATAGCTTAGACAATGACAAATAGTTGCAACTCAAAAGCATGCAAATGGTCCCTAATTTTTATGAAAGTTGTGCACCAATATCATTAATTCCTGGGTATGAGGATCACTAATAAGAGTAACAATATCACTCTATTACAATGTCTGTAATACTTATTGAACTCGTGGTAACTTAGAAAGGGAGCATCAATATTATGTTTCTTGGAGAAGCTTTCCATAATACTTTTTCTCCTAAGAAAATATCATGAAATGCCCTCTTGAAAAAATAAATCAAGCCAAAGAAAAACCCCACAATTCAATTCTCAATATCACTCAACGATTCCCAATTTTTTATTTTATTTACAACCTCAAGATCAAAACCTTGAATTTACTTGAAAATTTGGAGTGTGCATAGTACGGTTTCTAGGCACCTGTGGTTCTCTTTGTGTAACCAGTTCAACCTCCAGTTCTAGAAGCAGGACCAAAAACTACAAGGCAAGGTGTAGTTATCACTTCTTATGTTGGGTTACTTTCCCATTTTTATGTGTATTTATAAACTCCACGTCACTTCATAGCCAAATGCTATAGTATGGGTTTGTTCAAATGGTTTGGCATGTGGATGCACATGTCTTGCATGTTTTTGTAACTCGACATAAGTTCCAACAAATGAACAAGATTATAAAACACAATTCATTGCCTTAGCATTCAAATAATTCTGAACTCAATGCACAATATTCCACGACTTTAATAGGAGACCCAAATGAAATGGAAATACAAATGGACCTAGTGAGGATATTCTTGTGATTCCTTGGTTGCTGTGTAAGTTTGACATTGTTGTTGATTCCAAATAAATGAATTCATTCATAGTGTAGAGAAACACAAAATAGGACGGGTGCCTCGTGGGTTTTCTATATATTCTCAAGAAATATGTGGGCATTACAAGCCTTTAGAGAAGTCATGAGTTGTTATAATAATGAAAATAGGGATGTGAGAGGTGCCAAGGTAACAATGAGCACACACCAAACAAGCCTTTTCACATCCCTCAATGATTACAATACATGTACAGTCGTCAATCACAACTACAATAAAAAATAGTGTTAAACTAGGGGAATGAGCATTGAGAGAGAGAAAGGGCATAAGAATGGCAGGGTAACACCATAGGGAAAACTCAGATGCAGAGTCTGGAGCGGCAACACATTTAAAAGAAAAATTTTATATACATAAAACCCACGAACAATAACATAGAATGAAAAAATATTTAAACTATATCGTTGGTCTTCTCATCGAATGACAACCTTGTGATAATTTTGAATCAATATTACGTGCAGGAATGAATGTTACTTTTCAATTTTGCAAGGAAGAGTGTAGGACTAGCAATGGAAATAGTATATATCAAGTAAAGAATGATAGGTAGACAGAGCGACCAGGGAAATTTTTGTGTTTTATGGCGTTGCATACCTATTGAGTATGAGGGAGAACGCTAGTTTTTTTCTATTTTGGTATTGTGGGTAGACAAGTGCAAGACTAATGGCATAATTTACATGCACAAAAAGGCCACAAAACTAGTGGTTGAAACATGAGCATAGCAGGAATTCACCCACTCTAATACCATGTTAAACACTCACAAATTATAAACAAGATTAAGATACACAATAGATACATTTTATTCACAATGACATACATATTTATAAAATATATTATGACCCTTGTTTTTCACATTCCAAGTGGTCTCTTGGACTCCAATTATTGTTCACATTCCACACCATAACCCTTAGCGGATTAGGTTTCCAACAAACAAACCCAATGCTTATGATTTTTTGCAGATCTTCTTTGACAATATATTTTACCGCATGGTTTATTCTTATTTGGTTATATCTAATGGATTTATAATCTTATTTCATGTAAATATGATGAGTGTAAACAAATGGATGGATGCCTTTCACCTCCCTATAATCACATGAAAAAATTGCTATATGTTATTTGAAAATAGTGACAAATTCTTTCTCCTGATCAACCGTGACAGAAGTTTTGATTTTTAGCAGTTTAGAGGGAACATTTTCAATAGTTTTAGGTGTATTTTTGTTAGATTCACTAGTAGGTATCTCTAACCACAAATTTTCCTCTAAATTGGTATAGTTTCCCATAGGTTGATCATATTTTAAGTCACTATTTTTCAAGGTATTAGGGTAGTGATTTTTCAGAAAATTAGAAATAAAATTATATTCATTAGCCTTCTTACAACTAAGATATTTCTCAATGGTGAAAATGGGATAGGATGATGTAAGGATGTGATCTTTTTCTTCTTCATATTCCAGGCATGTAGGAAGTTCTGTCACAACCAATGGTTGAGAAAGATGGTATAATACACATTGTTTTTGGAACTCCCCCTTAGTGATTTCCATGCTACCAACCCTATAGTTAATATAGGAATCTACTGTAGCTATCGAAGGTCGCCTTAAGATAATTGGATACCCATTAAACGTGGTCTTCAGTTGTAAGTCTAGGAAATTAGTAGGATACCCCAACATGCCAATGAATACCATGACATCTTCTATCATGTCCTCTAGTTCCATTATTGACCTATCAGTGAGTTGAAGCATTGTGGTGGATTTTCTCAGAGAGTCTTAGAGGTTGAGCTTCAAGATGATCTATGTGGTCATGATGTTAATGGAAGTTCCTAATTCAATCAAAGTGTTTAGATCTACAATTCTATTGATGTGAAAATATACAACCAAGCTACCTAGATCCATACACTTAGGGAAAATCATCCTCCCAAGCTTTAGATCAACTAATTTCCCTTTCACATTTAGTGAAGGGGCACTATATTTTTTATCCAAAACCTCTTAAGACATTCCTTTTTGTTTAATTTATTATACATAGGTACATATTTAATGGCCTATAAGAGAGGTATATTAACACACTAAATTTTTTATTACTATAGAAGCTCAAATTCTTGTGAAGTATGTTTCTTCTTTATGATTATCCTTTCAAGATAATGTGGGACTTGAGGAGTCTGTTGGAAAGAAGGTCCCTTCCTTTTTTTTCACACCTTGGAGGAAGATTAGGAAGGTCTTATAGTAGCTTCCATGATCTAAGGTTGATTTCTTCAACTTCTAGGGAATAAGTTGGGTACATAGTCTCATTATTGTAAATAGGTTAGTTGAGCAGGAAGTTGAGGTTGTTATGGAGGTGTAGGCATGCGAGGTTGTTGAGGAGGAGGAGGCATCAAATTTGGTGGTTGAGCCATTAGAGGCCTCCATCCTTGAGAAGGATTACTCCATTGAGTATTTCGGTATAAGAATTGTTGGTAAGGAAGAGGAATAGGTTGATTTGGATATTTCCATTGGCTAGGAAAGGTCCAAAGTGGAGTACTAGGTGGACACCGAGATTGAGGTTGGAACTATGAATTATAACTGAAATAATGTGGGGTATTGTAGTTCATACCTTATTGATATGGCATTGGTATTGTTGGATTTTTTTGTTTAATGAAGAATATTGATTTCTTGTTCCTTTTTGTCCCTTAGTACACAACCTTTCAACTTGGAAATGAAGGGAATTCGTCACTTGGATATTGCTATGAAAAAAGTGCACATACCTCTACATTGTTGAGTGGACATTCATTTTGAGGGTGTCATTTAGTGAATTTTGCACAAAAACATAGTCAATGAAATTGTTGCCTCTTCTTGCTTCCTCTTTATCTACAATGTATCCTCCTACATGGCTAATGAGTGCAAATTTTATATTTTCATGTATTCTAACATCCCCCCTATCCTATTTTGTAAGCACGAAGGAAGAAGAAGAAATCACCATATTCCTACCATAACTACCTTTATTTTTTTCATACTTTAGAATGGTTCTTAAATATTTTCTTGATGATTGCATAATCTAGCTGATAAATGTCTCCATTAGCTAAGAGGTTGAGTGTTTCCAACAAATCTTCCCTCACCCCTCTCAACAAAACAAGTATCAGGGAGTCTTCATTGAGGGTACAATTAGGTGCCCTCTTGTAGCTAAGTTGGACTATTTCCCCAAAATATTCCAAGGATTCATTCTCTCCTTGCGTCATCCTAAAGATTTCATCCTAAGTGTCTCTAACTCTAGAATAATCCATATATTTGTTGTTGAAAATCTACTTCATTCTCTCCCAACTAGTAATATTATTCCCCTCTAAAACCATGAACCATCTTAAATTTGCATCCTTTAAGGTGGATGAGAAGAGTTTTTGTTCATCTGTGGTATAATCATAAGTCTTGCACACTACATCAAACTCAAACAAAAGTGTGCCAAGATATTATGTGGTTAGTCCATAGAAATGGGGAAATATAAATGGATTATCTTTTTCATATTAGTCTGTCCATTTGTTTCTCTGATGGAAAACTCAAAAACCTCATGCTAATATTCCTCTTCAGCCATGTTGTAGTGAGGTGGAGAACCACTCCCTTATAAGAGGGTTCCAAATTCTCTAGCTTATATTTCTAGAAAATCCTAGAGACTGTGTTTCAAAATCAATTGACTCTTGATTGCTACCTCTTGGCTCAAAATTGGGGTATTGAGTAAAAATTTGTGTGACCTAATTCAAGGATGCATCCATGCTAAGTATAATTTTGTTTTTCTAAAATAAAAACTAGTGTCAAAATTATATGTTTTCCTAGAACAAATAAATGTATGATGAGTAAAAGAAATATAGGATTTTGACACCTCTCTGATAATGACACCAAAAAGTGATGGCCTCTAGATTTATAACAACAAATTTTTCAATCCTGAAGTTCAAAACTTTAAATGTCAAGACGATGTTTGTACAAACTTAAGAGATGACTTGCATTGTATGTGCAAGCCACACTTTTCTATACTCCTTAATGCAAGCATTTTTTATGTAGGCAAGTAAGAGTTTTTATATTATAAAAAATGTACATAGATTACATACTTGCAAAACCAGAGTTTTATGTGTGTAGCATGAAAATGTGAGCAATGGAACCAGGTGGAGGTCGAATTCCCATGAGAGGGAAACCAGATGGTCTCCCACAAAACTTGGAGTCTAAATGTAAAAAAAATACAAAAAAACTTAGGAAACCTGAAGCTAGATCCATCTGCCAACAACTGGGAAACCATATGGCCTCCCAAAGAGTTCAAGTGCAATACATAGACCATGGGGTAGAAAAACTTAATATAAAATTGCAGGAACTAGACAAACTAGAACAATTAAGCGACAAGTAAGCATAAAGCTCTAAGCGAGCCAAATCCTGGAGAGAAGTCATGCATGGGGGCCACATTTGGGTTGAATTGGCTGGGGCCATCGCCTCTGGTGCCTTGTTGGACTAGATTTTTTCCTTCTTGGCCTACTTCTGTAGCTCAAGATACAAGAATGGATCATTGTAACCTTCCAAAAGCCAGGGGGGAATCTCATTTAATGTAAGTCCACCCTATGTAGGATTCCCCCTGTATTCTTGGAGGTATCACCCTTTGAAATTCCCTCGGCTCTGGCCTGAATAGAAAGGATCAGTATATGTTCCCTCAGAGCTGGAGAATTTTGGCTGGCCAACACCTTTTACTTTTTAGCTTGCAATTCAGATTGTTCCCCAGGAGAGGGTATTTTTCCTTGGTGGGAAGAGCCTTACTCTTTAGATCTACCATGAGAGTTGGAAGATGTTAGTAGAGGAGGAGGAGGAGGAAAGGGGATGCTCATCATCCACGCTAGGTTCTAGAGCTTCGTTCACGTGTGAAATAGAAATTCTTTGGCCTCCACCATTCTACTTTTAGATTTTTCTTTGATTTCCTCCTAGTCCCTGAGTTGGCTGTCCCAAAATTCCCAATAGCCCAGAGAGCATTGCTAGTGTAATGTTGCTCCTTGACCTCCATGGTTGCCGCAAGTGTTTCTTTTTCCTTGACACTTCAGAATGTAGTCTATGTCCAAAAAAATATCACAAACACACTGAAATACCACAACTTCAAGCACTTTGTACAGTGGAAATGTACAATAGTGAATCAACAAAGTACACAAGAGTTTATGCAACCCAAAAATTGCTTGTATTACAACTTTAACACAACAGGCATAGGGATCTCCTAGCAGGGATCATGGCCCTTAAAATTAGCCCCAATACAATGAAAAACTAGGGCTTTATGTCAACAACACATGAAAATCAATCTTCCCAAGAACAAGAACAAACATGACTTACTTGTTGAAGAAGCACTTACACTACCCCTTTCATTCCACTTGCCTTGAACTCCTGGTAGGTCCTTTGCCACCTATACTTGCAAATAATATGTTGCTCCAATACCTCTGCCCTAGCTACTCATAAGGTCCTATGTTGCTCTATATTCTCTTGCACACATCAACTACACAAGTAATCCTTCACACAACGATTTTCTTCTCCAAGAGTCATTGTACGAAAGGTATTCTCAAACTGCCTTCTAACAATGGATCAATACTTCAACTGCATTATTCATAAGGTCTTCAAAAAAAAACCATCACAACAATAACTCAGCTACTTGCACATCGCTGTAATTAGGATACAAATACACCAACAATCTCACAGTGGTTATTTTCTCCTATACCATTGTATATCAGCTCCAAAACTTTGTTGTCCTCTCATCCATTCAAGGAAAGAATTGAATACATCACCTTAGCACTCTTCTCCATGCATACAATCCTACTCACACTTATTTTATATCTCACTTCTCTGCTTTAGGGCTGATTTGAAATGAACATATTAGTTTTTTTGTGCTAAGTTTCTTTTCAGTTTATAAACATGTGCATACTTGTCTCATTAGTTTGCTTAAGGATTGAGGATTCTAACCATGAATTGTAGATGATTTTAGGTGAATTAGAAGCATAAAATAAGCTTAAATAACACTGAACAATAGTGTAAAACAAATAAATAAGTCACCACATGAAATTTACATAGCAGGCATGATGAAGCAGTTCACCCCTCCTGGGCTACATCTGTTGGTCTGTCTCCTAATCGCATATCCATCTTTCATTATGCTCAAAATTTTTCTATTACATGTAGTTACAGGCCTCTAATGGATGTTTTCTCTACACCAATGGCTCCCGAATGCTCCAATTAGTCAAAAATGACTCTTCCTTCACTCTGAATGGGTGAAAATTGAGTCTCCTACTCTTTTTCCCATTTACACCTAGAAAAACTCCACTAAAAGTGGAGAACTCCACTTAACTGAAGTTAAAATAGTGGATTCCGCCCAAAATTAGGCGCGCTCCAAATATGTCGTTGAAATTAACCATTGCATTTAACTTAACGATTGGGGTGTCCACATGCCAACCCCAAACCCGCGACATCCGTAACGGTCAACAAAACTCTGGTGGAAGACTGCGGTTAAGTTTTTAAACGCGAGTTGATTTTCGGAGGTTAGCATTAAACCGTTGCATTTAACCTTTGAACTTGGACATGTGACATATATGAAACCATTTCAGATATTCTGGTGGGTGGTTAACGTAGACCGTTAGTTGGAGTTTGTTGTAATGTCATGTGAACACACCACGCAGAACCGCTGGCGGGTTGGGACCACCGGCGGTCCCCATCCCCCAAACACGTTTGCAACCAAACTCAAATATAAGACGCGTTCAATGATTGTTAAGAACCATTGTGTGGCTCAGGCGGTAGAGACTTGTGCGTGCCCTACTAGAGGTCACGAGGTCGAGCCCTGCAGACCTCACCAAAATTTTAACATGCAATCTCGGGGACACATGGCGGCCTATAATTGGCCCTCATCAATGTACAAACTCATTCGACCAATAGAAGGTCGCCACTTGTCATCCTAGGGTTGATTCTAAGGAAAGGAATATTCCTCAGAATATTCCCCTTTTGTTGATTATACTTCCACCCTACTGACTGTGCATCCCAGTCAAACCTGTCACAATTTTACCTATTTGGCATTTCGATCAGAACGCGATATCTCCCTCATACAACATCGGTTTTTCGAACCGTTTGCAACGCAGGAATTAGGAAGACGAGATCTACGCAACCATATTAGTTTCAACCCAATATTATACCTTTGAATTTTGAGAAAAATTTATGAACTCCTGATCACTCCTCCCCATTGGGAAGCTTTTGGACCCCAAAAGACTTGATTACCTATTCAGTAGATGAGGGTACAACTCCCTCACCTTTCCAACCTCCATCCATCTTACCTTGCTTGGTTCAGTGCCTTTGAGCCCAACTCGAAGGTAGTCAACACTTCCCATCTTGGATGCTCGTATCCTTCTGTCAAGAATGGTATCTTCTTTGAGCTCATCCAAAAATTATGGCAAGAAATCTTCAATAAAAGGTAGCTAAACATCACTTCCTTGATCATCGATCAAAGGTGGCTCATAAAAACGTAAGTTTTCAACATTAACAACTGAATACATTTGCATATATGAAGGCAAGTCAAGTTGAAATGCATTATTACCAACTTTCTTTATGATCTTGAAAGGACCATATTGAATGGGTTTGAGCTTTTTACCTTCCCCTTGCATCCTTTCTTTGCTAATGTTCAACCATACCTCATCTCCCTCTTGAAACTTGTGATCAACTCTATGTTTGTCATGTCTCTCTTTGTATTTGCTTTGACTTTTCTCAAGATGTTCTTGAACTTGTTGATGTATAATCTGAATTTTCTCAATGAATTTTCGAGCTTTGTCAATATCACTATGGCCATCAATTTCAACATCCTTCCCAAAGATGAAGTCTAATGGTGATTTTGGCAAATATCCAAAGCATACTTCAAAAGGTGATTTTTGAGTAGAAGAGTGCTTTTCCTGGATGTAAGCATGTTGAATATAATGCAGTTGTTCATCCCATATCTTAGGATGTTTGCTACAATATCCTCTCAATAAATGCACAACAGTTCTATTCACCACCTCAGTTTGTCCATCTGTTTGTGGATGGAAAGAAATACTCTTTTTCAACTTTGTGTCCATCATTCTCCATAGATTTGACCAAAAATTCCCAATGAACCTGGAATCCCTGTCACTAACAGTAGAAGTAGGCAATCCATAATGAACCCAAATATTTTGAAAATAAAGTTCAGCAATTTGTTCAGCAATAATGGTTTTTTTACATGGCATAAGTATACACATTTTACTGAATCTATCCACAACTACATAAAGATAATCATGTTTCTTTCTTGACATAGGTAGATCTCCAAAAAAGTCCATGGAGACACTCTCCCATGGCCTTGATGGTACCGGTAGTAGGATGTACAACCCAAGCTTCCTATTACTAGGCTTACTTGTTGCACACATAGAACAACCTCTTATAAAACGTGACACACTATCTATCATGCGAGACCAATAGTGATACCTTTGTAGATGCGCCACTTTTTTTCTTACCCCAAAGTGTCCAGCAATAAGAGATGAATGAGATTCTCTCATGACGCTTAGCCTCTCTCCTTGTGGTATACACAACTTGCCCAAATGAAACATCAAATTTTTATACATGTGATAATATTTTTCTTCAACTTGATTCCCTTCACTCAAACTAACATACAGATCTTGAAAATCAATGTCATGTGCATATTTTTCTATGTAACTCTCATGTACAATAGAATCTTTTTTTAGTAAAGTAGATGCAATTATGATTGGTATTGAAAGCATATCAACAACTTTATTGAAAATACCTTTCTTGTACCTTATAACCAAGTGAAACTGTTGAATAAATCCCATCCACCTGAAATGTCTTGATTGCTGCAATTTTGTTTGCGACTGCAAGTACTGTAATGGTTGGTGATCGGTATGCACAATAGTTCCTTTACCCATCAAGTAGTGTTTCTACTTATTGACACTTTGTACCAAAGCATATAGTTCTTTGTCATATGTAGGATAATTAGTTACAACACCATTAAAAGTTTCAGAATTAAAAGCGATAGGCTTACCATGCTGCAAAAGTACTGCGCCCATGGCATAATCACTAGCATCGGTTTGAATCTCGAATGGTTGTCTCAAATTTGGTAATGCAAGGACTAGATCTGAACTGATCTTGTCTTTTAAAGCTTCAAAAGCTTTATTTTGTTTGCGTCCCCATTGGAAGCCTTTCTTCACACTTGTCACTACATGCATAGGAGCTACAATGGAAGAAAAGTTAGCAATAAAATTTTTCTAATACTGAGCTAGACCTAAGAAACTTCTTACCTTGGTTAATGTTTTGGGTGTGGGCCAATTAAAAATGGCTTCCACTTTATAAGGATCAATCCTCAACTCTCCTCCTCCTACAATATGTCCCAAATAGACCAAATAAGTCTTTCCAAACTCACACTTTGACATCTTAAGAAACAATTTCTCTTTCTTCAAAATATCAAGCACTCTATTCACATGCAAGACATGTTCTTCTCTTGTTTTGCTGAAAATCAATATGTCATCTAAGTACACAATCACAAAGTCATCAAGGAATGGATGCAAAACACTATCCATAACACGCATGAAAGTTTCCGGTGCATTACACAAACCAAATGACATAACTAGCCACTCAAAGGGTCCTTGTTTGGTTTTGAATGCAGTTTTCCATATATCCCTTTTTGCAATTCTTACTTGATGATATCCACTTCGTAAATCTAACTTAGTGAAAAAAATTTCTTCTTTCAACTGATCAAGCAAATCATCTATTCTTGTGAGTGGGTAACGATTTTTTACTGTAATCTTGTTCAAAGCTCAAAAATCTACACACATGCACCAAGTCCCATCTTTCTTTGGTATCAAGACTATGGGTGAACCGCATGGCAAGGTGCTTGGCCTTATGATTCCTTTGTCCAACATCTCTTTGATTTGCCTCTTTATTTCAGCATTCTCCATTATCGACATGCGATACATACCGATGTTTGGAAGAGGACAATCTTGTTGCAACTGAATCTCATGTTGAATCTCTCTTTTTGGAGGAAATCCTATTGGCTCTTGAAACATCTCATGATGTGCATTAACTACATCATATAAATCTGATTTCAACTTAGGATCACATCCCTCAAATGATTCATGATTAACATCAGCTTTAGGCTTAATCATAAGAAGAACAAAATTCTTACTTGAATTTACCAGCCTCTTTACCTGTCCAGCATTTACCATAGCAATATTTTTCTTCTTGTGATGTGCTCTTACAATGTACTCCTTGCCATCTTTGAATAAATGATATTTTTTCTCACGGTGATGGAAGATCGATTTCCTGTCATACAAGTAAGGACTCCCCAACACAATACCAGTGATTTCAAGCAGAACCATATCTAATTCAATTGTGTCAATAAAATTTGTAGTGATTGCAAACTGCAATATACATTTCTTTGAAACCTAGAAATTTGGATCCTTACAAATCCAACCTAATGGATATGGTTTTAGATGTGGTATGGTATCAAGGTTAAGTTTCTAGACCAAGTCTTCAGAGATTAATTTTTATTGTGACCCACTGTCAAACAATGTGTCAATCTTGGTATGTTTGGATATGACCCTCACATGAAACAATTCTATTATTTCTTCTTCATTTGGAGCATGTATGTGACAGTTTGATGTACTAGTACTGGGTTTAGTTTCAATTTATTTTCCCTTCATGTTCTTCAATCCCATGGCTGTAATCTTAGATTCATCGTGCCTGAATCCTCTCCTAAATCATGTTGAGTTGTAGCATCAGTTTTCTGTTTCCCTTTGTTATTGGGTTTCTTGGGTCTTATTTCAAGATGTAATTTCCAACAATGAGTTTTATCATGGCCTTCTTTTGAACAATGTTTACAAACCAATTTTTCTCCCTCTTTCTTAACAAATGCATTCTTTTTGTTTTTACCTTTTGAGGTCTTCTCATGTTCTTTACCCTTAAAAGGTTTCTTTCTACCCTCTTTATAAATGTTCTTCCCTCTTGCTTCTAGATGTGTGGCCTGAACACATACTTCATCTAGACTAGTGAGGTTAAACATGAGAATAGTATGTTTTAGGTTGTTATGTAAGCCTCCTATGTACTTGAGCAAAGTATCTTGGCTCTGCAAATCCACACCTAATAAGAGAGCTCTTCTCCTAAATTCTTGGGTGTATTCTTGCACATATTGTCCCTTCAATTGTCTAAAAATTTTCCAGTTCATTATGGCTTTCTTCATATGAGCTAATGGATAAAACTGTTGTTTTATATAGTAATGAAATCTGACCATGATAGAATAATCTTACCATGTTTCTTGATCTCCTCCTTTGTCTTGGCTTCCCACCAAAAAAGTGTTGCACCTTCCATTCTCAATGAAGCTAATTGGATTTTGGTATCATCATTTTGAAGGTTCTGGATTCTCAAGTAGACCTCCAATTTCCTAATCCAATTATCAAGCTTTTTTGCATTGACTTCACCATTAAAAATTGGCAATTCAAACTTAACGTCAAGTTTTAAAAAAAGGACTTTTACCAGTTTTCTTTGACTTGTGTGGCTGGTGTACTGAAGAAGAAGTAGAGGATGATGATGATGAAGAAGATGAGGGTGAAGATGGTGGCTCTCCATTGCCTCCATTTCCTCCATTTCCCTTCTTAGACTTATCTTCATCATGGTGACCTCCTGAAGATCCTTGTCCTTCCTTGTGAAGTTTAGATCCTCCTCCTTCCAGTCTCTGATTTATTTCTTGATAAATAATTCTAACCATCTCAGTCATGTCAAGGAATGCTTTCCTGAACACTCTTTCTTCCTCTTTGTGATCAACTTCTTCATGGATTTCTCCTTCCACTTGAGGCATGCTTAATGTAGCTTCTGATTCTTTAGGAGGTGAACTAGGTGGTGGAGATTGTGTCAAATTTTCTCTCCTTTGCTTTGCCTCTTCTTGAGACCCTTCTGCTCCCACCAATTTGCCTTCTCCTCTTTTGAGTTTGAGCCTTGTAAGCATATAAAACTTGCAAACAGTTAAACAATCCTTTGCACTAAACAACGCTAGAGAATAAACCTGGCTATGATACCATCCTGATCTAAAATGACTGTATTAGTTTTTTTGTGCTCAGTGTCTTTTCAGTTTATAAACATGTGCATACTTGTCTCATTAGTTTTCTTAAGGATTGAGGATTTTAACCATGAATTGTAGATGATTTTAGGTGAATTATAAGGATAAAACAAGCTTAAATAACATTGAACAACAGTGCAAAACAGAAAAATAAGTCACCACATGGAATTTACACAGCAGACATGATGAAGTAGTTCACCCCTCCTAGGCTACATCTGCTGGTCCAACTCCCAATGGCATGTCCATCTTTCATTATGCTAAAAATTTTGCTATTACATGTGGTTATAGGCCTCTAATGGATTTTTTCTCTGCATCAATGGCTCTAGAATGCTCCAATTAGTCAAAAATGACTCTTCATTCACTATGAATAAGCGAAAATTGAGTCTCCTACTCTTTTTCCCAGTTACAGTTAGAAAACTCCACTAAAAGTAGAGGACTCCACTTAACTGGAGTTAAAATAGTGGATTACGCCCAAAATTAGGGGTGCTCCAAATATGTCGCCGAAATTAACCATCGCATTTAACTTAACGGTTGTGGTGGCCACATGCCAACCCAAAACCCGTGGCATCCGTAATGGTCAGCGGACTCTGGTGGAAGACTGCGGTTAAGTTTTTAAACACGAGTTGATTGTCGGAGGTTAGCATTAAACCGTCACATTTAAACTTTGAACGGGGCCATGTAACATATATGAAACAGTTTCGGATATTTTTGCGGGTGGTTAACATAGACCGCCGGTTTGATTTTGTTGTAATGTCATGTGAACACACCACGCGGGATCGCTGGCGGGTTGGGACCGTCGGCGATCCCCAACCCCCAAACACATTTGCAACCAAAATTAAATATAAGTCACGTTCAATGATTGTTAAGAAGCATCATGTGGCTCGGGCGGTAGAGACTTGTGCGTGCCCTGCCGTAAGTCGCAGGGTCGAGCCCTGCGGACCTCACTAAAATTTTAACATGCAATCTCGGGGACACATGGCGGTCTATAATTGGCCCTCATAACAACGTACAAACTCATTCGACCAATAGAAGGTCACCACTTGTCATCTTGGGGTTAGTTTTGAGGAAAGTAATATTCCTCAAAATATTCCCCTATTACTGATTGTGCATCCCAGTCAAACCTATCACAATTTTATGTGTTTGGCATTTTGATCAGAACATGATATATCCCTCATACGACATCAGTTTTTCGAACCATTCGCGGTGCCAGAATCAGGAAGAAAAGATCTATGCAACCATCCTGGTTTCAACAAAATCTTGTACCTTTGAATTTTGAGCAAAATTTATGAACTTTTAATCAAGGGCTAATGTTGGCTTTGTCCCAACTCTAAGGTCAAACTAGTCCTTGTCTAAGTCTGACCTCCCTTAGAATTCCCTGTGCAATACTTGAGACCTTGCAGCCTCAAAAAATAGTCCAACTGATGCTCGTTAGGGGCTCCTTCTAGGTCTTGTCCCTCTCCATAATATGCAAAAAAAGGCCCTTGTTCAAATCATAACTTTTTGCCCTCTTATCTCCTTAACACAACTTGAAACAACCTCATCCAAAACACATAGTCTCCATAGATATTTGACCTTTCTTGCTGAGCCAACTTAGCCTTCTATGAACATAAGAAAGATATAAAACCCACTCCTCTTCAAGCTCAACTCCTCCTAAGGTAATTCGACTCCTTATTAGCTTGTAATGCTTCTTGAGAAGATGATCTTACATGTGTCAAATGAGCTCATTGTCATCTCTATTTATAATGTTCTTAGTGGAGACAATTAGCCACCAACGGTCACCACTTTAGCCCAAGCCAACTTGACCCTACATGCTCAAATACCATTAACATGAGGAATACAATTCTTCTCATTTATTTTATCTCTCTCCATTGTAGCCATAGGCGCCCTTTAACCCATCAAAGTTGCCCCTCATGCCACATTAGAGAAATTTTGAGGTAAAATATGGTCCTCAATACAAGAATGTACAACCGAAATGAAATTTATAAGAAGCGAGAGGATTCAAGAGGATGATGTCAACCATGGGGGATGATTCACCATTTTTGGAGTAAAAAGGTAGAAATATTAAAAAATAAAAAAATAAAGAAATTACTTTTTCAAATCATATTTTCAACTTATCTCCCTATGGTTTTACTCAAATTTCAAGCAGTAGCACTCGTTGGATGCAAAATTTAATTCTTCATACAAGGATTACCCATGTTGCACACTTTTTATGGATCCTGCTATGCAAAAAATGAGACATAAATGAAAAAGTGATTACAATCACATTTTTTCATGTATTTCTCATTTTTCGTGTAATAGGATCCATCAAAAGTGTGAAATATGGGTACTTCTTGGATGAAGAATTAAATTCTACATCCAACGAATTCATCCCGATTGAAATTTGAGTAAATCCATAAAGAGATAAGTTGAAAATATGAGTTGAAAAATTAGTTTTTCCTTTTTTCCCTCTGAAATTGGATGATGTAATCTAATCTTATTTTATTATTTCCATTATTATTTTATAATATTCATTCGGAGGCCCATTTTAGACCTCAAATTTTTTCTAATGATCCAATAGAATAAACAAACATTTTCTCTTAGGTCTTTCTGTTATGCAACCAACTCACAAAATAGAAGAAAAGATAGATCAACGACTTAGAAATCAGCCTCTTCAATGGGGAATCCTCCTTTACATTACATAAATGAAAAATTCTTGCATGATACAAATGAAAAAACCTACTTTCTATATATAAGAGTCTAAGGGGTCACAATATAATCAGAGCCTACATAACAGTAATAATGTAAGGGCACAACAATAACAATAGTGAGCTTCTATGGCACAATAATATCAATATGGGGACTACATGGGCACAACAATAAAAATAAAGGCTACACTGACAATAATAATAAGGGGCTACACTAGTATTATAGGGACCTAACATGCCCCTCGCCTTCAAAAAAGTGATGTCCTCAATGCTTGACTAGTTCTGGATGCTTCTGTATAAAATTCTCATCCTCCCATGTGGAATCTTCAGCGGGTAAGTTCTTCCACTTGATGAGATACTCTGAAATTGATCGATTTCGTATTTGTCGAGTTCTTATTTCCATGACTGCTTCAGGTTTCAATATGATTTTCCCTTCCTCGTCAAGTTCTGTAAATATTGTTTAAACTAGGATTTTTTCACCTATAACTTTCTTTAAACTTGAAACATGGAAAACCGAGTGCACTCAAGAAGATGCAGGAAGCTCCAATTTGCATGACATAGTACCAATATTTTGCAACACCTTGTAAGGACCATAGTAATTTGGCGATAATTTATTATCCTTCTTAGCTCGCTTGAGGGACATTTGTTTGTATGGTTGTAGCCGTAAAAATACCTAGTTTCCTACATCAAAACTTATTTCGCTATGATTTTGATATACCTGTTGTTTCATTCGATTCTATGCCAAAGTTAGGTTATCCTTTAAGAGTTGGAGAACTTGTTATTGATGCTCGATGTGATCTTCCACTGCTTGAACCTTACAATTTTCTCTTAAAGATGATGTGATGGATGATGGATGATATCCATAAAGTGCCATAAACGAGGTTATTTTTGTTGAGGTGTGGAAGGAAGTGCTATACCACCATGCAGCCAAAGGTAACCACTTGATCCATTGTGTTTGTTTATCAGATACAAAGCAACGAAGATATCCTTCCAAACATTTGTTCACTATCTCAGTTTTCCCATCAGACTGAGGATGATAAGATGAGCTATGAGTTAGTTGAGTACCCAGACAAGAAAATAATTATGTCCAAAAATTTCTAGTGAAAATGGAATCACTGTCACTTACAATAATCTTTGGGTTTCCATGTAGCTTTTGAATTATTTCCATAAATGCAGTAGCAACTGTATTGGCTTTAAATAAATGAGATAATGCACAAAAATGTGCATACTTGGTAAGTATATCAACTATCATCATGATTACACTCTTTCCTTTGGATTTGGGTACACCTGTTATAAAATCCATTGAAGCCTCCTCCCAACGTTGCCGTGGAATGGATAAAGGTTGTAGCAGCCCCGGAGTATTGATTGTCTCAACTTTATTTTGTTGGCAGACCAAACATTCCACCACAAAATTTTGAATATCATATTTAAGGCCATCCCAAAAAAATTATTTATTTACCGTTTGGTATGTTTTTAAAACTCCTGAGTGCCCTCCTAAGGGAGAGGTGTGAAATTCCAAAAGAATGTTTATTTTTTTTAGTTGGGAATTATTACAAAGATATAAGCAATATTTCTACCATAATGAATCATTTTTCCAACTAAATGTATCATATGTACTGGGATCTTGTTTCCAATTTTGAATGAGTGTCCACACTTCTTAATCGTTATTTCATTCCTACATTGCTTCGGTTATCCAATCTGGTTGGATAATAGAAATGGCACAAAACAATGCTTCCACATCCTCATCCTTTCTTGAGAGTGCATATGCAACAACATTTAGCTTCCCTTTTTTGTAGATGATTTCAAAATCATAACCCAACATCTTTGTGACCCATTTTTATTTCTCTTCTGAAGATAGTCTTTGTTCCAAAAATTATTTAGGACTATCATGATATGTTTTTACCTTGAAGTGTCTTCCCATTAGGTAAGGTCACCATTTCTTTAGAGCATGTAGTATTGCCAACATTTCCTTATCATAAATAGTTTTATGTAAATACTTTCCTTTGATTGGACGACTTTCAAAAGAAACGGGTCTTCCTTATTTCATTAAAACAACACCAATTCCATTTCGTGAGGCATCACATTCCACAATAAATATTTTTGTGAAGCCTGGCATAGCTAAGACCGGTGCTTGGCACATTGCCTCTTTAAGATGTACAAATACCTTAGTTGCTTCTGGAGTCCAAGAAAATGCATCTTTCTTTAGTAATGTTGTTAGAGATGCTGCTATTCTCCCATAATTCTTAACAAACTTGCGATAATATCTCGTTAACCCGAGAAATCCTCGCAGATGCTTTATGGTTGTGGGGATTTTCCATTCCTTAATGGATTTAATTTTTTTAGGGTCTACCTTAACACCCTCATGAGATACAATATGACCCCAATATTCCACCTCTTGTACTCCAAAGAAAAATTTGGAGGTTTTTGCATATAATTGTTTCTCCTCCAATAGTTTGAGCACCCTGTCAACATGTTGAACATGATCCTTCCAATACTACTTGTAGATTATTATATCTTCAAAAAATACTAACACAAATTTTCTAAGGAAGGGTTTCAAAAGGGAATTCATCAATCCTTGAAATACAGAAGGTGCATTGGTAAGGCCAAAAGGCATGACCAAAAATTCATAATGACCCTCATGATTTCTAAATGTTATTTTTGGAATGTCTTCAGTCTTCATTCTAATTTGATGATATCGTGAACGAAGATCCAACTTGGTGAAGTAAATTTCTCCATGTTCCCTCATATTAATGACAAGATCTCTGAACTGTTATGCCCATATTGGTTTGATTTTCTCTCTAAGCTTCATGGTCATACTACTATAACGCAAACTAATTTCTCTTCTAACCAAACCAAGAATGTGACCCCTTTCGGGCGGGTGCTTCTTTGGGATTTAGAGGAGCTTTATCCAGTTAGTGACATGCGCCATGATCCATCCTTCTTGTGCACAAATACTACTCGAGTTGAGAAATAACTTTAACTAGGTTGAAATGTACCGGCCTCTAACATTTTGCAATGATACGTTCAATTTCACTCTTTTAGGCATAGGGATATATGTAAGGCCCGATGTTTGGAGGAAGACTTCCTAGAATCAAATGAATATCATGATCATGATCACACATAGGTGGGACGCCTTTGGGATTCTCAAATACCTTGGAATGATTGTCCAAGATGTTTTGGAGATCTGAAGAAATAGATGATTTCGATGTTTGAAACTCTAGTGAGCATAATTGTGCAATTACGCCTCGTTGTTATTTCTTTAGAAGATTTTTCATGCCATTAGAGCTAATTATATTTCTTGGTTTCCCTGTGATACCCATTAATTCAACTTCCTTTCCTTCCCAAAAAAATTTCAAGAAAAGTTCTTGAAAATTAAAAGCTATCGTACCCAAAGATTGTAACCATTGAACTCCTAGTACAACATCAACAACACCCATTGGAATGGAATAATTTGGCTATTCAATACATATTACCCCATGGTTAGCTTTATATTATGGTACTTTCCAGAGCAATTTATATTTCCTCCATTTGCAACCATCACT
Organism: Pinus albicaulis; assembly: GCA_034641835.2. NCBI lineage: Eukaryota > Viridiplantae > Streptophyta > Pinopsida > Pinales > Pinaceae > Pinus > Pinus albicaulis. The sequence goes on along the minus strand of CM076575.1, from coordinate 1,507,487,552 downwards.
TGAAACTATGGTGCTGGATATAGGAAGCAATTCAAATCCTTGGATATCTTACAATGAATAAAATTATGGGTACTACCTGAATCAATCAACACTATTACTTTTTTCTTCTTGATATGTCCTTTTATATTGAGAGTTTAAGGAGCGGTAATTCCTACCAATACATTAAAATATATGGTCAGATTCATTTCTTCTTTCTCTAAGGTCGGTTCTTGGTGTATATCCTCTTCTTTTGAAGTTTCTTGTTCATTTTCTTCTTCCTCTTCAAAATATATGTAAACTAATTTCTTCTCAGCACACTTATGACCTTTAGTGTATTTTCTATCACAACTGTAACAAAGTCCTTTTTCTCTTTTTTCTTCCAATTTTTTTTTGTGTCAACCTTGTAGGTTGTGGAAGGCTAGGAGCAACAACACTTCCATATTTATAGTTGTGAGTGGTAGGCTTCCTTGTTTCCATAATTTTGCTTTCAATTTTTCTTGCCAACCTGAATGCCTTCTCCAATGAATTAGGTTCCCAAAGGCGAACCTCATGTTGGATGTTATCATTTAAAGCCCCTATGAATATATCAATCCTATGCTCCTCTAGAATATAATTTACCCTTATATTCAATTTTTTAAATTCCTCAATGTGTTTCGCCATTAAACACTTTTATTTGATATTTCTCAATTGGCTAAATAAGGTGTTGCTTTTTGTATCCTTATAATGTGCTATCATTTCCTTCGTAAAAATTGACCAAGTGACAAGTGATTTATGAGAACAAAGCCTTCGATACCATATAAACTGATTGAGTTCTAAATACAAAGTTGCAATGCATACCTTTTGTGTGTTTTGCACATTATGGAGATCAAAATATTACTCCATCTGTAGTATCCATGTTACCAAATCCTTGCCATCAAACTTCCTCATATTGATCTTTGGAATATGGTAGGTCTTAAATCCAACATTAGAGTCTATGAAATCATGATTAACATTTCTTTTTTTCTCATCGTGAATTTCATCTACTATCTTTTCGCCATTAGGAATCATTTCTTGTAGCAACTTTGTGAAACCTTCCTTCAAACCTTCCAGGTCTTCTTTTAGACCATTCTTCATGTCTTTCATGTCTTCATGTTTCCTTTCAGTTTTTCTTCTATACCATCGATATTAGCTTCCACATCATTCTTTAAACTATCCATGTCTTTCTTCAAACCATCCATTTCATTTTTGGTTACTCTTTGCGAGAGCGAAATTTGTTGCACTTGGTCTCGTAATTGTGATATATCATGTTGCACTTCTTCCTCTTCATGCGTAATAGTAGAGCTTTCTGAGGGCTTAATGGGTGTGGAATTCTTTTTTGGAGGAATTTTATAACCCAATACTGATATCAATGCTTCAATATGCCCTTGGAATCACTTCAAACTGATTTTTCAAACAAAAGTTATGCAATTTAAAAAGACAAATGCATGCATTTTTCTTGCTTTTAAGGCGCTCGATATTGAACCTGATGTATCTCTGTGATTTTGGATTCCCAAGATTTGAACTTTGGTCTTGTAGGATCCCTCTGAGTCTTCTTTCCAATGCCACATGTCATAGCTAATTTGGATTCTTAAAGATAAAGTTATGCATAATATCCCAAATGACCTAATTAATATAGTTACTGATAAAACAGGAACTATTACCTCAAAACGAGAACCCTAACCCAAAAAAATTAAAAAACAACCCGAAAACAAAAAGTGTCTTCCAAAACACACTATTTTTTTTAGGGTCAAATTTCAACATTTTTTTTAAATTAGGCTAAAACCCAATTTTTTTCTTGGAAAAAAGATTGAAAAAACACCCTCGAAACAAAAAGTGTTGATGGTGGAATAACATCGCCAATTTTGTGTGTGCAAAAAACAACCTGAAAACGAAAAGTGTTGATGCTGGAATAACGTCATAAATTTTTTGTGTGCAAAAAACACCTTGAAAACGAAAAGTGTTAATGTTGGAATAACGCCTTTTTATTTTCGGGGTAAATTTTCAACGGTTTTTAATAATGATATTAAAGATAAAATATCATGATTCTGAAAAACCTTAAAATTTCAACGATAAACATGACATTAAAGATCAAATATCAAGTCCTAAAATTCCAACGATTTTTAAGCATTGTATTAAAGATAATCTATTATCGTGTCTCTGAAAAACCTTAAAAATCCAAAGATGACATTAAAGATAGAATATCATGTTTATGAAATAAAATTCCAATGATTTTTAGGCAAGGTATTCAAAATAAAATATCACTTGTTAAAAAAACAAAAAATTAAAAAAATTAAAAATATAAACTAAAAAAGGAAACATTAAAAAAACGCACAATTTAAAGAAAAAAATTTAAAATTAACCAAAAAAAAACAATTTCATTTTTTTAAGTTATAAAATAATAATAATAATAATAATAATAATAAACCACATAATTAAAAAAATGATAAATAAAATAACTAAAATAAAAATAAAAAAATTAAAATTAATTAAAATTAAAAATTAAAATATAAAAAATAATTCACAAATTCAAATTTAAAAAGAAAATTTAAATAATAATTTAAATTTAAAAATATATATATAAATATATGAAAAATAGATTTTTAGATAAAAAATAATAACAAAAATATATTATTTATTTTTTAATTAAAAAGAAAAAAAAAAAAAAAAACATTAAAAAAAAACAAATAAATTTAAAAATATGAAACAAATTTAAAAAAAAAAAAACAAAACAAAAAAAATAATAGTAATAATAAATTAATTAAAAAAAAATTGTGTTTTATCATCATCTTGGGGCCTGTGGGGCTCGGCTGGCGAGGGACAAGAGATCTGACAACTCTCCTGCCCTGGGGTCGCAGGGCTCGGTTGGGGGGCGACGGAAGAGATGGCAACTCTCCCACTACCCGCGGCCCCTAGGGCGGCAATAAAACATAGTTTTAAATTTTTTTATTTTGTTTTATTAATCTTTTACTTGAAAATAAAAATAAAAATTTATTAATTTTCTTTAATTTTATTTTTAATTTTAATTTTTTAATTTTTTAAATTTAATTTATATTTTTAAATCATTTATTTATTTATTTAATATATATATATATAAAATTTAAAAAATGTGATTTTATTATTTTTTTGAATTTTTGAATTTTTTTTATATTTAAATTATATATATATATATGTTTTTTATTTTTTTCTTTGAAAATGTATTTTTTCATATATATGTGTGTTTTAATTTAAATTTTCTTTTTAAATTTGTAATATTTTTTTTATATTTAAATTTTTATTGTTTTAAAATTTTTATTTTTATTTTATTTTTATTTATTTTATTTAAATTTCGGAATTTTAATTATTTTGTATTTTAGTATTTTGATTATTTTAATTATTTTTTATTTTTTAATGTTAATTTTAATTGTTTTATTTTATATTTTTTTAATTATGCTATTTTTTTAACTTAGAAAAAAAAAAAAGAGTTTTTTTTTTTTTTAATTGTTTTTCTTTAAATTATGATTTTTTTTTTTAACTTTTCCTTCTTTTTTTAATTTATTTTTTGAATTTTTTTGTTTATTTATTTTTACAAGTTATTTTTGTATTTTTTTAACATTTTTATTAGTTTTTTTCATATTTTTCTTTTATATTTTTTTATATTTGATTTTTGTTGTCACATTTTTTATTTTATTTTTATGTTTTATTACCAATATGAAAATCACCACTCTAAACAAAAAGGATTGATGTTGCATCAACACTTTTCAAAATTATCATGAAAAGCAATAACATTTTAAAATAAATGTTCATACTTAATAAATAAATAAAAATTAAAGTGCCAAAGAAATCACCATTTTTCTAAATCGACATCACCACTTTTCAAATTCGACATGAAAATCATGACATTTAAAAAAAAAAAAAAAAAAAAAAAAAAAAAAAAAAAAAATCATAAGAAATTTTAAAGTGCCAAAACTATGCTTAAAAAAATGGGTGATTCTACATCACCACTTTCCAAAATCGAGTGCTTTTTTTGCTACCTCGAAAAAACACGTACCAAGTAATTTTCCCATTTGATTGGTAACTATGTTAATTATGGACAGGTTCAGTAGAGCAAACTTGTATGGGGTGCCACGTGTCAATGTTTCGACCTTCGACCCTGAAATTGATACACTAGACACTACAATCCGGGCACTTTCGGCCACTTTTTACATAATTCAAATGTGATGCCTGAAACAAAAGTTATGATGATTTTTCGTCGGTCACCTGTTTGAGATGAAATTCTGGAGCCTGCAAAAACCCTAATTCCTCAGATCATATCTTCAAAAATATAGAGAACCAAACTATGAAATTCGTACAAAATTTTCATCAGTATTTCGACTCCACGCGGTTTAAATTTCATCTTCTGAAGCTTCATAGAAAAAAAAGTTATAGTGAAAATTCCAAGTTGACCTCTTTGAAGAAACAAAACCCTAGAATCCAAAGCTATGATACCAAATGTTATGCAACCAACTCACAAAATAGAAGAATATATAGATCAAAGACTTAGAAATCAGCCTCTTCGAGGGGGAAACCTCCTTACATTACATAAATGAAATTTTTTTGCATGATACAAATGAAAAAACCTACTTTCTATATATAGGAGTCTAAGGGGTCACAATATAATCAAAGCTTACATAACAATAATAATGTAGGTACACAACAATAACAATAGTGGGCTTCTATGGAGAACAATAATAACAATATAGGGACTACATGGGCACAAATATAACAATAAGGGGTCTACACTAACAATAATAATAAGGGGCTACACTATTATTATAGGGACCTGACACTTTCACTCACTTCTTTGGGTACAAATCCCACTACTCGGGGACATTTCCCACAAAACCACATTTATGTGGGTCAACTCCTCACAAAATCGGCCACCCAGGGGTTATGGGAGTACCTCCCAAGCTACACATCTCAACAATCCCTCTTAGCGAGGGAGGTATTTCCACTACTCATAAGTAACTCATTAGCGACACTAGCCCAATCTCTGGCATCCACCATTGCAGCATACCCTGTAGAATGAACCACACTATCCTCAGTAGTCTCCTTGCTTTTAGAAGTATCATGTTTCTTCCTTTCATGATAGGCCTTCAACCTATTCCATAGTTCCTTCTTGCTACTTGTAGAAGTCTTCTTACTCCCCACTAACCATGCACTCTTCATGGGTTGTGGATTCTCCCTTTAAACCTGTGAACTCCCGCTTGAACTTGACTCCCTCTAAGTCTCAGGTACCTGCTTATATCCTTGATCTATAGCTTTTCTCATAAGCCTGTATAGACCATGATCCCTAACTCCAATGAGAACTCCAACAGAGTTAGAGCCTTTGGGCCTAAGCATTATTTTCCCATCTCAAAATGGCACCTCAAACCCCTTTTCCTCGATTACTAAGATAGACAAAACGTTGTACCTAAGCTCTAGTACCCAGAGTATATCTTAAACTTGTAGCAACCCACCTGACTCCATCCTGAATGACACAACACCTGATCCTCGAGAACTTTCTGACTTTTTTCGCCAACCTCCATGTGCAACTTCTAATCACATTCAGTTAGAATCTCAAAAACTTCCTGTGATCATGTCATATGCTTCGATGTTATGCAATCTACCTACCATGCATGCTCTTAGATGGTACCCTTAGAGAAATGAGAAACCAAAGGAAATTCCTCCTCCAACCTTCTTGAGAAGTTGTCTAACTCACCTTAAGATGTAGCAACCCTAACTATCCCCTTCCTCTTCTCATTATCTACCTTTTTCTTTTGCAGACACTTTCTCACATAATGACCATACTCACCACATGTATGACACTTCAACTTATTGAAGTCCTTGTTTTATTTTCCCTTCATATTTCTTGCAAGAGACACATTATCTTCAACATAATTCTTCTTCTTGTGAAGATCCTTATTCCGTAGTTTTTCTTCGATGAAGTCGTCTAATTACCTATTCCAATATGGCAGCTTATCTTGAGCAAAAATCCCTTTGATAAATGGCTTTTGTTCGTCGGAAAATCTCTTCAAAGCAGTCCTCACTAGCTCAAATTGTGGAATTTTATCTCCAATGGAAATTAAATCATCTCGAACTTGAGAAATCCTCGTCAGATATAGATCCACACCTTCGCCATCCAACATCTTAGTGTTATTCAACTTCTCTCTCAATACCAACAATATTTGATTCTCATTCTTATTCTATAACAAATCCTGAAGAGCCTTCCACATCTCTCGTGCAATGTTCTTCCCTGTTAGATGAGGTACCAAGTGATCGTTGACACCATCTAGGATGATGAGCTTAGCCTTCACCTCCAACTCCTCATACACTTCCAAATCCTTAGGGTATGTTGGCTTTTGAATCTACTTGTTGGTGAATTCCCAAATCTTATTCGCCTACAATACCAACTTGATCCTTTCCTTCCAAGGATTATAGTTGGACAAGCCATCCATTCTATCTTAATACCTTAGACTAGTGACTAACTTCACCATGTTGCTAGTCCTTCAACAATAAGGCAACCAACTCCCTCTTGAGTTGTACCTTGTGCACAATATAATTCAACTATCCCTTCAAAGTAGCTCTGATACCATGTTTATTTTTCCTTGGCACTTTAGAATTAGGTCTATGTGTAAAACACTATCACAAACACAACGAGATACCACAACTTCAAGCACTTTGCACAACATAAATGTATTGTGGTGAATCAACAAAATAAAATAATTCATGCAACCCAAAACTTTCTTGTATTACAACTTTAATATAACAAACATAGGGCTCTCATACCAAGGATCATGGCCCTTACAATTATCCCTAATACAAGGAAAAGTAGGGCTTCATGTCAACAACACATGATAATCAATTTGCCCAGGATTAAGAATAAACTCGACTTACTAGTTGAAGAAGCGCTTATACCAATCCTTTTAGTCCACTTTCCTTGAACACCTAGTAGGTCCTTTTCCACCTATACTTGTAGAGAATATGTTGCTCCAATACCTCTTCCTTAGCTGCTTGCAAGGTCCTCTTCTACTCCAAATTATCTTGCACACATTAACTACACAAGTCATCCTTCACGCAATGATTTGTTTCTCCAAGTGTCATTGTGCACAAGGTCTTCTCAAATTACCTTCTAATATTGGATTTCTACTTCAATTGCATTGTTCATAAGGTCTTCAATAAACAACCCCATCAACAATAACTTAACAACTCACAAGTCACTGTACTTAGCGCACAAATCCACTATCAATCTCACAATGGTTACCTACTCCTATAACATTGTATATAAACTCCAAAACTTTTTTGTCCTCTCACCCATTCAAGGGAAAAATTCAATACATCACCTCAACACTCTTCTCCACACATACAGGCCTACTTGCACTTATTTCAGACCTCACTTCTTTGCTTGAGGGTTGACATTGGCTCTATCCCAAGTCTGAGGTCAAAATAAGCCTCATCTAGGTCTCAACGTCCCTTAGAATTCACTGCACGATATTTGATACCTTGCAGCCTCACACAACAGTCTGATTAAGGCTCATTAGGGCCTCCTTCTAGGGCTTGGCACTCCTTAATACGCAAAACATAAACCCTTGTTTAGATCAAAACTTTCAGCCCTCTTATCTCCTTAACACAACCTAAAACAACTTCATCCAAAACACATAATTTTCATAGATATTTGGCCTTGCTTGCTGATCCAACTTAGCCTTCTACGAACACAAGAAAGACAGAAAAATTGCTCCTCTTGAAGCTCGACGACTCCTAAGGTAATTTAACTCCTTATTAGCTTGTAATGCTTCTGGAGAAGATGCTTTTAGATGTGTCAAATGAGCTCAACCTTATCTCTATATAGTGTTCTCAATGGAGTAAATTAGCCACAAGGGTCACCACTTTAGCCCAAGCCGAACTGAGACTACATGCTCAAACACCATCAACATTAGGAATACAATTATTCTCATTTAGTTTAGCCCTCTCCATTGTAGCCATAGGTGTCATTTAGCCCATCAAAGGTGCCCCTCATGCATCCAATAGCATAAACAATCATGTTCTCTTGGGTCTTTCTCCCACAACTTTGGGTACAAATCCCACTAGCTCTTGTACATTTCCCACAAACTACATTTTTTGGGTCAACTCCTCACAAACCTACTACCCCAAGGGTTGTGGGAATACCTCCCAATCTACACATATCAACAACAAGTCTGTGAATATGCATTGAAATGTCCTCATCGAATTCCTCTCCCCCCTGAGCATTGCATGGGGGGGAGAGGTTGACGACCTCATCCTCTACCACCGTGTTTGGTACGGGCTCTCTCTTGGAACATAATGAATAGAGTGAAGAATATTCTATTGGTTTGCAAGAGCTAGCTATAGCTCTTAGTGACTTCAGACCACTTGCAAACAATGCTCTCTGCACCTATATCCTGCCAAAAGGAATATTTGTGATAATTGAGCTTGAATCCATGTAGTGCAACAAAGGTAAATGAACTATCCTATTTGAAGAATGCAAGACCAAAGCACATTCAATGAGGCATGAAATGAAGTCAGGGAATGGTCGCCACCCAATTCCCTTCGCTTTGTTATGCAAACTTGCATGAGGCAGATTCCCTATTGCCTAATCCACGTGTACACTTGCATCTAGGAGGCTTAGATCTAGACTAGCCATGTCTTTACAGAGGTTATCCCAAGTTGTTATCCTGTGAGTGATGAGGGTCATGTCATCGCAGAAAAATCTCTCTTCTACTCTCTTGTTGGCCAAAAAATCTACAAGGGCATTGACTTTGCGTTGAACACGGGAGAAGATTATAATCTCTTGTTGTTTGAGTATGAGATCCAACTGTTGCATGATCTGGTCTAATCACCAACTGATGGAGCATTTGGAGGGTGGTGAGCCATTGTGAAATTTTTGAGTGGCTTGGAGTATGAGGTGAGAGTCCCCCTCAATGATGATCGAGTGGAGGGAGTGGATTCTAGCAATGAGGAGACCTTGGATCAAGGCCTCAAGCTCAACTACATTTCTTTTTTCGTATCCAATGTAGCCTTTGTATAACCGGATGATGCCTTCCTTATGGTTTTTGATAGCACCTCCTATTCCATCCTCCCCAATATTCCATATAGATGCGCCATCAGAATTTAGATTATAATGCTTCTCCGGAGGTGGAGACCAAAAGTTTGGGAATGGAGAGTTGGCCTGAGGGTGAGTAGGGGGAGTTGTGATTGTGGCTTCAATCACCACCAAGCTAGGATGGCCTTTTCATGAGAGGGCCCCTTAAATTCTTTATCCTCCCATTTCGACAGAAACAAGGTTTCCTCTAAGTGCTTATGAAGAAGCTGCTAGATGCTTTCTAGATATTTGGACTTGTCATTAAAGATTCTTTGATTTCATTCCTTCCATATTTCCCATAAAAGAAATCCAGGGGCTATACTCCATAGTTAATTGAGGGACAAGTTATGGAAGGGGGATTGGGCCCAGGATTTGAGAGTTTGAACCACATTTTCTTCAAAAAATTCATTCAGGCCAATATTCATGTATAGTTATAACTGTCAGAATTTGAACCCCTGACCTTGACAAGGGCAGCCAATGTATTAGTTGTTGGGCCACCGAGGTTGTTCTTGTTAATGCAAGTATTGAGTGACTAATGAAAAAAAAATCACTTTGATGATCGTAGTGAAGGGGAGTTAGTCCATGGACTACTAAATTAAAACAAACATTACTAATTCTATTTGCATGAAAATAACCAATGCTAAGTTGTAGAAATAGCTTGCAGGACTGAAGTACTATTACTAGGTTACAAAAGGGAAGAACTATCACTACTTGAAGAAATGAAAAACACTACCATTAACTTGCAGGAATGTAAATCCTAACACTAATATTGTAGTAATAAAAGCACTATCACTAACTGCAAAAAAAATAGATAGAATTCAAAAATATATGAAAAAGTGTAGCTTCAAAAGAGAATTGTTCACTTGCTTGATCACCTGTTCATTAAACCAACTTTTCAATGTTGCATTTATGCACTGAAGAATGAAATTATCACTAATATGCAAAAAAATACCAAAAAAAAAAAAGGCTCAATATAATTCTACAAAAAATCTTGTAGTCCTATAGGAAACCCAATTGTTCTATGGGAAAGTCCATAGAAAAAATCCTTATTTGAAATAAAAGTAGCAACTCAATGCTTGAAGGTTATATACTTATAACAAAACCCGAATCTTTCATATATAATTCATAAAAATCACTTAGAAAATAAAATATGCTAAGTAACCAAACTTTTACAAGAACATGTAAAGCACTTCATGTACTAATCTTCTACAACATAAAAGGAATTTCATGAATAACCTAACACATATTCATGTAAATGATAAAGAAAATGAAGTGGGCCCTTCCCAAGGTGCTTAGAGACATACAAAACTCAACACTAACTAGCTTACAAATAAAGTTGTTTTCCCATTAAATTGCTAGATCAAAAGTACACAAGCCTTAATAGAACTTGAAAGTTGCAGAGAAAAAAGGAAAGTGACAATAAAATTCCATTGAACATCAAGTCTCTCTTATATATACGCATGGGGAACTACCTCCTTGAAGGGAGGGTTGATTTCCCCACAAAAAAAAAGATAAAAAGAAAAAGAAAACATGAAATTAAGGTTGCCGTCCCTCAATATATCACACAATCTCTTTGAGTTGCCTTAAATGCACAATGGTGGTTGAAATCAAACTCTCTATATGAAGGGAACAAGATCTTTATGATTTCCCCTAATTGTTGATCATCGAATTTGTGTAATATTCTCTACAATTGCATCAAAAAGAGGTAAAAAAACGTCCAAATTTAACTAGTAATTAGAGTCCTCAAGGTACTCATATTAATTATGCAAATGCCAAAATAATTGCTAATACAAAGTCAAAATGGTGTGATGGGGTGAAATATCATATTAAATGAGCCTTATACAATAATGTATGAATTCATCCTTCTCATTTGGAGGGAACAATTCTAGTTATATTTGTAACTATGTTTTCCCCCAATTAAACACACAAACACACACTCTCAGCTTTCTTAAAAAAAAGACTACTTTCTTATTTTTTATATTTAAACTCAGAAACTCTTTATATTAAATATATTTCTAAATTCCCAGATGCAGGTGATTAAATGGTTCAGGAAGGTGGCAGGCCCAATGCGCGCCACTTGGCCTGGCCACATGGCCACGCAGAGGGCATGTCCTGCGGCATTTAACACCCACAGTTGTGTGCATCAGTGATTCCCTTCTCCCGTACTTGGCCTTAACTCTTGCTCTGCTAACCGTCCTGCAACTCCTTTAATGGCGCCGCGTCCACCATCTCTGCCATTTTATGTCCGCAGACATTCTCTATCATTCACTCTCGAATCTGTTCGACCTCCCAACTCCTCAAAGTCGTTGTTCGACCTCCGCCTCCTACTCACTTTGACCCCCACCGGTGTTGAAAGCTCTTTACCCGACCACAGTGCTCATTCGCTCCCCTCGCCTCACTCACCCTCCAATCTCCCTCGCTCACCCTCCAGCTCCATCATGCCGAGAAGGCACCGCATGAGATGCAGGTGTGGGAGAGGAATAGGTGCAGGCTCTTGCCCACCTCTCTCCATTCATGATGAGCATATCCCCCCACCACCGGCAGAAAATGTAGCTATTTTTCACTTTGACAGTCTCCTAGACAGACTAAGGGTCACCGCCACAATTTCGGTCACGTTTCAGGAGGCGCAACCCAGCTCCATGGGTTTGGGCTCCAGAAAATGCATGCGGAAATCAACAATCTCCTTGGCACCACCACAGGACTCTCGGAAGTCTGCCGCACTACCTGTCAAGTCTGTTTCGTCGTCCTCAAGTAGTGTTGGTAGCAGTAGCGGGAGCCTGAGCGCACGGTGGGGGAGCTAAGAAAAAGTAGCAGTCAAGCACGCACAACATCTACGTCTGAGCCTACAACACAGTAGTCAAAGAAAAAATATGACTCGTCCGAGGATTACAGATGTCTTACTGTGGAGGAGCCTCCTCCAACACGGAAAGACACCTAGCATGATGCACAACCACCGCAAGGACAGGTTTCCTCATCTAGTTTTGGTCAATTTTCTTACTTTGTTGCATTTTTCTGGGCAGGTTGTCTGTTATGTTGTTTTTGTCAAACTCTGGGAAGTCACTGAACAAAGTTGGTTTCCCCACAGTGGGCAGCATATCTCGGACCGGTTTCCCCGATAGGGGCGGTAAGTTTTTTGGTTTTTTGCTTAGGACTCCCTCCGGAATTGGCTGGTACAGCAATTTCGGAGGTCTATCCCAACATGTACAATGTGTTTATATTAATAGATTAGTCCCTCGGATGCGGGTGCAATATTGTGAAGGGACGGCATTCAATCTGCAGGACGGCGCGTGGCAAGGCCACATGGCCGCCTGTAGCCAGACTTTAAGGTGCCTCGAGTGTCTTAACTCCTCAGGCCGCCAACCTCTGAGGCATTTACGCCGGTGGGGAAGACGAGGCGCGAGCTCTGCATAATGCCGCCCTCTGATTTCAGTTTTTCGTTCCTCGCCCCCGCGCATGAGTCTTCGGCTCTACTGCAACTTTGTTTGACAGTCTCCATGCAGAATTGGCCTCCGCCGGTTAGCTCTAGTTGCCCTCCTAAAGCGGAGCTTCCCAGCTCACGCACCTCGCTGGGCAAACGTTGTTACCTGGGTTGCTTCCTGGAGCTTCTTCCTGGCTATCACTTCTCCCATAGTCCTTTCTATCCTTTGCATTTCGCCTCCCCGTCTCAGCTCAATTCGCCTTCTTCCCTACATTTCTCTTCCCCATCTCAGCCCAATTCTACCCGCTCTCATAGTTTTCGTGGGACAATGCCCAGGCTCAGGCACAGGCTCAGGTGTTGTAGGGGCAGCACCCGAGCTCGCCCCTCTAGCTAACGCCACTCCCCCTCCACCAGTTCTTCGACTTCCGCATCTGAAATCTCTCATGGCAGATATCCTATCACGCGAAGCGGGCGTGGGCGTGGGCGTGGACGCAGTCTTCCTTCCCACACTTGTGGTGGCTCGGTCTCTCAGTCTCCTCCCTGCTCCCGTCCCGCTGCCTCGGCTTATCTCGCCAACCCGTCCACGGCCCATTTTCACTTCCAATGCCAAACTACTCGGCCCTTAGTTGTTGCGACTGTCTCTGTCACCTTCAAGGAAATTCCGCAAGCTGGCCCTGATCCTCTTCCTCTTGCGCGCCCATCCAACAAGCAGGACCCCTTTGAACTTGTGCAGACCACTCAAACTGGAGAAAAAGAGACTTCTCTGAAAGCTGGGGCTGGCAGCGCGTGTCTCCAACAGGATAAAGACAAGCAGGAGGGCTGTGGCGAAGCAGGAGAAGCAGCAGCACCAGGAGAAGCAGTAGCTCGCAATTGTCCCATTCCGGCAGACGATGACGGCTACTGGTGCAGAATTGAAGAAGAGCCCCCCTCTGAAGACTATGGTCTCTAGTGCAGGCAGCCTCATTCACGTAATTTTGCTCAGATTTTATGTCATTTTGTTGCTTTTGGAAGCCATAGTTATCTGGTATGTCAAACTGAAGTCACAATTTTTTGGTTATGTCAAAGCTGGTTTCCTATTTCGAGGCAGCTCATATACTTTTCTCAGGTTGGTTTCCCCTTGTGGGCAGCCCATTTTTGTCATTCTGCTGAACTCATGACGCCTCTGACGGCCCTAAGTTGTATGTACCATATGTTTCAGTAATAGATTTTAGACTTACTAAGAAAAAAAAAAAATAGATTAGTCGAACTTAGAAATATATATATATATATATATATATATATATATATATATATATATATAAATTAATAACTTCATTTTTAATATAGAAAATCATTATGTTAGCTGACGATTTCTTAAGAGATTCCAATTCAAACTTCAATCCCTTAGTTTGACTCTACCGAGAGGAGGAGAAGTCTAGGCCCCATAAGTATAGTGGTAATAGCTAGAATCGACTCATAAATATAATGGTCACCCGTATCAAGAGTACCAGACAAAACTAGTTATAATTAAGCTAGATTAATAATAGTAATTAAAAAATTTAATATACATTTGGAAAAATTTCATCATTAATTTAACATATTTTATTATTTAAAACAAATTTGCAAATTTGCAAATTTTATTTATTATTTTATTTTATAATATAATATAATATAAGTTCTCAATTTTTAACTTCAAAATTTTGTTAATAAAATCATTTAAAAATTATTTTTCTATTCAACATTATAATTAAATTTATCTAAACTCAATCTATTTATAATTATTAAATTTATCTAAACTCAATCTATTTATAATTAATTAATTGATTAATAGTTTTCTTTTAAGACATAACATAATTTCTTTTATTATTATTATTTAATTTTAAGATGAAAAAATTCAATCTCACCTCAGCTCAGTAATTTTGACTGCTAAATGTACTCATGTTCTGTAAGTAAAAAACATAGCATGTTTAGTAAGAAACGTAGATTTGAAAATGTTTTACACGCAGTATATGTTGGCGATCTCCAGTAGCAGGTTATACAGCTTCTCTGACGCAGAGAAGAAGGGGCTATGGTCCAAGTACAGGTTGTAAACCTTCTCTGGTGGCGAATTGGCAACGAGAGCTTCTTGCTTGGCAAGAAAGAGCGCGTTATCTTTTGTAGTTTTGATGTAAACTCTTGGAACAACCCCATACCCTTCGTCTGTGGTCTCCCGGCTCAGGTTCATCAGTGGACATGGTCGGAGGAACAGAGAAGCCAAAGTGGCATCCTGTTAACATGAAATTATAGTTAGTTACTACTCCTCTCAAGGAATTAATCGATAAATGATTATATGATAATTAATGCACTTACCAATGTCGAGGCGGTACCGTAGAAGTAATCCTACTGCATATTTTTAGGCAATAGTGCAGATGTCGGAGGTTCTCCAATGCCATTACCAAAGTTAAATTTTATCTTCTCAGCAATGTCTCCATCCGGTTGCACCTGCAGAGAAAACCAAGCATACTCTCAATTGTATCCACATTTATATTTTATGAATTAAAGATATCTATATTTATATTTTATCAGTTATATCTTCGTTGGAGATAAAGTCCTTACAATCTCGTTTTCCCACTGCATGGATTCTCCACCCCGAAACATAAAACCGCAGACATATACTGCTACTGCAATGAGATGCGGGAAATCTTCAGATCCACGGGCTATGCTAACGCCTCCCATGCTGTGTCCCACTAATACTATCTGAGCTCTCCGTTTATTTTCATGCAGAGAGAAGATGGAAGCCTCAGGTGAGTCTACAAAATCGAAATTCTTAATGGAACAAAATACATTTGTGCTCTCCGTCGTTTCAATTTCAGTGTGATTTGCTCTCAATCATTTCAATTTCCTTTCAATTTCAGAGTGTGCTCATTTCCTAACCCTACTTCATCATTTCAATTTCCTTTCAAGTTCAGAGTGTGCTCATTTCCTCACCCTACTTCATCATTTCAATTTCCTTTCAATTTCAGAGTGTGCTCATTTCCTAACCCTACTTTCTTCCAGAGTGATGGCAAGAACATTATTATTATTAAAATTAAACTAACTCAGAGCCATGGAAACGCAGGTCTAATCTTTAATTAGAGGTTGAAAGATTTGAACTGGTATATTAAAAAATTCTCCCCAATTTAATATTTAGCTTAACTATGTTTCTAATTTAAAGAAAGAAAAGAAATCACCTCTCTAAATCAAAGCTTCAAAGCATTCCACTATTTAACATAATACACAACATTGATTCGGATTACCTAAACAATTCTTTCTTAGACCCATCACAAAAATGCAGTACTATCCATATTCCATGGATCCATTTAATGCCTAGTTAGCAGATCAAGCCATGAATTGTAGGAGAGGTGAAAGACTCCATACATCCAGAAGCACGTTATAGCTGATTGATTTCCAGCAGCTCGATGCTGTTCGTCAACTTATATTTAAATTTTGGGTTATTTTTTAAAATTAAATATTATTTTAATTAATTTGATGTTTTTTTGTGCTAGAGAATCGGCAACTGCAGTAGTATAGTACTTGCCTCTGCCTACCTCTATAAATCTAAGAAAAACCGCCACACCCGCCTCAATGGCCCTCAAGACCCTCAAACTATCCAAAACTAAAACTAGTGACCTACGCAACGACACAAACACCTTAACAAACCTCGAGGGGCTAATCAACTCGATGTTCTGTCATTAGAGTGGGGATTTTTTTTTTATACGACATCAATTTAATCTAATGTTATAGATTGACTAGTTTTTAAAGTGAAGTACAAAATATTATTATTTAGAGAATAAAGCATCTGTTTTGTGTATCAATTTGACTTTTTTTTAACTGATTAAAGTATATATACATCTTAGTTCTCATTTTTAAGAAGTAAATTAATTTGATGGTCAATATATTTATTGTTGAGATTTTCTGTTTTAAATAAAATAGGAAAATAAGGTATGATGATTATGTTACTTCAATTCGGTTATGTCTGGCAGATGACGTTTTGTTCAACATTGTGTCAGAGAAGACCGCCGCAGGCTTGTGGATAAAGCTCGAGAAGCTCTACATGACGAAGTCCTTGACAAATCGGATTCTCCTGAAGCGGCAGCTATACAGTTTGCGGATGAAGGAAGGTACCTCGGTTACTGACCATCTGAATGTTTTCAATACTCTATTGGTACAATTACAAAGTCTAGATGTAAAATTTGATTGAGAGGATAAGGCAATAACTCTATTGTGTACATTGCCTGAATCGTGGGATCACTTTGTTACTTCCATAAGCTTCAGTAATGCAGCTGTTCTTGAGTTTGACGATGTGGTTGGAGCCATGTTGTCTGAGGAGACGAGGAAGAAGTCAAATGCTGACACCTCTACATCAGAGGCAATGATGGCTAGAGGTCGTTCTAGAGAAAGACGCTCTGGTAAGCGCAGCGATTCGCGTTCAAAGTCGAAAGGGAAGAAGAGCAAAGTAAAGTGCTGGTTTTGTGGCAAATCAGGGCACTTGAAGAAAGACTGCTGGAAGAGACAGCAAACAGAGAAGAAAGGAGACTCTTCGACAGAGAAGAAGGAGGCAAATGCGACAGATACAGGTTCGGCATCTGGTTCAGGTATGAGCGACGAAGTGTTGTCTATTAATATGTCAAATCATGATCAACATTGGTTGTTAGATTCCGGTGCATCAAACCACATGTGTATTCATAGAGAATGGTTTAAGACGTATAGATCAGTTATTGATGGAGTCGTGTACATGGGTAATGATGTCACATCTAATATTGTTGGGATAGGAAGTATACAACTGCAAATGTTTGATGGCACAACTAAATTGTTAACAGATGTGAGACATGTTCCAGACTTAAGGAAAAATCTAATTTCACTGGAAGCACTTGACACGAATGGATATAAAACTGTAATTCAAGGTGGAGTTATGAAAATCTATAAAGGTATTTTACTAGTAATGAAAGCTAAGAAAGTAGGAAATCTGTTTCAGTTAGAAGGAAGAACAGGGTCAGTTCATGTGTCTACGGTGTCTGAACATGACAGTAGTTCCATTCGCCTATGGCATCAAAGGTAGGGCCATATGAGCGAAAGAGGGTTAAAGATTTTGGCTGATCGCAAGTTACTTCCTAATCTAAGGTCTGGAAAGTTAGATTTCTGTAAACATTGTCTGTTTGGCAAACAAAGTAAGCAAAAGTTTAAAACAGGCAAACATACTAGTAAAGGCATACTTGATTATATTCATTCAGATGTTTGGGGACCAGCCCCTACAGCGTCATATGGTGGCTCGTCATATTTTGTGTCGTTCATTGATGACTTTTCTAGGAAAGTGTGGGTCTACATGATGAAAAAGAAGTCTGATGTTTTTACAATTTTCAAACAGTTTAGAGCATTGGTAGAAAACAACACTGGTAGAACAATAAAATGTTTAAGAATTGACAATGGTGGTGAGTTTACTTCCAAGGAGTTTGACAGCTATTGCAAGGATGCAGGGATCGAGAGACATAAGACCACGATTTATACTCCTCAGCAAAATGGAGTTGCTGAACGCATGAACAGGACTCTTCTAGAGAGAGCAAGGAGTATGCTGAGTAACGCCGGGTTGCAAAAGGAGTTGTGGACGGAAGCAGTGGCAACAACTTGTTATGTGATAAACCGATCTCCATCGATGGCGATAGACTGCAAAATTCCGCAAGAGGTATGGAAAGGACACCCTTGTGACTATTCTAAACTCAGAGTGTTTGGTTGTGATGCATATGCTCTAGTGCCTAAACATCAGTGAAGTAAATTAGATCCAAAGTCTAAAGGTATATCTTTGTTGGGTATGGTGTTGGAACAAAGGGATATAGATTGTGGGATCCTACTACCCGCAAAATCATCATCAACAGAGATGTAAAGTTTAATGAATCCTCTCTTGTACAGTTAGATGTAGATAGTAAATTGAAACAGGATGATGTATTTGACTTTCAGCACATTCAGTTTGATAGCACTTCTAATGATAGTCATGATGACCATAGTTCAGATACTAGTCATGAACAGGTTTCAGAACATGAACAGGGTTCCGGTTTAGATCATGAACAGGTCTCAGATACTGATCGGCAAGAAGTTCCTACAGATGGTAGTCAACCAGAAACAGCTTTAAGGAGGTCTACAAGGATAAAACGTGTTCCGAAAAGGTATGATGATTATGTTACTTTAGTTGCTTTGATCGCTAACGACAATGAACCTCTGTGCTATCAGGAAGCAATAGAAGGTTCGAATAGTGACAAGTGGAAAGCAGCCATGAAGGACGAAATGATGGCCTTGAGTAAGAACGGCACATGGGATCTGGTTGAGCTTCCGAAAGACAGGAAAACTGTGGGGTGTAAATGGGTTTACAAGCTGAAACGGGGTGTGAATGATACGGAAGACAGGTACAAAGCGCGACTGGTTGCAAAAGGGTTTTCTCAGAAAGCCGGTATTGACTTTCATGAGATTTTTTCACCAGTGGTTAAAATTGTTTCAATTAGAATTGTGTTAGCTTTAGTTGCTTTGTTTGATTTAGAATTACAGCAACTAGATGTTAAGACTGCTTTTCTACATGGAGATCTAGATGAGGAAATTTATATGGAACAACCGGAAGGGTTTGTTCAGCATCGCAATAAGAAATTTGTCTGCAGGCTCAAGAAGTCATTATATGGCCTGACGCAGTCGCCTCGGCAGTGGTATAAGAAGTTTGATTCTTTCATGTTGAGTCAGAAATATGTTAGAAGTGAATATGATCATTGTGTGTATTTCAAGCAATTGAAAAATGGCATGTTCATTATCTTAGTGTTGTATGTTGACGATATGCTTTTGACAACAAAAAAGCATTAGTCGAATCAACGGAGTTGAGAACTAGATATAACAGGACATTTGATATGAGGAAAGATCTAGGAGCGACAAAGCTGATTTTGGGCATGGAGTTTTGGAGACAGAACAATGGTAAAGCTGGCTATCACAACGAGAGATATATTGATAATATGAGGTTTGGTATGAACAATGTGAAGCCTGTGTCAGTCCCTTTCGCTTCCCATTTCAAGCTTTCTTCGGGTTTATGTCCTAATACAGATGAAGAAAAGGATTATATGTCTCAAATTCCATATGCTAATGTAGTAGGAGGTTTGATGTATGCGATGGTTTGTACTCGACCAGATATTTCACATGCAGTTGGGGTTGTCAGCAGGTACATGGAAAATCCGGGTAAAGAACACTGGTCAGCAGTGAAATGGGTGCTTTGGTACTTGAGAGGCACAAGTAGTTATTGTATCACTTACAATAAGAGTAGTGAATATGTTTGTGGATATGTTGATTCTGATTTTGCAGGTGATTTGGATAAGAGAAGGTCAACTTCAGGGTATGTCTTTACTCTTGCAGGTGGAGCTATTAGATGGATGTCAAAGCTACAGAATATTGTTGCTTTATCCACTACTGAAGCAGAATACATTGCTGCTTCTCATGCTTGCAAAGAGGCGGTTTGGTTGAAAGGTTTTCTTGGTGAGTTTGGTAGGTTACAGGACAACATCAGGTTACTTTGTGATAGTCAAAGTGCAATACATTTGGCTAAGAATCCGGCCTATCATAGTAAATCAAAGCATATTCCGATTAAGTACCATTTTGTAAGACAGGTTATCACTGAAAGGGGAGTCTCTCTTGAAAAGGTGCATACAAAGGAGAACTGTGCAGACATGTTCACGAAACCAGTTTTGTTGGAGAAGCTGCGTTGGTGTTTGGCTTCTCTTGGCTTGCAGAAGAGATAAAATAATAAAAGAACAGGGCATCAGGCTAATTGTTGTCAAGGTGGAGATTGTTGAGATTTTCTGTTTTAAATAAAATAGGAAAAATCTCAGTAGGTGACAAAAATTAGGAATTAGTTCCTAGATTAGCTCCAGTTTGTTTGGGAGGGAGTTAATGCATCCTAAATTTGAGTTGATGGCTGTTAGATTCTCCTGCTATATAACAGGTATCCATACGTTTGTTTTGGAGAGTGTGTGTGGGTGTGTGAATTATGTAATCTCCTGTTTGAATTAATAAAGACTGCCAATGCCCTGTTGTGTGGACGTAGCCCAGGAGGTTTGGGTGAACCACGGTAAAAACACTGTGTCTTTATGTGCTTGATTAAATTTGCTGTGCATGATCTCCAACATTTATTTTAAAACTTTTTAAATTAAAATATAATGAAAGTTTTAAATATAATCAAAGTCTCATCATAATTCAAATTCTCTGTTGGCAGCATACTCGGAAAGGTTTTCCCCCTTCTAAACCAAACAAATGTTCAAAAATTTTTGATCAAAATTCCATATCATTCAGAAATCTGACTCTCTTGGGTCGCTGGATTCTAACAACCTACGGGAGATTGCTATCTGACTATAGTGCTTTTATAAATGTTTAAAAAATTTGATCAAAATTCCAAATCAATCAGAGATCTGACTCTCTTGGGTTGCTGAATTCTAACAGCTGAACGGAGATTGCCACCAATTACAGTGCTTTTATCCTTGCTCATAAAGGTTTTGTCCCCTTTTAAACCAATACAAATCAATACGGATGTTCAAAAAATTGATAAAAATTCCATATCAATCAGAAATCTGACTCATCTGGCTCTCTTGTGTTGCTGGATTCTAACAGCTGAAGGGAGATTGTCACCTGATTACGCTGCTTCTCGTCTTAATCGTTACATCCAAATAATATAATGACGTGGACTTTTTACAAATTTTTTTAATAAAATTATATTGTGTTTTAATAATAATTTACCATTTTCATATAAAGATATGAATGGGTATGTCTTAATGGTTCATTCTAAGAAACAGGTTAACGACTCAAGACTAAGAGGCATCTAGCAGGAGTGAAAGCCTGTTTCGTTAAGGACCATTAGTGGGTTATTCCAGGTGGCATGGTTTTCTTGAATAATGGTGGTGAATCAATCTGCATTCTCTGATAGGTGGCCGACCATCAAGCAGAGTGAAAGTCTGCTCCATTACCGACCATCAAGCAGGAGTGAAACCCTGCTCCATTACGGATCATCAGTGGGTTATTCCAGGTGGCGTGGTTTTCTTAAATAACGGTGATGAGTCAACCTGCATTCTCTGAGAGCAGCCAGTGATGATTGTCCACACTGCTAATTTCACAACTAAATTATGATAAATTTTCCCAATATAAAATATATATTATATTTATGAAAGGGTTCGATCATGCAGTTGATCGCATTTAACATCTTTGCCATTTACTATTTTATCATTCACAGCTTTTCATATTCTGATAATTGCATTTAGAGAAGTGAGGTAGCAAATGATGCAGTTCTCACCAATCTGCTCTACTGTCAAATTGGTTTAAGGGCAGCTGAGGCAGATCTGGACACTCAAAGCTTCCAATTTTGTTAGAGGATGCAGAGACCTGCAAATAAAACCCACGTCTACAATGTTGACTTAAACAACTCAACACAGAACAGGAAATGAAGCAGAGCAGGGAGGAAACTGAAACAGAAGATTAAAGATGATTTCATACAGAAGATTAAAGATGATTTCATACAGAATTTTGGTTGCAGATAACGAATTTGAAGCTGCATGCTGAGCTCTCGCTCAGTTGCCCTTAAATCAGCTGGACAATCAAAGAGATTCGTGAGGTATGCGTTAGTTTAGAGCAGACTCGTGAAATCCGCAACATTTGGTTGGGGGATTTCTGTGCTAATAAAATAAAATTATTTCAAGAAACACTACTTTTTTAAAATTATCAATTATTTTACTTGCAGTGTTTTCACCAGTGAGAGTGAGCTGCTTTATAATTTGGGTGGCAGAGATGTTGATGTAAAGTATATGGAAATTAGCCAAAAGAAAGAAAGTTGTGAGCAAAAGCAAGACTGGAACTGCAGAAAGGATCACCTGCCCCTGCACACACATAAACAGTAGTGGGTCTCAACAAAGACTATGCACCATGCACTCTACTGATCGGTATACAAGATGGAACATATACCAATCATTGAAAGGGTGCATGGCCCTTAGTGTTTGTCGTGGGTCTCATCCCACTGTAACTTTGGAACTGTAGGCTGAAAGATGTACTCTACTTAGAATAACCCTGATCTGTAACAGAATTATGTTTTTCATGCCCTAATCCATTTAATGCTTGTTACATTCCTAGCAAAGTGGCATTGCAAACGCTTTCCTTCTATTTGGGGGTGTTGTGAACTGACTCAGCCAGCTGCAAGGAGAAAAAGCATTGCTGCTCCTGTCCCCTGAAATTCCAGATCAATTTGGTAAGGAAACAGAAAATTTTGTTGCTGTGAGAGAGCTGATAAAATATTGCATGACTCTGAGCGGAAAGGGAGTTCAAAGAGATCAAGGAGAACTTACCCTGTACAATCTTGCAACCAGTAGGGAAAGAAGGCTCGGAAAAACTGTATCCATATCTGAATTTCATACCAGAGAAGAAGAGGAGGCTGAACTTTAAGCTCAATTTGTTAGAAAGAAGGTGCAATCTCTCCTCTAGGAAACAGAATGGATCAGTTGGCTGACATGTTGTCCCATTTCATGTCAGTCATGTTGGACTACGGGGAAATGTCGCAATAGGAAGAAGAGCCAAAAGCCTGAAAAGAAAGAAAATCCAGAAGGGGAAGCTTCCAAGAGACATGACTCTGATCAGAAAAGAAGTTGAAAGAAATCAAGAACTTACTCCATACAATCAAGGAGATAGAAAATTTTAATCTTGTTAGCATTATGGCTAATGTGTTGTACTTGATGGCAACCTGCTTGACAAATATATATTTGGTGCCAACATGATAATAATACGATAATTGTAGAACTAATGCAGATATCAGGAATATTGGTACAGATGTTACATAATATATGAACAGAGACATGAAAGTTCAGTTACAGGTGGATGACAAAAGTGAAGTTTGAGAAAGTATATGCGGTTTCTGTGAAGAAGAGTCGTGTACATACGCATGTCCTGTGAGCAAAAGGCACGTACATAATCCGAACCATGAGAATATGGATATCAAGGGCCATTACCATGGTATTTGCCCATAGTAATTGGGGCGACAACATTCATTTGATCCCGTCAACAAATACTAACGACATTACCAAACGATTTACTTGAGGTAATGGCCAAGGCAAAAGCTACATAATGAGATGGAGATCAAGGTGTTAAGTGTGCAAGTGAATAGTCATTCATGTGTGATCTGATCTGAAACAAGTGTGCACCAGGGAGTAAGGAGATGACTCAGATCTGGAAGTGCATTGAGTATTAATGGTTATAGTTGACTATTTTGCTTATGTTAGATCTAAGACTTTTTGTGATCCATAATGTAGATAAATGTCTTTCGGAATAATCACATCACTAAGATTTGGTCGACATTTCGAACCAATTAATTTGGTTCATCCTCTGGACAAGGTGAGGATGAACTACATTAGTTGGTTTGAAACGTCGACCAATTCTTAGTGATGTGATTATTCCGAAATACATTTATCTATATTTTGTTTATCTTTGAATATCTAATGATGCAAGATTTGTTTGAATGTGTTTGAATCGATCTGTGATTTGACAGTAATATCTACAAAAATTATGTTTTGATTTGCAGCGAAGATCTGATTCAGTAGTTCAAGTTTTGTACGTTGGTTTTCTTTAGTAAAGTTGCGTACATACGCGGATCTGGCTCAACACAGTGGCGTATAATTCTGTGATACTTTATTCAGTATGTTGGTATATATATGCGGGTGTCATGCATAGTAATCGAGTACACACGCAGATTTGTTTTATGGAGGCCTTGTATATGTACTAGGTGTTGAATTGTTGCTTGATGATGATAGTTGATGATGTTTGTTCTATTTGCTTCTATTTGTCAATGATGTCTTGATAAGCATAGTCCATATCTGGCAGTGTTGACTAGGTCGATTTGATTGTAGGTTGGAATATTGGTTAATGGTGATGTTACAGGATGTTAATCTATAATTAAGTTGCTACTATGACTCAGTGAGTGATGCAGTGATTCAGTTTTAGCATTTAGTGATTTTAGATCTGTACGCAGGTTGTATTTAGAGGAAGCGTGTATATATGCGGTTATGTTTTAGAAGAATTGTGTATAATTTATGAAGTCAATTTGATTAGGGTATGTAATGACTGTAGATTACTTCTGTGTTGATGACAATGTGTCTATGATCTTGATTTTTGACCGGTCATTCAATGGTTTGATTTATGGCTTGATATAATGATGGATCATTATACATTGATATGATCTGGTTATGATGATTCAATTTTCAGTATTTCAATTGCTTTAGTGATTTAGTTGGCATTCAGTGGTAATTCAGTGATTGTATTCATATTTTGTGATTCAATATTCAAATTGGCATATTGGTTTGGGCTTATTGTTGATGTGGATCCAGTGTGAAAATTTGATGAAAGGTGGCCTATAGGGTGTTTGATAATTGTTTGAAAGGTGGATTTAGTGTGAAATATTCTGAAACGTGGTCCACAAGGTGTTAAGGGTTGTAGCCTTCAATGAGGGGGTAGGAGATCCCTTCCGGTAAAAGTCGATAAAAGAGATTAGGGGGTTGTAGCTCCCTTTCAGTGGGTGTTGGAGAACGCGAGGAGGTTGTAGCCTCTTGCAGGTGGGTGCCTACGTGCTAGTAAGAATCTGCACCAATGCAAGATGTATTGAAGATTTTTTTTATATAATAAGAAAGAAGACAGAGACGATGACAATGTTGGTTTTCTCCCACATTGGGTTTCCACCTAAAATCCTGGTGTTCTATGTGTGTTGCTTATGTGCTATGATTTATATTTTCTTTATTACATACTAGATGGTTAATGAATTAATAATGCAGTGGTTAAGTTAACTCATTGATGAAAGATATGACAAATTAATTAAACTAGATATATGTTGCTTGCATTCACTGAAGTTGTGTACATACGTGGGTTGCATGAAGAACAATAGCTTATAAAATTTGAATATGAAATTGAAAGTTTAAAGTGAACTAAAAATATTGATTCACCCAACCCCCCCCCCCCTCAATATTTTTCCTAACAATTGGTATCAGAACACGCCCCTCAGAAGAAGCTTGATCGCTTAAAGGAAGATCTATCAATATAAGCAGTCAAAAGGGTGTATCTTCTATCAAGCCACCTTTGTTTAATGGAAATAACTTTATATTTTGGAAAATCAGAATGAGAGCATATTCGCAGGCACTAGGAGTTGATGTATGGGCAATTGTTGAAGGTGGATATCAATACCCAACCTCCATTCCTACAGATGATGCAGGGAAGAAACAATATGAGATAATGCGTAAATTCTATCTTGGGAAGTTTGCCTAAATTTGGGTTTGTGAAAGTCATGCAGTGGAACACCGTAAAGGAAATATGGGATAAGCATTTCCAAAGCTATGAAGATGACACTAAGATAAAGAGTGTTAAACTTCAAACATATAGAATTCAGTATGAGACTCTTAGAATGCATAATGATGATAGCATTGCGAAATTTTTCTTTAGATTTGACGAGATTGTTAACTCAATGAAAAATCTTGGTGACAAAATAAAGGATACTACCATTGTTGAAAATATTTTGAAGTCACTAACCCCAAAGTTTGAGTCCAAAGTCTCTGTCATTGAAGAAATGCAGGATTTGAAGAATCTCACTATTGAACAACTCCATGGGATCTTAACAGATTATGAGATGAGAAAAGGGGATACATCAGGTATTAGAGAAACAACATTCAAAGTCACAAACAAAAGGAAATAAAAAGAAGAATCTAAGGAAACAAGTTACATTTCAGATGAAGAAGAAGCGAATTTTGTGAAGAAGCTCCAAGTAGGAATTAACAGGTTAAAAGGTAAGCTTCCTTTTTAAGTGTTTTTCCTTTGGAAGAGTAGGTCACTATGCCACTAAGTGTCCTTATAAAATAAATCATTACAAAGGAAAGAATGTTCCAAAGAATAATGTCAAAAGAAGTTTTGCTAGCAAGAAAAGTTTTTATACTCATGAAGATAGTGAATATTCTTCCAATAATGAGGATGATGAATTAGACCAAGATTGTCAATTACTTATGGCATTTGAAGAACAATGTGTAGATGAATCTGATGATGTCTTTTTGAATTCTCTAGAATAAATTGATAGACTCGGGGTCATAAATAAGAGTCAAGAAAAGGAAATCAATATGTATAAAGAAAACACACTTGTTGAAGAAATAACTCTGCTAAAGATCTGTCTAGAAGAAGCTTTGAAGAAACAAGTCCAAGAAATGGAAGAGCACTGTGAAAACTTAGAACTTGAAATTGTGGGTCTAAGAAAGGAACTTGAGAAAACAAAGGCTCTAAATCTTAGATTTTCTAAAGGATCTGAAACTTTAGAAGAAATCATTAAAGTGCAACGTTCTCCGCTAATCAAGATAGGTCTTGGATACATTCCAAATCAAAATGGTGAAACATTAGAACCAATGAAATCTTCTGAAACAGGTACAAAAAGATACGTCAATGTGGTAAAAGGAAGGAATCATCAGAATTATAGGACTCGGCAAAAGAATGAAGGATCAAACTATTCTCAAGAAAAAAAAAACCTTTCCATGAACAAAGGGCAAGCTACTATAAAAGGTATTATACTCCCATGTATTCTTACTTCAATGGTCCATGCTTCACTTGTCACAACGTTGGTCACAAAGAAGTTCATTGTGTTTCTTATAGAATGATTATGAGTAGAGAAGAAAGAAAATAACATAATGCAAACAGGACAAAGAAGTCTACTTATAATGCTTTCTCTCCTCTTCAGAAAGAAGTAGAATGTTGTATTTGCAATAACTATGGTCATAAAGAAACTGAATGCAGAGGCAGGATGAATTCATCTTATCAGCGTGAGCAAAAGACAAAACCTCCCAAGGTATGGAAAAAAAATCGTTTCCTATGAAAATTGTGGTCTAGCATTATATGTAGGAGATCAAGAGAATATATGCTATATTGACAACGATTGTTCAAATCATATGACAAGTGACAGAGATAAGTTTGTTTCTTTTAATGAAGTTAAGAAAGAAAAGAATGTGTAATATTCCTAATAGGAAAATACAGGAAATAATAGAGGCTATGAACTAACTACAAATTGAAATCTCAAATGACAAAAACATGCAAGCACATGAATTAAACACCAGAAATATGAACTAAGCTCTAAGCAATTTATTAATATGAGAAGAATGGGTACAATAGATGGTAATAGTAGAACCTGGGCTTGCTACAAGAAAGAAAGGCAAAACTCAAGTGAAAATAACGAAGCCTGAGTGTTCTAGAAGCTCCTCCCCAATTTATGCGCTAACCCAATAAATTTGTTGCTACTTCCAGATAGGAAATGGAAAATATGCCCTTAGAAGTGCTCAGAAAATTCTGAGAAATTAGTTGGTGCACTTTGTCAACAAGGCCAACAAAACGCAAAAAGGAATTGGCCCCAAACCAACTCTCTAGGAAACCCACAAAGTGGTGCAAATTGTCAATTAACTAGTAAAACAAACTGCTGAAAGAAGTGGATTTTTAGCCTGTATTGCCCAGATCACGCTGAAAATGCAGCCACAGACTCCTCTCCAAATACCCACAAAAACCCAGAAGGGGTTTGAAATTATTCCGAGTGACAAGAGAGCCCACCAAATAGTGTGAGTGACCCTCTGGCTAGCTACACGCACTGTTGAGAAATAATGCTCCAAAAACTCTCAATTCCTCCATTGTAATGCCACTAAAATTCCACACAAAATCCCCTTCGGAATCTACCTTCTCCTCTAGCCAATCCCCTCCGGAAATTATTTTTTCTTTTCCCCTGCGGAAGCGTTCTCTAGTGAGCTATGCACATTGCTAGAATGGAGAAATTCGACCCACCAAATGGCCAAGAATTCTTCCTTGCAAAACACTACCAAAATTTTGGTCTCACGATAGGAAATGTCTCTGCAAATTACCGGATCTCCCGACGCACTTTAGCTAAAGAAATTTTTTCTCCACAAACTGCCTTTGTGCCAAGGAAGTGCACAAAACTGGGTGAACACCTGCAATAAAGCTCTATGGAAATCCTGAATTGGACTCCCCAAATGTCCTCACTAGGGGGGCACTTGAAGTTCTCTAAAATGAGGGTGGAATTCCACTTAAAACTCCTGTGCTAAACAACACTTCTCTTCTTGTGCTAAACAACTCCAAAAGAAGATGTAATAGTCAAAATATGATCCACAAAATGAGTCCATCCTCTTATAATTTCTCCTCATGTCTCTATACTCCTTTTTTTAAATATTATTTTATTGGTGGGGGCCATTTTCCACCAAGTTACTTTTTCCACCATTTAATAAAATAATAATTTGCCACTATTCTCTAATAAAATAATACTAGCCACCTTTCTCCAATAATATTTGCCCCTTTTAATTAATATTACTAAAATTGGGAAAAATTCCTTAGTGATTTCCATGCTCACAATTGGGGATATTACAGTTCTCCCCACCAAAAATTGCTTGTCCTCAAGCAATGCTCGAACAAATGCTCCCTCTCTCTGCTAACACAAACTATCATTGCAAACAATATCGGGGTCCCAAATGTGTCACTGAGTCACTCTAAATCTGTGCACCATCCTATCATAAATGAATCCCTCAATACCAAGGTCCCATGCTAATCTCAAAAAGATGCCACCATGGCGACGCTGCATCACTCTGATTACAAATGACTGCCCATCGTGGGCATACCATATCCTCCTCTCCTGGAACCTGATGGTGAAATACTAATAAAGGCCAAATACATCCTGCCCAAGCCTACCCATCCAAAGCTAACGCCAAAATTGTGCAACAAGAAGGAAAACCTACCTCGCCATACAATGAAGGCCTCCGTAAAACCCCCATCTGTCAACCCAAGAGTGAACTAGATCACTCTCTGCCATGTCTCCACTCATCACGAGACAAAGTGATATATCAACCAATTGAACCCCTGGATCCCATAGCCAAACCTGCGACGACATAGATCTGACAACTGTTGGAATCCATCCATCCCTCGTCTCTAGTCCCTGCATGCATTCAATATATAGGCTCCATATATCATGAACTAATCCAATGCATGCTAAACTGCCCTGTGTCTACGACTGCGTAGTATTGATGATTGTTGGGAACCACACGTGCCAAATAGCTACCCCCTGAATGTAGCCAATAGATGGGTATCCGATACTCGCAATCGACTCAGTGTATGTGGATACATCCTTCCCCTGCCAGCCATTATCGCTAAGTCTGCCATCTGCCCTCTCGCTAATGTGCCAATAAAATGTTTGGAACCTGAACACATACTAGAAAAATGCCTCAGTCGTACACGGTATCCTCTGCTCATGCATGGTCCCAACATTCCCTATGGAAAGAGTGACACAAGTCTCCCTCATGACCAGCTCCCCAGGCATAGGCTTAGTGATGAACGATATGCCACCCTTGCAGATGATCATAGCATCCCCCAACTTGTGGCTATCAACTCGCGTGCCGACCCAATGCCATCGCTGAGAAGTCCCTCCCCTAGTGCGCAGAGTGTCATCCAAATATCTCGTATGAGCTCCTCATCCCTGCTGCTCATTCCCAGAGTGTCAAAGGACAACAAGAAAATCCCCTGTTCCTATAAGTGAGGTAGAAGAGAGGCAAGCGTGTGAGTTCCCATGGATACCACCAAGTATCACTCATCTGCGTCCCCGTCAATCCTAGGTGAACTACACCCAAAGGTATGCCCGGTGTCTCCACCCATAAGTCTCCCTAGAGGCAACACTCCAAGACCCTGTTTTGCAACACCATACGCCCCTACGTACCACCGAGCATTCCTGTACTCTGCGGCATGCCACTGTACATCGCGGCCTACCCTTGTACACCACTAGATACCCCCTTCTATTGTTGTCCCATCCTGTATCAACTTGTGTCATGCAGATGTCACTGTACCTGACACTCCCCATAGGTACTCAATGCGATGCAAGTCCCTCCTACTCCACAGTGTAAACTGACATGCTACAACACACCACCATGCATCTACATTCCCCTTTGCAGGCCAATGCTCCTCGCGGCATAGCCCTGCACACCACTAGATGTTATGGCCTAAAAATGGGTATATACGCACACTTTGCATCCCTTTACATAACACTGGACCCTATGACATAGCTTTGTGCAGTCCTGTGTACCACAACCTACTGTTGTGCCACACTATAACATACGGTATCCCACATGTGCTAAAGTATATGCCACTCTGCTAGTGAGCCCTCCATGATGTGGGCTACATCTCCCCATCTGCCATGACACACCTAAGTGACCTAACTCCACACCTGCTAGAGGAGATATCTCTGCTGTGCCGATCCTCGATGACTCTTGCGCCCAATACCTCAATGGGAGAACATCATCTCTATACAACGCTCGATCTGACAACCTACCCATACCACCTTGTCCAACCAACTCCTACCAGAGAATGCTAATCATCCCGTGACCCCATGCCCAACCAACATGCCAAAAAAAACCCATGGAGTTTGCTCACAAACTGCCTGGCCACTAGTGCCAACTGGAACTCCCCTAAGGAATGCATGTGGTCAGTCACTGGGTCAACTACCTCATCAATGCCATAGCCATCTCGCATGTTTGATATTAGATAGGAAGCCCCACCTGGATCCCAATGCCAACCTGGGCCACCAGTACCCTCGGTGTCTGAGAGCTCCCACTGAGCTTTACTCTATAGAGTCTAGACTACGACCATTTCCATGAGTCCAACCCACTCCACCAGGTACCAACTCAGAATCTCTCGCCATCCAACCCCAAGAGAGGGATCGAATGCACAAGCCCCCGCACATAGAACAAGCCCTCCATTGTGCGAGCGCTGCACCCTACGCAACTCATGTCGCCTCATCTCACCATCCTGGTCAACACATAAAATCTGTCGAGGTGACTATGCATCTCTCTCTCCACTGTGCAAAGTTAGCCTAGCAATGTTGCAAGCCCCATCTATATGAGCCCAAAGAGAGCTATTGTCTAGAAGTACTGCAACTCTGTGGACGGTTTGTGCATTTGTTTGCTCTAAATCGGTGGTTGGCTCAAAAGATGATTGCTCGTCCTCCTCCATCATGGGCTCAACATGAGCCTCCAACTATTCCTCCATAGACAACCCAACATGAAAGACATGCTCACCAGTCAGCTGTAGGTGGCTATTGTCCTGAAGCTCTGTCATAGATTTGGATGCCGCTGTACCTATCAGCTCCTCATCAACGGTGGAGATGTCTCTTGACACCTCATCAACCTGTGGTGCGCTACTATCACCTGAAAACTCAGTCACAACACTCGGTACGTCATCAACTATCGGCATCTCATCAACATGTGCATGCTCAACTGACTCCTTGCCAACCATGGCCCCTTCAACTACATTTTCATTTTCTGCCTTGATGCTCCACATCATCCCTGCATAATTCCACTAAATTCCCACTGATTTGTGCATATCTCTTAGTTCACAAAACTCCCAAAAAGAGAGGGTCGCCTGAATGCCATGTCCCAATGATTGGTATGCCCTCCAATTTGCTACCAGTAACTCCACATTAGTTGCAATCATGTCTTGCCATCTTGATGCATTATCCATAATGGGCATAGTGGATTTGTTGTATAATTCAGAATGGTCCTGATTCCCAATTCTCGTGTGAATCAACTGCTCCCCCACATCCATCATCATTTGTTGCATCCTAATCACCTCATTTAAGGTTATTGCCATGCTATTTAATTTTAATATTTCTTTGGATCCCATGATTTCTTAGCTTTTTTTTATTCAGGGTTTGTCATCACTTGGCTTAAGGCCCACGACTTGGACAAGATCATGGTTTTGATACCAATGTAATATTCTTAATAGAAAAATACAAGAAATAACAGAGGCTATGAACTAATTACAAATTGCAATCTCAAAAACATGCAAGCACATGAATTAAACACCAAAAATACGAACCAAGCTCTAAGCCATTTTATTAATATGAGAAGAATAAGTAAAATAGATGGTAATATTATGTAATATCCTGTTTCGGGGATATCTCTAAAACACAACAAACTCCAACCAGAGATGGACTGGGAGGGCATTTAACGGATATGCCGCCTTTGAAAAGAGGACGAAATCCGGAGGTTACCTAGCCCTTTCCAGACTCTGTCTAAGAGTGTGAAATAAACACACCAAGTGGTATAGAACTAGAATGCCCGGAAATATATAAAGATAACAGTGCAGCAGACATACAATAGCATAGAAAGAATATACGACAAATCATCTAGAAATATAGAGAGAGAATGCTAAGCCATTTTATTAAATTGAGAAATATAATGAAGTACAATAGGTGATCAGAGTGATGGCACCTAAACTTGCTCAAGGCAAGTGAAGAAATACTCTCAGAATACACAGGAAATGGCTGCTCTCTGAACTGCGTCCCAGCTGCTGGAAAACTGTCGTGTAGCTGCTACTACTGGAATGAACTGAAGACTAGGGGTTGTTCCCCTTGCCGGAATGAGCTGAAAATCTGGAATCCTCCTCTACTCACCAATCTCGGCAAAACCCAGAAACCATATCAGAAATGGCCGACCCCCGAAAAACACCCCCTTGGGGAATTACGCTGGCCTCCAAGGCTCTGCGTAGAGGCTGAATAGGAATGAATGAAATGCCGCCTCAAACTCCACCAAAATCCTCCCAAAGGCAAAGGCTGACCCTTTGCTCAATCTCTCGGCACAAACCCCTGCAAAAATCCCAAAACGGAACTCCTCCAAGATGGACTGCGTCCTCCCTCTCAATGACTCTACAGTCTCTCTGAATGCTCAGCTCCGCAACAAAACCAAACACCAAAACCTCCTGCAAAATGTTGAAGAAAATACCTTGCTCGAGTAGGCACTCGAAGTCCCTCGGGGCTAAGGGCGAGATCTCCGACCAGAGACACTCAATGCACTAAACAGTGTTGCAGACAGGCTAAACAGCCAGCGTGCTCAAGAAGTCAAAACGACCAACTCAATATCATCAACAACGAATGCCCCAAATGAGGAGGCTCTCCTCCTTATATAACGTTGGCCTCTCTCTCTCAAACCCTAGGCCTCTCATCCAACGTAGCCTCCTTGGCCCCCACGCTGCCAACTCAACCTGCGCTGTCTCTCCAAGTGTTCATGTGGGCCCCTTCCCTACGTGGTCCTTTTGCCCCCCTTGGTTCACTTAAGTTACAACGTTGTGTCTACTAGGGAGTGCACTTTATTTTTAGAGTGAGTTATGTCCCCCTCTACTCACCTTTATTTATAATTTAATTATATAAGGCAAAATTGATCAAAATTAATATTTCCAATTAGCTGCTGCTAATTGGGAATATTACAGTCCTCCCCACCAAAAATTGTTTGTCCTCAAGCAATGCCTGAGCAAGCCTCCTCTCTAGCTGATGCTCCCCACCGACATTGCAAAATGTGCCTGGGTCCCAGATGCGCCACTGAAACCTCCCTGTCCTCTGCATCACCCTGATATGAAGGGATCTCTCAATGCCAGGATCCCAAACTGATCTCTCACGGTACCAGCCACCCAACAATCCTCCCGGATCCCATCGCCACCATGGCCAATAATCGCCCAAGTCCCACGGCTCGGACTGCGCACTGCCTCTGGCTATGACTGATGCTCTCAGAGGCGAAGACCATGACCCCTACTACGCTGTATCTATGACTGTGTAAGTTGTCCCATCAACTGTGTACCAACTCATCACCTCTCTCCAATCCAAGTCCTGACTCAATCCCACGCTGATCCTGCTCTGCTGAAATTGGGATGGAGTGCTGAAGAAACGACGACCTGTGCCACCCTGCCAGCTGGAATCTGTAACATCTGCTATGTCCAAGGGCCCCTGCTCCGCTGTGCTCCTTACGAAGAATACCGTACCATCAAGAGGGTACCAACTCATGATCTCCTGCCAGTCCATCCTGGAAGAAGAATCCGATGTAGCAACAACAACTGCATATGGAACACGCCGGAAGTGTTGCCGCCAACCCGTAATCAACTCCCACTGCTCTGCCCTGTCTGCCAATGAAAGCTGCCTGTAGAAGGAAGCCCCTCTCTCTATAATGGGCCAAAGTGGGCAAGATATGCTGCAAGCTCCATCGATGTACTCCTGGAGAGTGCTACCCACTAAAAACACTGCAGCTCTGCTGACTGCGTGTACATCTATCTGCGCCTCATCCCTGTGTCGACCCACAGATGGATGCTCCACCATATCCAACAGCTCCTCCCACTCCTTATCAGAAATTTCATGCTCCCGCTGTTTGCTGGCCCCCTGCAGAACAATCCCATCAACCTCCAACACCTCCAGAGGATATGGATCTGCAACAACTGTCACCGTACTCGATGTTAGTGCATCTGACTGCCCCACCTCAATGGTTGACCCCAATGTTAGCCGCATATCCCTCATCGGCTCAATGTGAGCGCCCATCTGGCTCTCCCCCAAAGGAATATCATGCCTGATGTGAATAGTGTCCTCCTCTGTCGACTCAGGCTCCATCACCTGCTGCTCTAGCTGAATCGTCACAAATGACTCTTCACCCAGAGTATCTCCCGCAGAGTCCCGTGACTGCTCACCCTGGACACTGGAATGCAGCTCCGATCTACTATCACCATCTCTGCATGACTGCTCTCGCTCCCCAGAAGCGTCCTCAACTGATCCTATGGACTCATATGAAAAAGAGTCCTCACCCTGGCATACAAAAGGAATGCCCCCTGTTCTACCTCCGCCACCTCATCTGCATTGAATATGCCATCCACCGTCTCAATAAAGTGTCGATACAATGTCTGGAGCCCAGACACATACTGGGATGCTACCTCTGTTATACCTAGTATCCTCTGCTCATGCATGATCTCGACATGCCCTGAGGGAAAAGTGACGCATGTCTCCCTCATGACCCGCTCCCCAAGCGTAGGCTCAGCGATGACTGATGTGCCACCCTTGCAGAGGATCATCTCATCCCCTAACCTGTGGCTATCAACTAGCGCCCCGACCTAGTGCCACTGCTGAGAAGTCTCTCCCCTAGTGTGCTGAGTGTCATCCAAATATCTTGGGTGAGCCTCACGTACCCCGCTGCTCATGCCAAAGGACAATGACAAAATCGACTGTGCCGCGAGTGATGTAGAAGAGGGTCAGGTGCATGAGTCCCCACAGATACCGTCAAGTATTGCTCATC
Source organism: Pinus albicaulis (assembly GCA_034641835.2). Taxonomy (NCBI): domain Eukaryota; kingdom Viridiplantae; phylum Streptophyta; class Pinopsida; order Pinales; family Pinaceae; genus Pinus; species Pinus albicaulis. The sequence continues at coordinate 1,507,451,905 of CM076575.1, read as the reverse complement.
TGTCTCCCCATCGATCCTGGGTGAAATACCCCCAAAGGTAAGCCCGGTGTCCCTGTCTGTGAGTCTCCCTGGAGGCAATGCTCTAAGACCCTGTTGTGCAGCACCATACGCCCTCACATACCACCGATCATCCCTGTACTCCTCGACATGCCACTGCACACTGAGGCATACCCCTGTATACTGCTAGATACCCGATGCTACTGTTGTACCACCCTATACCGTCTCGTGCCCTAACCGTGTCCAGGCATCGGGCACTCCCTGCGTGCTCTCAATGTGATGTAGGACACTCCTATTCCACAATGCAGTCCCACACACTACGGTACACCACCATGCAACTCCATGTCCACCGGTAGTCCACTGCTCAATGCTAGAGGCTCCCACAAATCCCTGGATGTGATGACCTAGAGCTGTGCCTCTACATGTCGGACTACCCCCAATCGGTATCATCGTCTCCACTGTCGCATCACTATACTCGCCGACGAATGGATCATCACTCCAAACCCTCCTCAAGGGGTCCGAGAAGTGAATCTCCCTATGTGTCCGTAGTGTTACCACCACTACTCGGCTCCGCTGCGTCCTCTATGCCCCACACAAAGGTGAAGAATCCTTGGCCCCATACAAGGTGCGATCTGGTGGCCTGCCAATGCCACCTCCTCCGACAAGCTCCTACCAAGGTATGTTGACCACCCCGTGATCCCGTGTATGAGTGTCATACCAAGACAACCTAGGGAGTCTTCCCATAAACTGGTTGGCCACTAGAGCTGACCGAAACTCCCCTAGCGGATGCACATGCTCTACTGCTAGGCCAACTGTACCCTCCAAGACATAGTCAACCGACCTGCCTGGGAAATCATAGGTGATCCCGCCTAGATCCCAATGCCAATCTGGGGTTCCTGTATTCCCAGCACCTGGGAACTCCTACTGAACTACACTCGGGTCCACCACCATCTCCATAACCCACTCCACCGGTTACCAACTCAAAATCTCTCGCCATCCAACCTCAACATGTGGATGCTGCACCCTGTGCAACCCCGATTGTCTCATCCTGCTCACCAAGTCAACGTATGAGATCTGACTAGGTGACTCCGTCTCTCTCTCTCCAATGGGAAGAGGTGTCCCAAAAACGCTGCTAGTCCCATCCATGCATGCCTGAAGGGGAATGATCTGACGCTCCAACGTGCCCTCTAGTCGTACCATCAGGGAATCCAGTCGTTCCCCAATGCGGGCCAACTTGGCCACCGACTCGGCACAAGCCACTCTCATGCCCTCCAGCTCCCTGTCCTGTAACAAAATGGCCTCTCGTACTGACGTGGCCTTCCCTTTCAAAACTAGAAGGTTTGCCCAAAGCCAATGATACCGTTGTCTGCGACCATCATCCAATACCTATGTATCTCCTAGTGCCTCATCGAAGGTGGATACATCTCCTGACACCTCACCCATCTGTCATGTGCTGCTACCACCCGAAGACTCGGACACGACTCTGGTCATCCCCTCAATGGATGGCTCTACTGGGGTAGGCTCTACCTTCTCCCCTATGATATCAACCGACACGGTCAAGGAGGTCTCCAATGAGGGTGAGTCCTGTGTCACACTAGGTGTATCCTCGAACTCCCTGCAATCCTGTGTGCCCTCATCCTCCAAGTGCGAGGTAACCATTTTGATGGTTTCCCCCTCCGATACTCGGTCAAGCTGGAAAGAGGTATCCAGCTTCTCCACCCAAGCTTTTCCAAATGCTTCGATGACTCGTCAAATGCTGGTAAATGGAGTCTGCCCACTGTGCACTGTAAGCCCCCATCATGTGAGTACCTATTCCCGCTGTGAAAGTTGCGGGGTCTGTTATCCCGCTGGAGCTGAACAAAATCTCTGAATGGAAGGGCATCCTTGAATTCCTGCCCATATGCCTGATACTCGGCGAAATAATCACCCATGTGGCCAGGCTCTGGCTCCTGTTGTGCTCCTGCCCCTGTGTCTGCACCCAAAAAAATGGGCATCGTGGAATGTGTGGGTGTATGTGATGCCATATGCTGAGTAGCATCACACTCCGGCAAATGGTGGGATGTGCCTGATCCCTCGCCAATCTGGAAACCCCTTGGGGTTTCACGCCGTCTAGCTTCCACAGCAATGAATCTCTACCCCATCACCTCAATCTGTCTCGCTAGATCCTACACCGATTTGAGGAGTGCCTCCCCAAACTGTTTTGCCTCACCATCATCTGCCATCGGCTCTCTCTACTCTGAATCTAACACAGGCTCCTCCTGCTCTGTGTCCACCACCCGAACACAGTCTCCCTCTCCGTAGGTGTTCTCCAACCTACGCTCAAGATCTCTGTACTTCTTGCCTCTGTAACAAATGTAGGGCTTCTTCCCCAGTGTCATAGACAACTAGTTCCACAGGCTGAGCCAGAACTATGCTCTGATACTACTGTAATATCTTGTTTCGGGGATATCTCTAAAACACGGCAAACTCCAACCAGAGATGGACTGGGAGGGCATTTACCGGATATGCCGCCTTTGAAAAGAGGACGAAATCCGGAGGCTACCTGGCCCTTTCCAGACTCTGTCTAAGAGTGTGAAATAAACACACCAAGTGGTATAGAACTAGAATGCTCGGAAATATATAAAGATAACAGTGCAGCAGACATACAATAGCATAGAAAGAATATACGACAAATCATCCAAAAATATAAAGAGAGAATGCTAAGCCATTTTATTAAATTGAGAAATATAATGAAGTACAATAGGTGATCAGAGTGATGGCACCTAAACTTGCTTAAGGCAAGTGAAGAAATACTCTCAGAATACACAGGAAATGGCTGCTCTCTGAACTGCATCCCAGCTGCTGGAAAACTGCCGTGTAGCTGCTACTGCTGGAATGAACTGAAGACTAGGGGTTGTTCCCCTTGCCGGAATGAGCTGAAAATCCGGAATCCTCCGCTACTCACCAATCTCGGCAAAACCCAGAAACCATATCAGAAATGGCCGACCCCCGAAAAACCCCCCCTTGGGGAATTACGCTGGCCTCCAAGGCTCTGCACAGAGGCTGATAGGAATGAATGAAATGCCGCCTCAGACTCCACCAAAATCTTCCCAAAGGCAAAGGCTGACCCTCTGCTCAATCTCTCGGCACAAACCCCTGCAAAAATCCCAAACCGGAACTCCTCCTAGATGGACTGCGTCCTCCCTCTCAATCACTGTGCAGTCTCTCTGAATGCTCAGCTCCGCAAAAAAACCAAACACCAAAACCTGCCGCAAAATGCTGAAGAAAATACCTTGCCCAAGTAGGCACTCGAAGTCCCCCGGGGCTAAGGGCAAGATCTCCGACCGGAGACACTCAACGCACAAAACAGTGTTGCAGACAAGCTAAACAGCCAGCGTGCTCAAGAAGTCAAAACGACCAACTCAATATCATCAACAATGAATGCCCCAAATGAGGAGGCTCTCCTCCTTATATAACGTTGGCCTCTCTCTCTCAAACCCTAGGCCTCTCATCCAACGTAGCCTCCTTGGTCCCCACGCTGCCAACTCAACCTGCGCTGTGTCTCCAAGTGTTCACGTGGGCCCCTCCCCTACGTGGTCCTTTTGCCCCCCTTGGTTCACTTAAGTTACAACGTTGTGTCTACTAGGGAGTGCACTTTATTTTTAGAGTGAGTTATGTCCCCCTCTACTCACTTTTATTTATAATTTAATTATATAAGGCAAAATTGATCAAAATTAATATTTCCAATTAGCTGCTGCTAATTGGGAATATTACATATTAGAACCTGGGTTTGCTACAAGCAAGCAAGGCAAAACTTAGGTGATAATAATGAAGCCCAAGTGTTGTAGAAGCTCCTCCCCAGTTTTTGCGTTGACCCAATAAATTTCTATTGTTGCTGCGAGATAGGAAATGGAAAATATGCCCTTAGAAGTGCTAAATTGTTTTTGAGAAATTAACTGGTGCACTTTCTCAACAAGGCCAACAAAACCCAAAAAGGGATTGGCCCCAAACCAACTCTCCAGGAAACCCACTAAGTGGTGCAAATTGTCAATGAACTAGTAAAACACACTGTTGAAAGAAAGTGGATTTATGGCCTGAATATTGCTCAGATCACGCTGAAAATGTAGCCACAGACTCCTCTCCAAATACCCACAAAAACCCAGAAAGGGTTTGGGTTGATTCTGAGTAACGAGAGAGCCCACCAAATAGTGTGAGTGGCCCTCTAGCTGGCTACACGCATTGCTGAGAAATAATGCTCCAAAAACTCCCGATTCCTCTGATGTAATGCCACTAAAATTCCACACAAAATCCCCTCCGGAATCTACCTTCTCCTCCAGCCAATATCCTCCGAAAAATAGTTTTTCTCTTCCTTTGCGCAAGTGTTCTCTATTAAGCTCTGCACACTGCCAGAATGGAGAGATTCGGCACACCAAATGGCCAATAATTCTGCTGTGAAACACTACCAAAATTCTGGTCTCAAGGTAGGAAATATCTCTGTAAATCACCGGATCTCTCGAAGCACTCTAGTTAAAGAAATTTGTGCTCCACAAACTGCCTCTACGCCAAGGAAGTGCGTAGAACTAGGAGAACACTTGCAATAAAACGATGTGGAAATCTTGAATTGGACTCCCCAAATTTCCTCACTAGGGAGACACTCGAAGTTGTCTAAAATGAGGGTGGAATTCCACTTGGAACTCCTGTGCTAAACAACACTTCTCTTCTTGTGCGAAACAACTCCAAGAGAAAATGTGATGTGAAGTGTAATAGTCAAAAGATGATCCACAAAATGAGTACATCCTCCTTTTATAATTTCTCCTCATGCCTTTAGACTCCTTTTTTTTAATACTATTTTATTGGTGGGGGCCATTTTCCACTAAGTTATTTTTGCCACCATTTAATAATAATAATTTTCCACTATTCTCTAATAAAATAATATTAGCAACCTTTCTCGAATAATATTTGCCCCTTTTAATTAATATTACTAAAATTGGGAAAATTTCCTTAGTGATTCCCATGCTCACAAAATTGGGGATATTACAGAGTTTTGGTAATAACTCACCTGCTACTATTAAAGGAAAAGGATATGTGTTTTTAACAGAAAAGATCAAAGCTGAGAATGTATTATTTGTTGATGGGATAAGACATAACTTGTTAAGTGTTAGTAAAATGTGTGATCAAGGACATGAAGTTATTTTCAGATCTAAGAATTGCATGGTAAGAAATTTGGATACAGGTAAGACCATAATCAAGGGAACGAGGACTCCAGGCAATGTTTATATCCTATAAGGCGGCAAAGAGCACTATTTTTTGAGAAAATCTGAAGAAAGTTGGCTTTGGCACAAAAGATAGGGACACCTCAGCGTTTCTCAACTATACAAATCAAGCAAAATGGGAGCAATTCGTGACTTACCAAATATTTCTCCACCTGAAAATAACATTTGCAAATCTGGTCAATTTGGTAAGCAATTCATAGTTCAGTTTAAAGCTAAAGAATTCACTTTAGGTAAACCCCTTGAACTTGTTCACACTGATTTATGTGGACCTATGAGAGAATTCTCCACATGGTGAACAATACTTCATGTTATTGATTGATGACTTTACAAGAATGTGTTGGGTTGGATTACTAAAATATAAAGACGAGGCATTTGAAAAGTTTAAAATATTCAAAGCTATGGTGGAAAATGAGTTGGAAGTAAAAATCAAATATCTTAGATCTCATAGAGGAGGAGAGTTTATATCAGATGCTTTTTTCAATTTTTGTGAGAAGCATGGCATCAAAGGACAATTTTCCATAGCTAAAACTCCTCAACAAAATGGAGTGGCAGACACAATGAACAAAACAGTTCAACAAATGGCGTGTGCCATACTTGATGAATCAGGAACACCTCACACCTTTAGCGGAGAAGCAATACATACAGTTGTGAATATACTTAACAAAGCCCATGTTCGTGTAAACAGTGATAAAACTCCATATGAACTTTGGTATGGTAAGGCTGAAATTGTCAATCACTTTATAATTTTTGGAAGAAAATGTTTCATAAAGAAAAATGATGATAATCTTGGAAAGTTTGAATCTAGAGCCGATGAAGGAATCCTTCTCGAATACTTTTCCAAAAGTTAAGGTTATAAATGTTATAATAAAAGGCTCCAAAAGATTGTTGGACGTATAGATGTTGTGATTGATGAAGCATCCACAAGTACCAAAAGGGAAGCACAATCAGATGATGAACCTCTCCCCACTAAAATGCAAGAAGTTGGAGGAGAAGAATAAAGAGAAGCATCAAAAGAAGAAGGAAATGAAAATGCATGTATGTCAGAAAAAACTCCATCAAGGTATGTTCAGAAAAATCATCCTAAATCTCAAATTCTAGGTGATAAGGAAGAAAGAATACAAACTATAATAACTTTTGTTGGATCATCTAGCCAATTAGCCTTACTATCCACAATTGAACCTCTAAATGTGAATCAAGCAAGCAAAGACGAATGTTGGGTTAAGGCAATGCATGAAGAACTTGATCAAATATAAAAGAACCATACATGAGAACTTGTACCAAGGCCTCATAATAAAAATGTAAATGGGGCAAAGTGGGTGTTTAAGAACAAACTGAATGAAAATGGAGAAGTAATTCGAAAAAAATCAAGACTTGTATGCAAAAGCTATGCTCAATGGGAAGGGATAGACTTTGAAGAGACATTTGCACCTGTAGCTAGACTTGAAGCCATAAGAATGTTTCTTGCATTTTCCAACTTTCATAATTTTAAGGTATATCAAATGGATGTTAAATTTGCATTTTTAAATGGGGACCTAGAAGAAGAAATTTATATTGAACAACCTGAAGGATTCATACTCGGCAATGATAAAAATTTTGTTTGCAAACTTAAGAAGGCATTATATGGGTTAAAACAAGTTCCTCGTGCATGGTATTATCGTCTTGACAGGTATCTTCAGCAACAAGGATTCAAGAAAGGATCTACAGATAGCAATCTATATATCAAATATGACAAAGACAAACTTTTGATAGTAGTGGTTTATGTCGATGACATCATATTTGGAAGCAATGTTGAATCTGAGTCAAGAATTTGCTTCAACTATGCAGCAAGAGTTTGAAATGTTTTTACTTGGTTAGCTAACATACTTTCTTGGTCTTCAAGTTCATGAAGCTAAAGATGGTATCTTTCTTTCTCAAACGAAGTATTTCACGCATATTATGAAGAAATATGGAATGGAAGGCTACAAACCTATGTGCACACCAATGGTAACATGATGCAATCTCAACCAAAATGATTGCTCTCCTACAGCGAATCAACCCGAATACAGATATATGATTGGAAATTTGATTTATCTTACTGGTACAAGACCAAACATTATGCATGCAATGGGCATAGTTGGACGATTCCAAGCAAATCATAAGGAAACTCATCTCAAAGCAGTCAAGAGGATATTCAAGTATCTGCAAGGCACTCAAGATTTTTGTCTATGGTATCCCAAAAACACAGATATTGCACTTCATGCTTACACGGATGCACACTGGGCAGGTAATGTTGATTATCGCAAAAGTACTAGTGGAGGAGCATTCTATTTGGGACCCCACTTAGTTTCTTGGTTCAATAAGAAACAAGGTTTTATTGCTTTATCAATTGCTGAAGCAAAATACGTTGTTGTTGCCTCTTGTTGTACTCAACTTCTATGGATGATCCAAACATTGCAGGACATTCAAGTCATTTGTCCTCAACTTGTACCTATTCTCTGTGACAACACTAGTGCCATAAGTATCTCTAAAATTCTTGTCATGCACTCAAAAACTAAGCACATCCCATTCAAATACCATTTTCTTAGAGAGCAAGTTCTCGAGCACAAATTCAAATTTGAATATGTCCCTTCAAAGGAACAAGTTGCAGATTTATTCACGAAGCCTCTTCCACTTGATTCCTTTGAATATCTAAGACAAAAGTTTGGTATGATTTTTGCCTCTTCACTATGCTAATTGTTTTAACATGCATGTCATGTTCAGTGGGAGTTGTGGCTATAAACATCAACAATTTATTTTCTTTACACGGATCTTTTCAAAGACAATCGTGTATATATGCGGTTTTTTATCTAGACAACCGCGTATGCTTCTCAGTAATGAAAAAGAAGTGGCACAGATTCAAGGGGAGATTCTCATATGCTTCCATCAGTTCATGATTAGCATTTTGGTTCTGGCATTGATTTGTTACAGTCTGTTGATAATGCCCATATGTTGCTTGGAATAATATTGGTTCATGAGTTGTTGCAAAAAGTTATTGTTGCTGATTGAAATGGTTCTTTGGTGCATTTGCTAATTGATGAGATGGATATAATGTGTTCAAAATTAATGATGAAAATTTGGCACAGGTTCAGGGGGAGCATCTTCTATGCTTCTATTGGTCCATTGTTGGCATTGTGATTTCTTGAGTACTTCTTGCTGCTTGAAGATATGCATGTTGGTTGATGATGTTGTTGATCACTTCTATTCTACTTAGTGATTTGTGATGTTGGAGGTACTCTTTGTTTGCACATATATTGATGCATGTATATGCTACCTATGTGTTATTGTTCAAGATTGATTTAGGACTATGGCTCTTCCTATATATGGAGAGAGTATGCTTACCTTAATGACATGAGGTCAAGAGGATGAATTGATGACAAAACCTTTTTGGTACAATCTTATGCTTCTGTTACAGTTGATTGTTGATGCTTAGAGACATTGCATTCTTGGTCACATGTTGATGATATTGGAGAAATTGATGGCTACACTGTCATATCTTACATATTGATGATGAGGATGTTCATGTTGTTGTCATAATGACATTTATGTTGGTGCCATCAAATGATTATGTTGCAAATTCTTATATGGCGCCTAATAGTTTTTGATGACTATCATGGTATTGCTACTTCATTGTTGAGATTCCTATTCATGATTATAAATGTCATATATGTTTCTTGATGTAAAGGTCATGAAAAGACCCATGTTGTAATCATTGTAAAATTCAGTCATGTATGGGCTATTGAGATCAAGTCATGTCATGTATGAAATCCCATTATTTTGAGACATTGATGAAAATTTTGGTTGAGTCATAAAGCCTTATATTTTTATTGCATGTATTTAGAACTTCCATCATATGCTCAGGGGGAGCATGGTCAGTATGCATATTTCATGATTCATATCAACATATCAAACTTACAACAATGAGCACTACAAGGGAGTACTTGATTCAGCTTGGTTCAACCATTTTCCCTTGATGTCAAAGGGAGGTGAGAAGACTTGGTGTTTGGAGAGAAGACTTGGTGTTTGCAAGTGAGTTTGCAGGAGTTTGCAAGTGGTGTCCAAACACCAAAGTGGTTGCCATCAAGTCCAAAGGGGGAGATTGTTGGCATTATGACTAATGTGTTGTCCTTGATGGCAACCTGCTTGACAAATATGTACTTGGTGCCAACATGATGATAATATGATGACTATAGAACTAATGTAGATATCAGGAATATTGGTACAAATGTTATAGAGGATATGAACAGAGACATGAAAGTTCAATTACAAATGGATGAAAAAATTGAAGTTTGAAAAAGTATATGCAGTTCATGTGAAGAAGAGTCACGTACTTACGCAGGTCCTATGAGCAAAAGTCGCATACATAATCTGAACCATGGAAATCTGAATACCAAGGGCCATTACCATAGTATTTTCCCATAGTAATTAGGGCAACCACGTTCATTTGATCTCATCAAAAAATACTAATGGCATTACCAAAGGATTTACCTGAGGTATTGGCTAAGGCAAAAGCTATATAAGGAGATGAAGATCAAGGTGTTAAGAGTGCAAGTGAATAGTCATTCATGTGTGATCTGATCTGAAACAGGTGTGCACCAGGGAGCAAGGAGATGACTCAAATCTGGAAGATCTGGAAGTGCCTTGAGTAATAATGGTTATACTTGTCTATTTTGTTTATCTTTGAATATCTAATAATGCAATATCTGTTTGAATGTGTTTTAAGCGATCTGTGATTTGATAGTAATATATGCAAAAAGTATGTTGTGATTTGCAGTCAAGATTTGATTCAGTAGTTCAAGATTTGTACGTTGGTTTTCTTCAGTAAAGCCACATAGCTATGCGGATCTGGTTCAACACAATTGCGTATAAATTCTGTGATATTTTATTCGGTATGTTGATATATATACACGGGTGTTATGCATAGTAATCGCGTACACATGCAAATCTATTTTATGGAGGTCACGTATATGTATTAGGGGTTGAATTGTTGCTTGATGATGACAATTGGTGATGTTTGTTCTATTTGTTGTTGTCTATCAATGATGTCTTGATAAGCATGGTCTGTATCTAGCAGTGTTGACAGGGTGTTGGAGAGGTAAATCCCCTTTGCGGACAGAGGCGATTCCACTAGCCCAAGAGTGGGTCTAGCAACAAACAAAACACGCTACGATATCAATTCCTAGTTATAAAAGACAAAGCTACAATAGATAGCCTACCTCAAATCCTACACTGTTGTTGTCGAAGAAGAAATGCTACTTCTCGTTCCTAGCTCGACAGATCACAATCCTTTCGCTCACCGCGTCCGGACACCTGTACACATGCAAAGAAAAAACGACGTTGTAAAAAAACGATGACATACAACGTAATAATTCAAATATGTAACTATCAATCAGTCGGAAAAGATTGAACCAAATTGCATTACACAGATAAGCAATACAACAGTGGAACCAATAACATAGTCGAGCATATATTAAAATGTGAAAGAAAGATTACAACCAAGTTCCGACATCGCGTTCTTCCTTTGGCAGGGCATCCAGCGGAGCGTGTCTCACAAAGCTTGTCGGGAATTTAGACAAGGCTCTTTCTCTTACGGGGTTCTCTTTAGCTCTGCTCTCAATAGTCGCTCAGCTATAGTTTTCTTCCCAAATGTTCACCTAGGTTGCACATAGAGAGGGCAGGCTTTTATAGAGGGAGAAGGAGAGGTTAGGATCCCTATAATCATGGGGAAGAGTCCTATCTCTTAGGAAGGTTCCATGAGAGATGGAAAACCACTTCCTACACAGGGAGATCCAGGGCCAAACAGCCCAACCTCTTTTTGATGATTCATTCTGAAGTTGTTAGAACCAAACTTCCACCTTTTATTTTTTAAAAACATTCCCAAATAGGCTTAGCGCGGGCAATACACAGGGACAGCCAGGTGGCACGGGCTTAGTGTAAATTTCCCAGGTTGGCGCGAGTGATGAACTGGTTGCTCGCGCCAATGCCCAAACATAGTTTTTTAGTAAGTTTCTGAGGAAATGTTCTCAAGGAGAATTCTTGCCCTTATGCAAAAGGATGCCATCAAGGTGTTTTCAGGAAATTTTACTGTTCACAGGTCACGGGAATAGTCCTCCAATGTATGGGACGAGTGATTGCAGGGATGGTGACAAAATGTTGTGTAACAGATGCCCCCTAAAGCATGAGGTCCAAGAGAGAGGGAAGGGTGAAATGCTTTATGAGAACGCGTTCAACTGAAAACACTGTCGTCGGAAAACCTGCGAGTACAAATGCAACTAATGTCTCTGATACATGATATGTGGTATGGGCGCAGCCATCCATAATAAAATGTACAAAAACCGAGACCCAAGGTATGAACGCAACCATCCAACAAAATAAGGATCAACAAGTAGACTCAGGTATGGTCACAACCATCCAATCAAAAGAGTCATGTAATAAGTCATAACAATCCACAAAGAACCCGTAGCCTAGATTTCATCAGACAAAATCCAGGGTTTTGCGCTCCATCCCGACCCGAACAAAGTACAAGTTCGAGCATGCGAATATGTGAGCTGAAGTCGAACATGCAAGAATATCGTCTGATTACCAGCCAATAATGAAAACTGTTAACAGGCGCGAGAGAAACCACCAATAATGACAATGGCTCTCAAGGTACAAGAGGTACAATCCACAGAATGTGAACAGTGATCTAGCGTCGAACACCCACAGAATCATCCGATCGAAGACCAATAATGAAAACTTTGCGTCGAATGCGAAGAACCTGCCATTGAGGCATCCAGGCTCCTAGGTACCTGAAAGGAGTCTCTAGATCAACTTCCTGGACAATGAGCTAAAGTCGACAGGAAGCGACCTTGATCGAAAGTGGGCCATGATGTTTCCCAAATCATCGACACGAGACAGAGGAACATGATGTTTGTGAATCAGGACCAACAGAGCATCATAGGGAGGTTGAAAACTGCAGAGGCCAACTTCTCTTGAACATATCGGCTGCACGACACTGGATTTGGCAGCATTTGACAGCTAAGGATTTGAGGTCATGGTGACGTGGCAAAGAGCAGATGAGTGGTCAAAAGGGATTGCCCAAACCCATAAGGGCAAGCAGATAACGAGATGAGATGTCCCCAACCCGACACGAATGCAGACAAGTGCCATGTTCAAGAGCGACATACTGCCAATATGACTACGATTTTGGTTCCATTTTCCCCCACCATTTTTGGCGAGTACCCCAATTATTTTTGGAAACAAGCTTGAAAGGGATAGCATGTGCTTGCGATGTAAGTTTGTCCTTCAAACAAATCCAACCTAGTACATTTTACGAGCCCTAGGAAGGAGGAACTCAAGTAATGTCATTACGACGGAGTCTGATGTCATCAGTTTTTAATGAGTCTGACAAAGGAAGAACTTGGCATCTTTTCATATTTAGAGAGTTTGAAAAGAAGGCGAAAAAGAAAATTCCAACAATCTCTTTTCATAGATAGTCCCACAGATCTGAAAAGGTAGAAAACTATGTCTGAGAGAACCTCCTAGTCGCGATAGGCTAGGGTATTCATTTTTCGTGAATAATCTATCCCAGCCCGAAAAAGGGGTAAACATATACTGGGTAGATGTCATTTCACGGCCAATTTAACGAGCTCAAAACAACAAGCAACTCGACAATCTTTTCAATTTTAGAGAGTCAGAAAAGAGCTGAAATATGACTCCAGGAGTGACTTTTTCGTGTTTTTACCGAGTCCGAAAAAGTATAAAATACAACTCGTCTCTTCGTCAAAACCACGTGAAAAACCTGTTGCTGCACAAAAAGACGCGTGTAAAGCATATTCCATGAAAATAATATGAAAATATATCGACAAATATGTTTTAAAACCTATTTTAGGACTTTGAAAAGTTATAAAAGACCAACAGTGGTAAAAAATATTTACTTTTCACTTTTACCTCTTTGCAGAGCAACAGTGACCCACTTCTGCTTCAATCTTCAGGTGACGATTGCGATCAATCCAGTGGACCAAATCGAATTCCATCTGGTTCAGGTAAGAGTCGACCTCTTTGGCCATCTTTTAAGTTACATTTTACTGCATTTTATCATTATTTGAGGTCCTTTAGGAGAGGATTTTCAAATTTTAGGGCTCCGCGGTTGGCGCAGGTTTCGGGCACAGACCCGCACCAATCCGCCCTGTTTTACACAGGGGTCGCGCCAACGACGCAACACAAAATCCGACCAAAATTTCTCAAAACTCAACCAATGAAATGTAATTTTGAATACCCAAGGAGGTTTATAATGTTCCTATGATTGATTGATGCAGGTATCCAGCGAAAAAGATGGTTATCGAATGGAAAGAGAGAGAACACAACGAAGAAGATGAACTGGCAATGGAAAACGAGCAATGTATGAATGCTCTTAGAAATTGCGGGCTAAAAAAGTTCTTTCTGATGCCATGTCTCCGGGCTCAGCCTTAATTGCTGCAGTATCTCATCAGTATTTGGAATGAGGATGAGAAGAAATTCAAACTTCGAGACCAGGAACTTGAGCTCGAAGTATCAGATGTATATTTCATCACTGGACTGTCACGCAGAGGTCCAGTCCCTATTCTAATCGGTACCAGGCCTTCAGGAGAAAGCATGACAATGGTCATTAACAGGGTGTGCCCAGGGGCACGCAAAGGAACAGGGAGCGGGAAAGTAGACATTCAGACCGTCCCCGATCTAGCACTGAGAGTAGTGCTACACACCATTACGCAGGCTGCGGGGTCGCAAGCACCACACGAGGCCAACAAAGACGCAGTTACTTCTTGCTTCGGAGTGTATGAACCTAACCATCTTTGACTGGGCTGAGGCCATGACCATGAACATCAAACATCAACTCACAAAATGCAAGAAGCCCAAACTGAAACAGTTTGGGTATGGGTCAATTCTAGTGTCGTTCTTCCTGGAATGACTATCTATTTTTCAGCGCCAGGAGGCCATAGTCTCGGATCCACCACTGAGAGAGCCACGAATGGCTTGATGGGCAGCACTGATGCCTAGGGCAGGGGGCGGCCAGCAGATGTCCTGGAGGCCTGAGTTCTTTGACTGGTTTCGACTACAGTTGATCGTCGTGGAGGATTGGCCCTACGATGGCACTGATTTTATTGGAGATCCAGACCTTCCGCTCCCGGAGGTAGAGGACTGCGACGAAGAACTTGGTAAGATTCATTTTTTCATTTTCATGAGTTTATAATTTTTTAGTATATATGCATGTTCTGACAGCTAATTTCATATGAATGCAGATGTTGGCCCAGAACGTCCCGCAGGCATGTCTCTCATAGCGAGGCGAACTCCTCGCAATTTTGACCCTCAGGGCGAGGGCATCGACGAGGAGCTAGTACAAAACTTGGAGGGAATCACTCGTGGGGTCCCTGATTATGCGCGTTTTGATGACGTACCCCAAGCCTATCAGAGGCACACTGTGGGAGTGCCCAGTCGTATCCACCGTTTGCCGAGGCAGTTGGTACGGGCGGTGACGTGCTATCATGAGAACCACGCCGACTAGGCATTAGGCTTTACTTCTGCACATTTTGAGAGACATGTTGTCTCATGATGTAACCGAAACAGACATATATTATTTTTTGTGGGTTTTATGATGCACACGGCTTGTAAACGAACGATATATATATATACATCTATTTTCTACATGGGTCTATGTACATATGATGATGTTTTTTATAAATTGCTATAAATGTCTATCCAGCACCATGTTAGCTATTGCATCTGTTAATGTATTCATTCGTCTTGGTATATGTTGATATGTAATGAAATCAAAATGTCGTTCAAGTAAATGAATACGCAAATACAATCTCAAAATGCATGGGTTCCGAACCGAATAATGACCATTCAGTTGAAGAACAAGTTGCGAATCCAACTTAACAAGCAATGCGCGTATGCCGAGGTTGACTACCTTGGTTAATAGTTCCAAAACTACACTATATTCAGCGACATTGTTCGTAGTTGGTCCCAACAAATACCTTGTAAGTTAATCAACTCACCATCAGGATCATAAATTACCCAGGCTGTCGAAGACAAGTTCCTGGTACTGCGGAAGGGACCATCCGCGAAACCAACATAAGGGGAAATAGACATCTACATAGCAAACAAGACCCAAATAAGCAGAAAAAGCTCACAAAGCACATCACACCAAAGCATGCACACAAAATGAAAACAATCACCTATGTACACATATCACGCATGAATAATTCAGGCATAATATTTTTTCAGATATAGCTCGTTCCTGGGCTGCAATAAAGGACACCCTTCATAGTCAACGAGCTCATAAGCCCCATTCTGCAACACACGCTTAATGATGTAGGGCCCATGCCACATGGGTTGGAATTTTCCTGCCCCCAGCTTATCATGAGCTTGGTCGTATAGAAAAACGAGATTGCCTTCGATGAAAGAACGAGGAGAAATCAATTGGTCAAAATGGGCTTTTTGACTCAACCAAGGCAGCTAAGCGACGAGTTTCGTCCAATCTCTCTAAATAGAGGAGACGTTCTTCTTCAGGCGAAGTATCGAGCAGTAATTCCATAGCTAACTTAAGTGAAGGGATTTCACATTCAATCGGAAGGGTGGCTTCCAGACCGTATACCAATTGAAATGGGGTAAACCTGGTTGCGTTTTTTATCGATGTTCGGTAAGCCCAGAGAGCTGAGAACAACATGAGATGCCAGTTCGATTTGTGGATCTCGATTGTTCGTTGAAGCATGGTGACAAGGACCTTGTTTACAGCTTCAACTTGGCCATTAGCTTGGGGATAGTAAGGCGTTGAGCTGTCATGGCGCAGACCCAACTTAGATGTCAACTCTGCCATCATATAATCCCGAAAATGGGAACCATGATTAGTGACGATGGCTTGAGGGACACCGAACCGAGTAATAACGTGATTGAATATGAACTGTGCCACTGTCTTACCGTCCGCAGCCAGTGTAGGCATTGCTTCGGCCCATTTCGTAAAGTAATCGACAGCAACGATGATATAGGCATGCCCCCCGGCCGAACGAGGGTTACACGTCATAAAATCTATGCCCCATTTGGCAAAAGGGCCAACGGTAACGACAAGGTGTAGTGGAGCAGGCGGTGCACGCATCTTGCGTTGATAAATCTGACACGCATGGCATTTCCGTACTACAACAATGCAATCTTTGAAAATAGATGGCCAGAAGTAGCCAGCACGAAGGATCTTCTCTGCAGTGGCATAACTAGACATGTGACCACCACAGGCGCCACTGTGGTAGTCATTTAAAACCTTCTCCGCTTTCTCGAGGGTCAAGCATCGGAGGAGTACAAAATCGACTCCGACACGATAGAGGGTATCTCCAACAATGCGATAAGGTTGCGATTGATGCCGAATGCGGCGTCGGGCATCTTTTGTTAGCTCAGACCTGAAAGTAGATGTTTGGAGGTACACAATGATATCGCCGTACCACGGGTCGAGGGTGTTGATCAGGAAGAGAGTTTCGTCCGGTATGTGCTCTTCAGAGGAAGAAGGAGCAGAGTCAGCAGGGAGAGAACAAATCAAATCAGAAAATACAAGTGATTTCTTCGAATTGGTCATAGTAAACTCTAAATCAAACTCTTGGAGGATGACAATCCACTTCAAGTATTTGCCCCCCGCAACTGCCGTGACAGAATATAAGTCATGGGGTTATAGTCAGAAATCAAGGTCACTGTGCGTAAAAGAATGTAATGACGAAAACGTTGGACGGCCTAGACTGCAGCTAACGCTAAGTTCTCAACATGTGTGTAATGTGTTTCAGGGTCGAGAAGGTTCTGAGACAAGTAATAAACAACATGTTTGTTACCGTCATCATCATCTTGGACCAATACCATGGCAATCGTGTTGAAGGCGGTAGCTAGGTAGAGGGTGAAATCACGATGGTAATTTGGAGGACGCAATAGCGGAGCGTTGACAAGCAACGTCTTAAGTCTATCAAAAGACTGTTGGGCAATCTCATCCCAACAGAAAGAGACGTCCTGCTTTAGAAGTCGTGTAAAGGCTAGTTCGGCGTAGTTCGGGATGAAACGACGCAGAAAATTGGCTTTCCCTTGGAGACTCTGTAGTTGATGTAATGAGGACAGGGAGGGGAGATTGACAATAGCCTCAACCTTAAGAGGGTCAAGGAAAATTCTATCTTTAAACACGATAAACACTAAGAGTCTACCGAGTCGATGCAGAAGACGCATTTGTGCGGGTTGAGCCTAATATTGTAGCGTCTACAACGAAGAAATATTTGACGAAGATGTTCCGGGTGGTCCTTCCGCGCAGCTGAATGAGCCAAAGGTCATCCAGGTATGGTTGGACAATATGCCAAATATCATGAAAAGCATAGAACATGGCGCGCTGGAACGTGGCCCCAACATTCTTCAAGCCAAACGGGAGTTTCGTATATGCGAATGTTCCCCATGGGCAAATAAAAGAGGTCTTGTGCTGATCCGAAAGGAGAATGTTAATCTAGTTATAGCCAGAGAAACCGTCCATAAGGGAGAAAATTTCACTTCCCGCACAATCGTCAATGATCTGATCGATAAACGGGGTGGGATAATTATCCTTAGGACAGGCCCGATTGATGTCACGATAATTAACACAAACACGAATGGCGCCCTGTTTCTTATCCACAGGAACTATATTAGAAACCCATTCAGTCAGAGGAATTGGACAAATGAAACCCGCTTTAAGAAGTTTCTCAACTTTAGCCTTGATAGCGGCGGCTTTTCGAGGATGCACGGGATGAAGACGCTGGCAGACAGGCTTCACACCTGGGTAGGTGGGAATATTGTGCACCACGATACTGGGTCGATTCCAAGCATTTCTTCGTAAGACCACGCAAAAACATCGCAGAATTCATGAAAGAGACTAGTGTACACTTGGACTTCCTCAGAGGAACAAGTGACTCCCACATGAATGTTCTCGACGATCCCTGGTTTAATGGAGATGTCGGTAGGCATCGTTTGAGTAAAGTTCCCCAAGTTGCCTTCCGAAAAGACTTCATGAGTCAAAATGGGCATCTGAAGCAGTGGAGAAGGAACTTGGGACGCGAAGCGCTCAAGACAGTTAGACATGGCCCCGAGGCAAGGCATAAACGAGGAACGATGATGGCCATCGCCCCATGGTAGATCCTCGAGAAACATGGTTTCCATGATAGCTTCGTCGAATGGAAACACTTCTTTTAAAGGATTCGGCGAATCCGCATCGCCGAGCCAGGGGGATTAAGAATACACGTCAAGAGACATGCTTAAAGGAGCAGTTTCAGGAGGGGGAGAATCAGATGCAGCCATTAGCTCGCAATAATTTATCTCGATGGGACTAAGCGGCATCGAATCTCCAAACGAATCAACTTGTTCAGGTGAAGGGATGATCCAAGGGTCATCTGACCGAGAGATCATGTTGACTTGAACGGTATTCGGTGGTGGAAAGGGAAAAATACCCATGAGAGCAGGATCTTTCAAAAGACTTGGCCCTATGATGTCAGGGGGATTAGGAATTTGGTCCACGTATGGCACATTGTTCTTGGAAGACGAGGTAAAGAATGACAACTGATCAACAGTAATAATTTTGCCCTCATGCGGAAACTTCAGAAGTCGAAAGAGGGTGGATGGAACGCACAACATCGCATGAGTCCAACTACAACTGAGTAGAAGATTATAGTTGAGTTTTGCATCAACGACTTCCACTTCAACGTTGACAGTCTTTCCTTGCAATGTGATTGGTAAGCTAGTGAGAACACCCAAGGGTTTTGATTCCCTTCCATCGAGTGCCTCAAGGGCATTGGGTAACAAATTAAGGGTTGGAGACCCAATAGCCTTCCAGCAGGCAGATGACATGACGCAGGTAGATGCACCTTCATCCACTACGGCCCTATGGATGTTGAGACTGTTAATACCGGCTTGTATAACAAGCGCAATATGGTGCGGAAGTCGGAGGACGAAATTCTCTAAGTCGAAAGTGCGAAGACTAGAATCGGTAGGATCGATACCGCCGATTGCAAATAACAATGCTTTCCGTTGAGACGGACAACTCTGGAGGACTTCCAACACGGACGGAGCTTGCGCTAAATCCTCAACAATACTATAATGTTGAGCAGCACAGGCATTAGGATTATAGGAAGACTTCTGGAGAACACCTTTAGAAGGCGGCCGTATAACGGGTTCGGCACTAGGCTTCTCAATTTCAAGAGGACCAGAGGCAGGTGGGGGAGGAGGACCATCAATGACCTCCTTCCCAGCTGCCTGACGTGATCCAGCATAATCTTTCGACCGAGTAGCAATGGAAACAGGTGCAGAACCATTCATCATGAAAACTTGAGAGCTGAACAACGCAGATGGTGCCGATTGATCGACCATCTGGGTCTGCTGAGATGGGAAAGGTTCTTTAAGGACTGCCGGAGTTCCCTTAGTTCCTTTTAGTAGTTGACTAACCTCGGATCATTGAGGACAATCCTTAGTATAGTGATCCACTTCACAAATCAAGCAGGGATACTTGGGTTTTCGATGTGAACCATCATCAGCACGAGGTTTAGATGATTCCAGTTTTGGGGCATCGAATTTGGCCTTGCCTTTGCCATTGTTTTTCCCTTTGGAGGTCTTGTCTGCAGGATTGGCCTGAACGGCATTGACCTCCACGGTTTTACCAGAATCTGGGGAAGCCTGAGGAGCAGAAGTATTGGAAGAATTCGATTTATGTTTCCCATTGGAAGACTTGCGTGAAGTCTGAGATACGGAACCAATAACGCCGTCCACTGATGGGGTAGTCGACGCTTTAGAGGTCCCAGGCCGTGGAGCTTCAGTGAAGATATCATACAAAGTGCCCGATTGGAAGTACACTAAATCAAGGTACTGGGCACGAGGGATGGCTTGTTCCTCGATTACACATGGCCCCATGGCGATATCTTTCGCAATCTAGTTGACAAAAGAGGTAGTGAACCAATGAGTAAGAAGCTGATCAGGAATTTCGAACTTGATCAGGGGACGACGTCGTCTCCATTCATGAATATGGTCCGAGATATGGGTAGCTCGGTCCTGTTTCAAGGATGTTCGAAGATGCGTCCCGGCTTCATAACGAACCGGCAACTGGTAATGAGTCAGGAATGCCATAGCAAGAGTGTTGAAATCTTGAAAGATGTTGCGAGGCAGTTCGATGCACCACTTAGCAGCAGCTTCGGTGAGCGTGCGCTGGAAAAGACAAAGTCAGATAAAGTCATCGACCCAAGAATTAGAAGAACACCACAAATGGTATGTCATGACGTGTGCTTGGGGGTCTTCTCCAGACTTTCCCTCAAACTTAGGACAATCACCAGGAACCTTAGTTGGGACCGGAGGCCAATAAGGATTATGAAGAATTGGATCATTTGTCAATTTGGACACATCTGGAAACTCCAACATGGCAAGGAACAGTAATTGAGGGTTAAAAGGCATTGCAGGTCCTCGATAAGGACCCGTACCCATAGCCATCCTGGTTGAGTATAACTCTGCCCCCATCGGTTCTGTCCTTGAGGATTCTGACCATAAGGGGTATAAGCCTGATAATTCGGTTGATATGGCGGCTGAAAACCAGGATACGGGGGTTGATAACCAGGATACTGATTCTGAGTATATGTGGGCCCCGATTGAGTAGCGTGGAGATTTTGCTGCGGAGTGTAAGTATAACCTGGCTGTTGAGGGTAATATGCATAACCTTGAGGCGGGTTGTAAACCGGTCGATATTGACCTTGAGGGTGATAACCGCCTTGGGGTCGAACAGGTTGCTGGTAAGTAGGGCCCTACTGAGCCGAATAAGTCGGGCGCACAGGTGGATTCGGCTGTGGCATAGAATAGAGCGACGGTTGAGCAGGGTTGACAGGCCGTGTAGGTTGTCCTGGTTGAACAGGTTGACCTGACTGATCAGAGCCACCGGGTTGCCCTTGCTGAGCAGGTTGGCCTGATGGGTGGGGTGGGCCAGGTTGTCCCTGATAACCAGGTTGACCTGTGGCAGGACCATAAGATGGCCCTGGCTGTGCAATGTTTTGACCAATCGAAAGATATGGCTGCTGAGGTTGCACCAATGGTTGAGATGGTTGGATTTGCCCCCTAGGACCGTATGAAGGTCCAGGTTGATATATCGGTTGCCCTGCTGGTCCTTGAGGTTGCCCTGGCTGGACCACAGGGTGAGGCTGTAAAGGTTGACCTTGGGGATTGTAGGGCTGCCCTTGCGGGCCGTAGAACAATCCCTGCTGGACCACAGGTTGTCCCTGTAAGGGTTGGCCTTGTGGGTCGTATGCATACTCTTGTTGGGCCGAAGGTTGTTCCTTAAAGGGTTGTCCTTGTGGGCTGAAAGCATACCCTTGTTGAATTGAAGGCTGTCCCTGCAAGGGTTGTCCTTGTTGGTTAGAGGGTTGCATAGGCAAGGTAGGTATAAAACCAGGGAGGAACTGATAAGCCTCAGGAGCAGGCAAGTAGATGGGGTTGCCATGCTCATCATGTTGGAACGGAAGTGAATAAATTAGGGTACCATCCACCCCATAATGAGAAAAATAGGACTGATAAGGGTCCTAAGGGGACTGATAAACCTTGGAGTTCTACTGCTGAAGAGTTCTACTGCTGAACAGACAACCGATACTCCTCTGGCGAAAGGCCTCAGGAATTGCCATGGCAATCGAAGTTTCTACCGAAGTTGAAACTCCTGACGGTTGAACAGTGACAGTCGGTGCCGACGCAGCCACACAAACAGTAGGCCTAGTGGGGACAGATGTAACTAAGGGTGACGACGAGACAGGTGTCATTGGCGACATCCCTAATGACGAAAGAACCGGCCCCCTTGACAGAGTTGACGTTGCCATTGAGGCAATATCGGCTATGATCTGACCTAAAGACCTATATCCAGCTGGAAGCGAGACCGATGGTGAAGATTCAGCAGGATCTGGTTGGACCTCTTCTGGGAAAAGTTGGTATCCTTCATCAAAAACTGGAACACCTTCACTGCCGTTAGGACCAGACGAGTCCATGTCTGAATCCGCCGTAAGATATTGCAAAAGAGTACGGGGGCTAGGAGGTATGACAACAGCCAAAAACGGTGATCCCGATGTAAGAGGGGGAAAATGTTCCCCAACCCCAAACCCAAACCAAGCGTTGGAAAGAGGCCAATGAAACTCAACTGGTTCTCCGAAGGGGTACTCAGACGGGATGACAGGCTGCTCAAGCTCGGCAGAGCCAGAGACCTGAGAAGTTTCAGATGAATCGTCTGTGTAAGGACTACCAGTAGACAAAGCTGACGGTTCTGCCACTGTGACTGTAGCACACTAGAAAAAAGGAAAAGAGATCGAAAAAGAAGACTCTTGGATCAAAACCGAGGCAAACAAAACAGGCCAAATAATCAATCTTTAATGGGCGTGTAATCGTAGGTAGTTTATTTTACCACATTGAAACAAAAGTTTGTTGTTTCATGTTTTAAGAGTCAAGAAACAGTCAAAGATGACTCTAGTCTCTTTCAGTTTTAAGCGAGCGCGAAAGGACAAGTGCTCGGTGATCTTTTCAAGTTTATGGAGTCAGTAAAGATCGAAAAATGACTGCTCAGGTAGTCTAGGTAAAAGGGTGTACTAGGTTCCCGTGAACTGCCATATACACCTTGGTTATAAAATGAAAGAGAAATCAACCAAGGACTTGACGTACGTGCAGGTAGTCTCCCCGAATGCTGTGTTCGGTGTATCACGGTTACAAGGCGGCAGACTCGGCTTCCTACAGATAAAATGATTGCAACCTAGAGGGGTCTCCCTTTATATAATCAACGGTACGGGGAGCACAAGTCCGTACTAGCGCTCTCTGAAGCCAGATGGCGAGTGACAGCTGCTAGGCTTAAAGACACTGGAACACGTCTCTAACTTAGACCACTAAATATTGCGTTAAGTTTCAATGTTGCCTTAGGTTAATTGAAATAAATTTTAAAGTTGATCTTCGATTTACGTTTCAATTCCAAGGTCCTACCGAATGTTGAATCTCACGAATCCCTGAATGCAAGCGACATGCCATAAGACACCATTTCGTTCAATGAAAGGCTACCTATGAGAGAGTTAAGAGCTCACAAGTGATAGCAACAATATGAACATACAAAAACATCCAATACTGAATCTGATGCAAGCTAATGAAACTGAAAAGCTCTTCCCTAGAATTATATAATGCTATAAATGTGAAAGATTTTCCAATTTTCACTATGCTAATCAAGAATGCAAAAGATTTTTTTTGTATTTTTCAATATATCAGAGCAAGTGCACTAAATGATATGAAAAATAAATCAACACACTAATATTGAGAATGGTGAAGCAAGAGCTGAAAAAAAACAATTTCCCTCAACTCAAAACAAGCAAAGCAAGACTCAAACCAATGACAAAATCCCTCAAATCAAAGAAAGATCTCAAAAGAGATCCAAACAAGCCGTGTAATCTAGGCTTGGAGTGACAAGAGCAAAACTGAACGAAAGAGAGGACAATCACTCAATTAATGCAATCACTCAAATGGATCCAATAAGCTGAATGCAAAGAAGCAGAAACAAAGTTGACTGGGAAACCAAAGACCCGAAACTCCCACAGGAGGCTCAGCAGGCTGAAACACCTAGAAAACCTAGGGATGAAAAGCAAAACTGACAGAAAATCGCAAACAACCGAAGGAAAAGGGCTGATATTAGTCAAAAATGACTCTAAAGCACTCAACAAGTCAGAAAAAACAACGCAGGATCAGAGCTCGGGCTCAAAAGCTCCAAAACCAAGCAAACCACAAACCCTACCAGGGTTGGCATACCTGTCTGGCTGTAATCTGTGCCAAACAAGGAATGGCGCGGGTAATGAACTGGCAACTCGTGCCCGTTGGCGCGACTATCGGGCAGGAAATCGCGCCAAAAAGGTTTACTTAGATAAAAACGAAAAATGAACAAACAAAGAGAGGTTTGATTTCCAGGGAGCTAAACAGGGGTTTCAAACCAAGCAAAATGAACCAGGAAGGCAAACTAAACAAACAAAAAGCCAAAACACAACCCAATGGAAGAGGGACTAACTCACACTGATCCCCAGTGGAGTCGCCAATTTGTTGGAGAGATAAATCCCCTCTGCGGACAGAGGCGATCCCACTAGCCCAAGAGTGGGTCTAGCAACAAACAAAACACGCTACGATATCAATTCCTAGTTACAAAAGACAAAGCTACGATAGATAGCCTACCTCAAGTCCTACGCTGCTGTTGTCGAAGAAGAAGTGTTGCTTCCCATTCCTAGCTCGACAGATCACAATCCTTTCACTCACCGCGTCCGGACACCTGTACACATGCAGAGAAAAAACGACGACATACAACGTAATAATTCAAACATGTAACTATCAATTAGTCGGAAAATATTGAACCAAATTGCATTACATAGATAAGCAATACAACAGTGGAACCAATAACGTAGTCGAGCATATATTAAAATGTGAAAGAAAGATTACAACCGAGTTCCAACGTCGCGTTCTTCCTTTGGTAGGGCTTCCAGCAGAGTGTGTCTCACAAAGCTTGTTAGGAATTTAGACAAGGCTCTCTCTCTTACGGGGTTCTCCTTAGCTCTGCTCTCAATAGTCGCTCAACTATAGTTTTCTTCCCAAATGTTCAGCTAGGTTGCACATAGAGAGGGCAGGCTTTTATAGAGGGAGAAGGAGAGGTTAGGATCCCTATAATCATGGGGAAGAGTCCTATCTCTTAGGAAGGTTCCATGAGAGGTGGAAAACCACTTCCTAAACAGAGAGATCCGGAGCCAAACAGCGCAACCTATTTTTGATGATTCGTTCTGAAGTTGTTAGAACCAAACTTCTACCTTTTATTTTTAAAAAACATTCCCAAATAGGCTTGGCGTGGGCAATACATAGGGACATAGCGCCAGGTGGTGCAGGCTTAGTGTAAATTTCCCAGGTCGGCGCAAGTGATGAACTGGTTGCTCGTGCCAATGCCCAAACATAGGTTTTAACTTTTTAGTAAGTTTCTGAGGAAATGTTCTCAAGGAGAATTCTTGCCCTTATGCAGAAGGATGCCATCAAGGTGTTTTCAGGACATTTTACTGTTCACAAGTCACAAGAATAGTCCTCCAATGTACGGGACGAGGGATTGCAGGGACGGTGACAAAATGTTGTGTAACACAGGGTTGATTTGATTGTGGATTGGAATATTGGTTAGTGATCATGCTATAGGATGTTAATTTGTAATTAAGTTGCTATTGTGACTTAGTGAGTGATGCAGTGATTCAATTTTAGCATTCAGTAATTTGAGATCTGTAGGCAGGTTGTATTTGGATGAAGCGTGTATATATGCGGTTATACTTCAAAATAGTCGCGTATAATTTATCAAGTAAATTTGATTAGAGTTTGTAATGACAACATATTACTTTTGTGTTGATGACAATGTGGCTACAATATTGATTTCTAACCAGTTATTCAGTTGTTTGATTTATGGCTTGAAAATCTCGAACTTGGAATTAGGCTGTCCATCTGTTCAAGGTAGCCTAGGCCATATTTGGGCATATTAGGTGGCCTCATTCTGCTAAAAATTTCTGTTAATCTTGGATCTTCATTTTCTAATGAAGGTAATTCATTCATCATCAACACATGATCAGACTCATGAGGAAAAGGAATCTTTGAGCATTTTGGGTTTGGACATGGACTTATAGAGGTAGTAGGAGGGGCTTCTCCAGTCCTGGGATGATGATTTTCATGGATGACAAGTTCAGCAAGACTACTCAAATTCACTTTAGCTTTACAACTGGGACAGAGGACTTCCAAGGAGGAAAAATTTACTATTTGAGCAAACTCAAACAAATCAATATGTTTACAAAAGGAATGTGAATAACACGCTGAATCAACTTCATCTTGATTTCTATACAAAGGAGAACTTCTACAGGCTTGTTCTATTCTTCTGCAGTCAATGGTGGATCTTCTAGGAAAGGATAAGACTGCAGATGATGACTGATTTTCTTGGATGTTGGCAGAAGTAATACTTTGTATGCCTGGAGGTTTGGGATTATTTACAACTTAGTGTTCAGGGAAACTTAGATCTTCCCATCTTATTACTTGGTGTTCTATTTTTTGATTTTTGGGATCTGTAAGAACAACCACACTTGACTTGAGTCTTTACTGGGCGTATGCAGGACTGCAGGATATAGGGTATTAGTATGTCTAAAACACCCTCGAGTTTGAATGGCTATGTTATGTATTTTTCTGGACATGTCAAATCCGGATGTTTGGATTTGCAATTGTAGAATATCACTGATGGTTTCATCAAAGACATAAACTGAGAAATTTGGATAACAATCAAAATACATAGGGCCATTAGACAATGGAGCAACAATCCCGCCTATTAAGGAATCAGTGTATTTATTATGGGTTAAATCTCTGACAGTGGCTAAGACAAAAGTATTGAGTCCTCTGTGAGTCAGAGCATTGATTCCTATTCTTATACATCCCAAATGAAGGTATTTAGTATTTAACCTCTTGGCTTCGGCTTGAAGTTGTTTTGGATCTAATAGGGGAATAGACTGTACACACTCAGAATTTTCTTGTATCTGGCTAATGGATTCTTTAATAGATATCCTAGTAGCGGCTTTCAAATGAAAGATAGAAAGGTCAGAATATACATCAGAGGCATTAATACTTGGCAACTGCAATCGAGAGGACGGTTGGCTTTCTACATATTCTAGTTCGGCTGAGTTTATAACACGACTAGAAGCAGAAGCAAACATATCCTGAAGAGGATTTTCTTGTGCTGATTCTTTCTCATCTATCTCATGAAAAGTAACAGATCTTCATGCAGGTTCCATCTTTCAATAAAGAGTGGTTTATTGAGTACTAACCTTTAGGATCCAGACGACAGTTCTAGCTCTGATACCAATTTTACGCAGGGGCTTCAACGAAGCTTGCAACAGCAACACAACTGCTTAGCCTTGCTAAGTCTCTTCTTTGTGTAACCCACTATTCGCCTTTACACAAACCCATACACGAACCTACTCAGGTTTTTCACGCTCCGCGTCCTTTTTCGTGGCTTCCCTGCCTTTAACAGACTGGTGTCCCTTCAACCCTTTGGCGAACCTCTAGTGAACCTCTGGCGAATCTCAAGTGCAAGATAATGGACACAGATACTACCTTAACAGACTTTAAAATGCTCAGAGTTTAAGTACTCAAATGCGGAATCAAGATAAACACTCTTTCTTTATTGATCTTTCAAGATGGATTACAGATAGGTATTACAGACTCATCTGTTCTTTACTGAGATCGACTGTGATGGAATTTATCCGACTTTGCTTCTTAATAGATAAGAAAGCTTACTGAAGGCTTCTTGGCCAAATCACAGACTCAGTCCTCGAACTATAACACAACACACATATGTATAGACCTAAAAATCCGGCCACTTTAGGTTCTTACCAGTGCTCACACACTGATACGCAGGCTTCTCAGATTTACTTAAACAAACAGAAACTGATAATACCTTCGTGATGCAAGCAACTCAGACTATCGTCCGTAGATGCAGAGCAGGAAGGACTGATATCAATCTCAGACTCCAAAACCAAAAGACTCTAAGACTCGCTAATAACCCATGCCGAATGAATGAGCCTTACTCTCCTTATATAGGAATGGAGAGGGGACAAGCATCTAACAGCTGGCCTTATTTTACCGAAAGAAAATCTTGTACATATCAATTTTTCGAAGAGATGTGGGGTCAAACACCACCAAATGTCAGAGAAGTGCACCGAGTCTCTCGTGAAATCGAATATTTGTACAAGAAGGACCAATACGTCAAAACATAGTGGATACTTTTTGCTACATAAAGCCCACCAAAAAACTATTCATCTTCATATTTACATAGAGGATGTTTTTTATCGGAAAGCCCTCGAGAAAACCGGTCACTGTAAGTCCGTGACTAGACATCATGATACACAGTGGAGGCTTTTGAAAGGAGCCCACACGAACCTTAAATTTTTTTATTACAATGGGGTGACTTCTAGAAATCTAAATTTTTTGTACAAAGCTTCATCCCATGCTTTTGTATATATTCTCCGGACTATCATTGGTTTCCGCAATACAATCTAGTGTTGATCTTTGTCATGACAAGCCATTCTCGATGCCGCATCATGTATTGCTCCAGTATGTCATAATCTGAATAGTGATTCAAATCTATGATGGTTCTGCACGGAGAATGAAAACATTCAATGTTAAAACATTTATCACATTATGACTGAAAAACAGATTCAAAGTACTATGGATCAATGGCGGTTTTGTTGACTCTATAATCATCCCACCATCTTTGTAGCCATTCACATTGTCGATTCTGCTGCATGATCCATGTAGACCCAAATTTTACCTTATTATAATAAGTCTCATCCTTTCCATCAACATTCATGATGTCCCACCACAGTTTCTTGTAGTCAGCAAAATTATAGACCGTGTCAGGAAAAATGATGGAAGGGTCACTTCTGGGCCACATAGGCATATTCATCCAGCCTACATCTCTTGTTTTGTTTATACAGAAATACCTGTGATAAACATTTCTTCTGCTGCTTCCTTCAGTCCAGATCATAGAAATATCATGGAAAATACTCCCCAAGGCCTCTTCTGCATTATGTGATGCACTCATGCTTTTGGAGTAGACCATATCATGTATCCATCTACTCCCTTTAGGATATACTTTTCTTTTGGGAACATAATGTTGTATGTCTGAATGAGGCTGAAGGTTTGCATCTAACACTTTCGTGTTACGCAGTTGCCAGGTTGGCTGCCATTCTGATCAGTATTTTTGCCAATCTTTGGTATCTGCAATAGATCTGAGGACTTCTGTTTGCTGAGTGTTATCCCACTCAGTGACTATCACCATGATATGATCTCTATTTATACTGAAATCAGACTGAATATATTCTCTGCTTAAGAAATCTGGCAAACTATTATTTTCTCCTTTAATGTGTTCCACCTCAAATTCAAAGTTGGCAAATAAAGCCTGCCATCGAGCAAACTTGGCTTCACCAGGTTTCTTGATATCTTTCTTTAAAACCTTCTTTAAATCAGAGGCATCAGTCCTTAACAAAAATTTCTTATTTACAAGATGAACCTCAAATTTATCTACAGAATTCCATGTTGCCTTTACCTCTTTTTCAATAGTAGAATAATTTCTTTCTGCAGGATTCCATGTACCGGAGGCAAACTATACAACTCGCTCTTCTCCATCCATTCTCTGCTTCAGAACTCCTCCCCGTCCTAAATCACTGGCATCTGATTCAACAATTTTAAAAGTGTCTTCATCAACAACATATAAAATGGGAAGTGATTTGACTTTACTTTTTATTTTTCTGACTGCTGCAGTATGAGCATCTGACCAAAGCAGTGGATTTTTCTTCAATCTCTGGTTTAGTAAACTTCTATCTTTAGCACAGTCCTGATAGAAATTGCTAACATAGTTAAGACAACTCAAAAATCTTTGCAACTGAGTTTTATCCATGATTATATCTGGAAATTTATTTGAAAATTCCAAAGCATACTTCTGCAAGGATATTTGGCCATCTTTGATAGTGTGACCAAGAAATTTGATAGAAGTTTGGAATAACTCTATATTTTTCTTACTGAGAACTAAACCATTCTTTTTTACCACTTGGAAGAAAATATTTACATGCTTAAAGTGGTCCTGCACATTTTTAGAAAAGACTAAAATATCATCAATATAAACAATCAGCCAATCAAAGAAAGGCTTGAAGATGGAATCCATGACCTTCTGAAATTTTAATGGTGCATGTTTTAAACCAAAGTGCATGACATTCCATTCATAATGACCTGCTGGTATACTGAATGTAGTCTTGAATTTGTCTTCTTCTCTTATAGCACCTGCCAAAATCCAGATTTCATATCAAATTTAGAGAAGATTTTGGCTCCTGCAATTCTAGCCAACAGATCTCCCTTGTGGGGAATTGGATAGATATTGTCTGCAAGCACATTGTTTATGATTTATGACCAGTCTAGGAATTCCTCTAATGTGTTCTGATCTTTTGTTCACATAGAAACCATAACAGTTCCAAGGACTGTTTGATTCTCTGATCAGTTTCCTATCCAACAAATTTTTAATCTCCTTCTCACATAATTCTCTGTACTCTTTGTTCATAGGAATGGCTTTACTTTTGCATGGTCTCCCTTCATATTCTGACTTGTAAGGGAGCTCAACATAATGTTTCTTTCTATGCCAGAAAGCATTCGGCTCTTTTCCACAACATTCCTTTTCAATTTTTTCTCTGAGTTCGGAGATTCTTTGTTTCACAACAGGAGTCAGGAGTTGTTCTCTTATCTTCATAGTTGCCTTAAGATCTTTGAGTTCAACCAGTTTATCACTGGCCTTTTCAAGTTGTTCCATGGCTTGGACCATGGTTGAGACACGAGGAGTAGATATATAGGGCAACTTGATTGTTTTCAAACTCCCGTCAGACTTGGGCACAGTAATAAAATAACTAGCTTTGCTGTTCTTTAGTCTGGTTGAACCATGTGGTTCCACTGCAGCCAGAAATACATTGCCTAGAATGCAATCTATAGGGATGTCAGCGACTGCAAACTTCAATTTTATGCGATGCTCATCAAAACAAATTGAAGCCTGTGGAACTTCATAGTGTAAATCTTTGTTTCCCAGCTCGACCACTTGTCTGTAAGATTTGACCTAGAATTTGGCTGGTATGACCTTTGAGTTTAAGACATTAATATCTACACCTGAATCTATTAACGTTTTGAGTTTGAACATCTGTCCTTTGATACAGATGTCCAGCAGGACATGGTGCTGCTGATACTGGATTGTTAGAATTCTCATATTTCGAAATCCAGTAGCATGATCTCTTCTTCCCTCAAATATTTCTACGTTTGTGTTTCTGGTAGGTTCAGTGTATGAATCTTCTTCTGTATCTCTTATCTAATTTTTCCCCTTTTCTAACTGAGAAACTTGATTTTTTAAAATAGAGATTTCAGATTTGAGCATGTGAATTTCTCTACTTACCTCCCCCAAAGTGAGTGAACGAACTTTCTCTTGCAGTTGATCACATTGGAAGGCTTTAGTGTTTCTTTCATAGGATGCATCAACAAACAAGGGCTTGTTGTTGGAAGAAAATCTTTTGGTACTGTGCACTTGACTGAGAAAGGCTTCTAGGAGCTTTTATTCCATGTCTCCTTCTTCAAGTGCGCGAATTTGTGACAGAATTTTTAATTCAGCATCATCAGCAGTTTGAGCCATTAACACCTTTTCTTTCAGCTATTGTTTAATGCTGTAATCTTCACAATCTGAAGAACTATCATCAGAAGATTCAAAATCAGAGGAGTATCTACAATTACAATTATTTGAATTTGAACATAAACAATTTTCCATGTGAGCATTAAGTTCTTCAGCAGATGAATCTGAGGAATAAGAACTTGAAGAATCTGAAGATGAATTTTCTAGCTGTTGTTGTTGTAACTGTTCTCTGAGAACAATGTTTGGGCAGTTTTCAGATCGATGACTCTGTGACCCACATTTATAGCACAGAATAGGAGTCTCTATTTTAACAGCTTTCTTCCCTTTTGCAAGAGCTTGGGATTTCTTGCCTCTATTTTTTCTAGATTCTTCTCCCACGGGGCATTTATTTGAGGTATGGCCTGGCTGGCCACACAACCAACATGTCAACCTATTCCATTTTTCTTGCTTGGAGGAATGCAAGTGGATATCAGAAGGTTGATAATAATGGGTCCTAGGGATATATTTATAATATCCCTTTTTGGATCTATGCTAGATCCTTTTATTCTTTTTATGATACTTGGTTGGATAGTCTCTATGGCTTTTCTTTGCTTTCTTGGCCTGTTTTTTGGCCTTTCTCCTTTTTATAATTGGATCATCTATAGATAGGCCATACTTACTGTAGAGTGACTTACTGTCAAGCAATCTGGAAAGCTTTTGTAGAGACTTATTTACCTTTGAACTTGTACACAGACCAACCAAAGTCTTTGTAATAATACTATATATCTCTCCCCAAGTAAAAGATTCAAAAGGTAACTAAAATGCATCTTGCTGTCTCAAATAATCGACAAACTTAGAAGGCAAAGCAGCAAGATAAACTTGTTTCCACAACAAATTTTTAGAATCTTTTACTTCATATATTCTCTGTACCCAGTCCTTGTGAAAATCTTCATACTGAGACATTTTATTACATTTTAAATTCATAAGAATCATCTCATGTTTGTTTGTCAATTCTGTCTCAGAACCACACCAGTGTTCTAAAATCATAGAAGTCAAGGCTCCTATCATATTGTTTTGGGGTGTACCATCAGAGTTGTGAATAATATCACCAGCCTCATCTTTTAATAGCTCATTTTCCATTTTGGAAATGAGAGCTGGAGATGTTTCTGTCTCCCACCATCTGGGCAGAGTACCAGTAAAACATTGTATAATGGTTTTAAAGGCTTCTACTTCATTTTTCCTTCTCAGACACATTAACTTATATTCTGTGAATATCATATCTATCATTTGTCTGATTTGTCCCAAACTCAGATTATCTATATTCCATTCTCTATGTGCATCAGTATGGAATGTATGGGCTTCTGCGATTTTACATCTACCACTTAGATCAGGAGCATGCTATCTTGTAAACTGACTTTCTAGTGGTTCATAGATGGGGAATAATTGAGAATCTGAACTTTTTGAAGCTTCATGCCCAGGCTCTTTAAATAAAGAGGCTACTGTAATATGTTCAAATGTTTCCTCCTCTTCTGAGGGTTTTTCTTCTAATTTGGACTGAGATACTTCTTTTGGAAGTAAATGGGGGAATCTGTCAACTGGCTTGACAGGATGCTGAATCTGCACACTTCTTTTGTGTAGGAAAGATGTTGGTAATGATGGTTCATATGCATTGGTAAGATCTGGTTATGGTGATTTAGTTTTCAGTATTTCAGTTGCTTCAGTGATTCAGTTGGTATTCAGTAGTGATTCAGTTATTGTACTAAGATTTTGTGATTCAGTATTCAGATTGGTATATTTGTTTGGGCTTATTGTTGATGTGGGTCCAGTGTGAAAATTTGATGAAAGGTGGCCTACAGGTTGTTTGATGATTGTTTGAAAGGTGGATCTAGTGTGAAACATTCTGAAATGTGGTCCATAAGGTGCTGAAAGTAGCAACCTATTACCACCACCTGTGGGTAGTGTATATACAAGGAATGTTTTCTCCTAGATGGTCCTCAGCCAACAGCCAATAGCCCCTTGCAGCCACCAGATAGCTCGATGTGCCATTATCTCTGCCACCTGAGCTAGCCATGTGGTCCCTTGCCCACTTGTTATGATTGTGTGTTTGAAGGTGGGCTCTTGACCCTAAAGGTATGGCTTTCATTGGTGTAATTGAGTAATTTTCCTTACTTGTCACTGGCATTTTAGGGCATGGATTTGTGGGGAGATTCAGCAAAAAGAGTGGGCCTGGTTTGTACTCTTGTCTCCACTGCCTGATTTCATGGCTAGTCTTGTATCGTAGTCCCGTGAGATCTCCTTTATTGGCCATTAGCTTTAGGGATGGTACTACATGGGAAATACCGATTTTGATTGCGCGGTCCCACTTCCCAACACCATATACATCACTCGCTTCCACTCATTTTAGCCCCATTCATCTCTTTTCCCATCTGGGTCCACAAGGGGTTAGCCTCCCCCTCTCTTTGTCCACACCTTGGGTTGGGTCTAGAACGATGCTCGAAGGTTGATGCAACTAAAAAGAAAAGATAAAACATAATTTGGCCACTCTCGAGTCTCAACAAGAAATGTACCACAAAATGCGAAAGATGGTTGGGACATACAAATTTAGCACGTCGGCAAAAGCCAAACATGAGCTCTACCCATTGTCCATGGCCATCACCCTAGTTCCTATGGACCCTAGATGAGCCCCCTCCATCATTAAGGAACCCATGATTGTCCCAACCCCTGGTGGGCGATGAATTGCTCCACCTCAAGGGGGTATACACTATTATATATTACACAACATGCTCTCATCCCCTGGAGCCCCGAGCAGTTATGAAGAAAAATCAATCAAAGACAAAAGACATATGAAGAAGGGTGGAAAAACAAAGGTCGGGGTAACTCATGCACCACGATTTTCTCCCTCATACATGCATATACCTAAGTGTGTGCTTCCCTTATTGTAGCTACCCTTGTAACATGACATGTGGTCTGGATGATTCCCCTAATCCCCACTCTATTCCATTATTATATCATTTGTCTCTTGCCACTTGAGGGATGTACAATGGACTTGTCACCCCCTTTAAAGGTCGAAACCACCTAATAGGGTCCTTGATTAACCCCCTATTGAGCTTGGAGACATTTGTACATGTCAAAGCCCATTATGGAAGGGAATGTCTCCCTCATACATGCATATACCTAGGTGTGTGCTTCCCTTATTGTAGCTACCCTTGTACCATGACATGTGGTCTGGATGATTCCCCTGATCCCCACTCTATTCCATTATTATATCATTTGTCGCCTGCCACTTGAGGGATGTACAATGGACTTGTCACCCCCTTTAAAGGTCGAAACCACCTAATAGAGTCCTTGATTAACCCCCTATTGAGCTTGGACACATTTGTACATGTCAAAGCCCACTATGGAAGGGAATGCCACCATGAAGTGCCCCATTGGTTCCATGACTTGTAAATTCTTTTACATGATTATTCTGCGAAAACCCCTCAATACTTAAGATTGAAATGTTCAAAAAGGTCTTCACAAAATATCCCAATGATCCTATGAACCTTTTAATTGTCATGTAAGGAAAATAGATACCATCTGCCATGCATGACACGTTCTTTGAAGGAGTTGGAACCGAAAGCACAAAGGCTGTAGCATTTCTGATTACATTACTAATGATGGTGATAATATGTTGAATTTTATAATAATCACTAATGGCGATGACAATGTTTATGCTGAATTGATGAAGATGATTTGTTTAAGTTGAATTCATGATGATGATTATGTATTTTTACATATAGAATCTAGATTCTAAAATATGAATGGTAATATGAAATTCTTAATATATATATATATCTATATATACCATTTCTTTATCATATCGTATCCAAAGTTTTTGAAAATTTGTCGTATCCGTTTCAAACCCCGTATCTATATCTGTTCCTGTATCCGTTTAAGTGCAACTTAGGTTTCCACCTAAAATCCTGGTGTTCTATGTGTGTCGCTTATGTGTTGTGATGTATCTGTTCTGCATTGCATATTGGATGGTTAATGAATTATTAATGCAATGGTTAAGTTAACTCACTGATGAAAGATATGACAAATTAAGTAAACTGGATATACGCTGTTTGCATTCACTGAAGTCGCGTACATAAGTGGGTTGCATGCAGAACAATAGCGTACATAATTCTGAAAATGAAATTGAAAGTTTAAAGTGAATTAAAAATATTGATTCACCCACTACCCTCCCCCCCTCCCGCCTCCAATTATTTTTCCTAACAAATCTATGTATTAATTTTTACTAAAGGTCAAAATTGACACATGGAACTAAAAGGAATACAATACAATAGATGGCGTAGTGAGTGCAGATATAATTACCTGGATTAAAGAGAAGCAAGCAATCCTAGCCTAAGATTAAAAAAAAGCCAGACATAAGAAATATTCAGCTGAAAGAGGGTTTGGCATAACTGTTTCCATGTTTGATTTTCTGACCAGAGAAGAAAAGGGTGCTGAATTAGAGTTTGTTTTTGCTATCTAAATCTGCACCTGTAAAATATTGAAGTCTGGCACAAAGATGCAAACCTAGGGAAACTTCTTAGAAGTCCTACCTACTGTGACCTCATTAGGACTTCAATTGATTTTAGGCTGGCTCTCCTCTAGCATAAGGGGGATTTCCCTAAATCAATCTTCACAAACCCTTAAAACAAAATCAGATCTAGCAATCTAAGTGTTTATGATATGCCATGGATATATAGTGGTGGATTCAAGTAGATTAGTGCATATATTAGTGCCTAATCCTTGGGCAGAGTCAAAACACTTTGAGACGCAGAACATAAGAGACAATATTCAACCAATAAAGATGCACAAAACAACAGTCCTTAGTTATAACAGTGCTGCAAATTCAAATTCCAGCCAAGTTACTAAATTATTCATAAAGATATAGTACTTTTGTTCTTTTCTTGTTTCATCACATCACATTAGATTTTGAAATATGAAGTAAAAGATGGCTTTTTATAATAAACAGCCCAAGTACATAATAATAGATACAATCCAGATATGAAATTAAGGGTCTGAGAGAGGAGAAAAGAGTCAATTTGATACCTTTTATGCTGGACAATAAACCCTGCAACAATGGCAAGACCTCGAGCATATAAGAGAGGAAAACAAAACACAACAACAGCTTTATACTTGATGATTGCACATCTGAATATTTTCCTACTGAAGCTCCAAATCTGCACAAGATATCCATGATCTACAGACTAATGTTCTAGGGATTTCACCACAATGAAAACACACTTGCAAATGAGGAGAATCCCTCCTTTTATAAACTTCTTTTATAACCACCCTATGCATAAAATGATAATATAATACTCTAGAAACCCTAGGGGGCTCTCATCTTAGGGTTTTGACCATGCCAATATATGACAAGTCCTCTCTCCTTTTTAAATGACTTTTCAAGGCTTCTTGGACGAGTGTGATCTAGTATCTATGCACAAAAGGTTTGACATGTGGAGCGCCA
This sequence comes from Pinus albicaulis, assembly GCA_034641835.2. Lineage (NCBI taxonomy): Eukaryota > Viridiplantae > Streptophyta > Pinopsida > Pinales > Pinaceae > Pinus > Pinus albicaulis. Next base: position 1,507,414,923 of record CM076575.1, on the reverse strand, counting down.
ACCTTCTTTGACCATGCCATTCCCTTATCCAAGTGCTCCATTTAATATATGAGCTGCTCTAGGGCCTTCTAGGTAGAGGGCTCCACAAAAATTGTGCCTTTAACCTTGGAAGAAGGGCTTTGGATGTCATTTGTCACTTCTTGGACTAGTGCACGCTTCTATTTTTATCCCTTTACCAAATCAAACATTCAAATATTCTTCCAAAGGTGGGCACCCTAGCCTCTAGTTAGATGTGCAAATAATGTCCTTGGATTTAAGACGTCTACTTAAACTACCCTTATCAAGTATACTAAATAATTCTCAAGTGTGAAGAGCTCTTCCATCCTTGTGCATTTGGCCTTAAACTATTCCATAAAACTCTCAAATACCTCCTTAGATGATGACACTCCTCTTCTCTTGGGACTGTGGAGGAGGTCGTGGACTACTTTAACCATACCTTCATCTATAAAAACACATTAAAATCGATTTAGGAGTGATGCACCCTCGATACTTGTACAATAAGGTAGGTTGAAATATTTATTACCCCTTTCAAAGCTAGAACACCCTCCTTAATTATGCTCCTTGATGAAACACACCATAAATCCACCCTGAATGATGGGGCTCCATCTAGAAACATGTGCTTGATCTTGTAGACAGGGTTTGAGTGCTATATTTCTTTATATAGTGCAAGGAACCCTCCTAGAAAAGCTTTAATAGTGTGAAAATGCATTCAAATGTGCAAAATTTGTGCTTTGGTATATGTGAAAGGCACCCTCAATGAACAATATGCATGGGAATTTGTGGATAAGGGCTACCAAAGCTGAGTCACTACCACATGTATAGTATTGCCTCCAAATATGTGAACTTAAAACTCAAACATGCCTCAAAATATGTATCTTCTAATTCTGGGAAAGAACAAACCAATCCCAGCTGCTAACATATGCATGTCCCGGTGCAATGTTGTCAAAAGAATGTCTATGAAAAATGCAAATTGTATTTTGCATATTTCGGTGGTAACAGGTTTGTTAGAATGAAGGAGCATGTCTCTACTGTAGGAAACATAATGGATCAATTGGTTGACACATTCTCCAATTTCATGTTAGTCATGTTGGACAAGAAAGGTGGAAAATTCCAACAAGAAGAGGAGCAAAAGCCTTGAAAGAAAGAAAATCGACAAAGGGTAAACTTTCGAGGAACAAAATATAGTAGAGTCTCCAATTGGTTCAAACTTGAAACCGTTTCACATCCAGACCTATGATGAACAATTGAATGTAGATAAATTAAACAATTGCCTTAGACACTTGGAGCTTTATTTCAGCATTTTTGGGTATAATGATAGTAGCAGATCTCATTTTTCCATTTAACAATGTCCAACCATGAACTGGTGTTGTGGGATAGTTATGTTCTGCTTCATAGCAAGTAGCCAGAAATGGTAGCATTTAATCTATCGTGTTAGAAGGAGAGCAGAAGTTGAAGTGGCAATATTTCATTTAGAAGCAAGGGAAAACTGTTCAAGACTATATTTTTTGGATTCCTAAATCAGAGAATTCTTATGAACATATCCCAAGATGTATCCACAATAAAAAACAAATATTTGGGAGGTTTTAATAGAGTGTGATGCAGAGTTCAATGTTTTGAAGTAGAAGCTCGCTAATGCTAGACATAATACGTGCATAAGAGGGTTTACCTTAGGTGAGTTTGCATATTTGACTCTGCAATATTGAATGTCCCAGTGGCAGTTATTAACCATCTAATTAGTGTCATGGCTGGATCTGATAGATTTTACAGCTGACTTGGCCTATGGGTTCTAATTCAGTCTTCATAAGGCTTGCGGGGGACAAATGGCTTCCCTACTACCTAATATTACTATGCATTCACTACAAGGATTTCTTGTTGAAGCTCATACCAATGTCAGCAATGGTGCCATTGAAGGTCCCTCGCAAACGTTTGCCATGGAGTATCGAGATCCATACAATTTTGGTTGAACTTCTTTTTAATGAATATGTTGTGGTTTGTTATGGTATAAACTTTAAGGCATTGAACCCTGTTACACTTTTTGTAGGTAGAGACCCTCCACATCTATTATTCGGGCCTAGGTTAAGACAATTGGGAGCCATACATCTTGATATGTGTTGCTGCAAAATCTAGCAGGCCTTGTGAGAGGACTCACAAGGCAAGGGCCAGACCCTGTAGCAACAATTAGGGATATTGCCACTATTACCTCAACAATCTTCCCTCTGCTCTCTAGTGAAATTTCACCACAAGGGAGGCTTTCTAGTACTCACCTATGAGGATATTCTAAGTTTTAGGGTTCAAGGTGATGAAAATATATGCTATGTGAAGAAACTCTATGTTGGACAAAGGCTCAATTCTTCTTAATAAAGGAGCAACGTATCATGCATCTAGACTAGATATAAACATGTATAATCTAGGGTTTCTTGATATACAACAACAAAGGAATATCTAGACACAAGAGTCAAAGAAAGGGTTTGCTAAAAGATTAGGTCAATAAAAAAATAGAGCAAACAATCAAAATAAGCCTCAAGTTGAAGCTAGGCTAGGGTTAGGGTTTCCAAGGCACAAAATTGTTTAGAGAAGGATGATGTCAACCCTCCCAAGGAAGATTTACCATCAATAAAGCTAGATTTTACATTCAAAAATATTATGGAGATAAATCTTAGGTTTTATTCCACAAACATATATCAACAATGCCCTAAATCAATTCGGCCCTAAGAAAAAGCCCCATTGGCTTGCTTTAAAGGCCTAGGAAAACTAAAGAGAAGAAAAATATTTAATATTTTGGGGGTTTTTGATCAACAAACAATTTACCACTGCCTAATCCTACTTGGGTGTTGGATTCTTAGGGTAGGTTTTAGAGATAAATGACAAATGATTGGAGTAAGGGAGGGAAAATCTGTTTTCCACTTTATAAAACCCTACATATTTTTTGTGAGGGGGGAAATTAAATAGGAGATGCATGTTAGGATTTCTCCTATGGATTTCAAGGAAGAAATATTTTAACATGCAAAATTAACCAAGACTTCCCACAAAATACTATGGTTTAGTCATGGATCATAGAAGACCCTAGCATTAATTCAATTGCATGTAAAACAATGAAAATTTCAAAAATAGCAACAAACTTACAATTATTCCACGAAAAGACCTTCTTTCGATCCCAAAAAGACATCACCAATATAAAAGCACATCTCCAATAGAAAATACTTCATAAAAGTCACATCTCCACAAGTAGCGAATTAGATAAAAGCTAAATCATGCCCTAGAAGAGGGGCTGAATCTCAAGTGTGATGATGAATAAATTCAAGTGAGGTATCCTCTATATATATGAGGTCTATCCCTCACTTTTACCAAATAAAATTAGCCTACAAGCCCTAAATCAAGTTTAATTTTGGGTGTTCATCAAGATAAGGGGTTGCAAACCAACTTGATAGCTCAAAATAATAAAACTATGCCATAAATCCCATACATTAGTTGATATCCTCCATAAGCATGATATTATGCCCTTTTTGGGCAATAAATGTTGTGAAAGTGCATGGAGCTAGTGGGATGCCCCATCATCATAATGAACTCCAATCCTTGAGGGGAAGAACTCAAGAAGTGCCTCAAAATTACTCCAAGTGTCAAAACCATGCTCTGGTGCCCTACGTCACCTTCTTAAGGGCTAGAAGAGTGATGTGGCATCATTTCTCTCCAACATTGGGGCTCCAAGGCTAGTATAAGCCCTCCCTTGTCATCCTAGAGATGACCATCATCATCTGGACTCCAGATCAAGCCATGCCCATCAAATAGTGTCGCTATCAAGGCTAGCCTTGGGGCATGTTGGGTCCGTTGGACACATCATCAAGAATATCCAACACTAAGCAAGAGAAGCTTAGTGTTTTCTGTTGAGATTTGAGTGTTTGGGTAGCATCGAATGTGCTCTAGCTCCCAAAATTTGTGGAGGGACTAGAGTACATGAGATCTCCAATAGAAATTTCATCCAGTTTGGGAGATAATTAATTAATTAATAATTTTAATTATGGACCCTAAGTCTAACTTAGGAAAATTAAATTATTAAAGGTAATTAATTAAAACATGTGATGAAATTGTCTTAAGTCACACGGATCAAGCTTTCTTTTAATCTTAGCCATTGATTCAAGATCTGATCATGGTCGTTGGTTTTCCAACGAGAAAAGTATAAAGGGAAGGCTTGGGGTCATCTGGAGGAGATACACAGAGGCAGAGCACTGAAGCTAAGCTGAGAATCTAGGGCAGGGTTTGCTAAAAATTCTCAGAAGTGTTTTCAGCTACAGAGAGGGGAGTTTAGACAAAGGGGATGGTCTGATCCCAGTGTCTAGAATCAGCAAGAGATAGAGAGCAACTTCTAAAGGCAGCGCAGAGAAGCAGGAGCAGCAACAGCAAAGAGGGCAGCAACTGCGCAGCGCAGAGGCAGCTTCAGCTACGCAGGTGTTGCGTAGTCTCTCTAGGGGCAATGTAGGGACTGTGTCACCCAGTCTAGGGTTAAGCTACCCTTTGCAGGCCAGCGCAGGGGGACGCAAAGGCTGCAGAGGCTGATGCAAGGGCTTCAGGGGCAGCGCTGGGGTTTCTAGGGCCTAGATTTGGTTGAGTCCTGTAAATCTCTGTAAATCTCGTTTGAGGTTGTGGATCAGTCAATATTTTAGCTTCAGAACAACCATTGAGTTGCAGATCTATATTTTCTCTGTCGAGTTTTCCAGATCTGGAACCCAGATTTGTTGTATTCAAAAATACTCTTAATAATAAAACCCTCCAATAATCCCGCATTGGGTTTTTCTGGGGACTATTTTCTAGAAAATCTTTGTGTCACTTTGCCTATGTGTGCATGTACTTTTTCTAGATCCGAATTGGTGAAAGTTTGTTATGTGTTTTTCTTCGATATTAATCTGAATTTTCAGCTTAATAACTTAATTAAGTAGGAGGAGCATAACCAGATCTAACAGTAGATTTTTGCATAAGTAACATTCAGAAATTTTCACATGGTATCAGAGCAATTGCAGATCTAGGAGGGCCACCAGCAAAAGACTGAAGGATCTTGCTGCAGAAAGCAGCAGGAAGTGCAGCAGCTGCAGCAAAAGGGCAGATCTGAAGGGACAACGCAGTTTCAGAGAGAGCAGATTTACGAAGAGTGCAGGGTGACGTAGTCTTATGTTGTCTCCTAGCAGGCCCACGCACTTACTGTGCAAAGGTGGCGCTGGGATTGTCTGAAGCCAGCCAGGGTGACATAGATCTGAATCTGTCAGATCCAGAAGTGCCTGAAGCAGAGCTACAGAACTTCAGAAGGTTCTGGTGGGGTTAAATTTCTGAATTTTTCAAAACTTTAGCCTAAGCACTAGTGACAAAGAGCGGGAAGAGATCAACTTCTCAGAGAGTTTCTAGCCAAAGAAACTTGCAGATCAATCAGAGGATCGAAGAGAGCTAAATCATTGTTTGATTTGGCAGATTTCCAAGAAGGGAAATCAGTTGTCAGAGGGAGCAGAAGGTGCATGTTTCGCCAAGGACCTTAGATCCAGATCTCTAGCATAGAGAAAAGGAGCTCCAACAGATTTCTGAGCAGATGGCTCCTCATGGACTGCGTGATCAGGACAGATTGGATGGCCTATCCAACTTTTCAGTTTGGAAGGTTAGAATCCTAATAGTCCTAGAGGCATATCATCTAAGAGACCATGCAAAAGAAGTTCTGGCCACGCCGACCGATGCAGATCTCCTGAGGAAGCATAATGAAGCCGCGGGACATGCCAAGCGGCTCATAATGGATGGAATTAAGGACCATATTGTCCCACATATAGCTGAGAAGAAAACAACTAATGAAATGTGGAACACCTTAACATGGAAAATTCGTCCAGAGGAAGATACTTCTAGAGACTCAAAGGGAGAAGACATGGAACATTTTCTCTTCAGATTAAAGTAGCTCAGAGATTAGTTGATTGCCACGGGTGCAAAGGTGGAGGATGATGTGATGGTCAAGACTGCTCTCAATGCAGTCACAGATGAGTGGGAAACCTTTGTCCAAAGTATCTTGGGTAGAGGAGACCTCCCAGACTGGGAGGGACAGCTTGTGGGCTCCGCAGAATCACCAAGAAGCAGTACAACACGAGATCGAGCAAGGTGAAGAAGGAAGATGAAGAAGATGCAGCCGTGGAATCAAAGAGGCAACAAGGAAAGAAGAAGAAGGATCTTTCAAAGATCAAGTGCTTCCAATGTGGTGAACTAGGACACTTCGCCAGCAATTGTCCTCAGAAGAAAAAGCACAAGGAAGCTTCTTCTTCCAAGGCTGTTGTGGCGGATGATGGGTCAGAAGATGATGCAGCCATGAGCACTCATGAACCACGAAAGTGGGGCGACATGGATCTATAGAGCAGCTACAAAATGGGGGTGGGATCCTTGAGCAGCTCATCTCTTGGATCACATCCGAGCTATGGGAGCCTTAAGACAGTAGCGGACAAGTGGAGCAGTTGGTGCATAGATCACGGGTGAACCAGAGGCAGATCTGAAGGCTGGAAGGAGCAGCACAGTACAGATGTAGTAGCAGCGTAGGGGCTGATGTGACTTTAGCAGCGCAGAGCAGAGCTGCTTACGCAGACCAGAGCTGCAACAGCGTGGAGGCTTCAGGAGGACAATGCATCACAGCAACAGCGTGAGATATTTTAGCACAAGGGGTTGATGTGACTTCAACAGTGCAGAGGGAGTCTACTTACACAGTGCAGAGTTGTAGTTGTGCATCATCCTCCAGATGACAGCACATATCAGTGGCCAATGGAGATTCAGTGATGAGGATGCAACCCAACTGACTTGTCTGTCAAAGATTGGGCAAGAGATTCAGTTGTTGCTCTCAGCAATTGAAGATGCAGTGCAACAGATGGCAGCACAGATGCAGCAGATTGAGAGGGAGTTGCATTACAAATGTAGCAGTGGCAGTGGCAGCATCCTGGGAAGTAGTACAGAATGGCAGCAGCAGCAGTGCAGAGACCCACACCAGAGATCAGTGCAGAGCTTCGGGGTGAAGCAGAGTTTGTACTAGAGCACATTCCTTGCTAAGAGGGGGTGTTGAGATTTGAGTGTTTGGGTAGCATCGGATGTGCTCTAGCTCCCAAAATTTGTGGAGGGACTAGAGTACATGAGATCTCCAATACCCAAAAAGGGATTTGGGAAATTTCATCCGGTTTGGGAGATAATTAATTAATAAATAATTTTAATTATGGACCCTAAGTCTAACTTAGGAAAATTAAATTATTAAAGGTAATTAATTAAAACACGTGATGAAATTGTCTTAAGTTACACGGGTCAAGCTTTCTTTTAAACTTAGCCATTGATTCAAGATCTAATCATGGCCGTTGGTTTCCCAACGAGAAAAGTATAAAGGAAAGGCTTGGGGTCATTTGGAGGGGATACATAGAGGCAGAGCACTAAAGCTACGCTGAGATTCTAGGGCAGGGTTTGCTAAGAATTCTTAGAAGTGTTTTCAGCTACAGAGAGGGGAGTTTAGACAAAGGGGATGGTCTGATCCCAGTGTCTAGAATCAGCAAGAGACAGAGAGCAGCTTCCAGAGGCAACACAGAGAAGCAAGAGCAACAACAGCAAATAGGGCAGTAGTTGTGCAGCGTAGAGGCAACTTCAGCTACGCAGGTGCTACGTAGTCTCTCCAGGGGCAGCGTAGGGATTGCGTCACCTAGTCTGGGGTTACGCAACCCTTTCCAGGCCAGTGCAGGGGGACGCAGAGGCTGATGCAAGGGCTTCAGGGGCAGCGTTGGGCTTTCTAGGGCCTAGATTTGGCTGAGTCCTATAAATCCCGTTTGAGGGTGTGGATCAGTCAATATTTTGGCTTCAGAACAGCCAGTGAGTTGCAGATCTGTATTTTCTCTGTGGTTTTCCAGATTTGGAACCCAGATTTGTTGTATTTAGAAATACTCTTAATAATAAAACCCTCCAGCAGCCAACAGGCCGGTTTTCCCGCATTGGGTTTTTTCAGGGACTATTGTCCAGAAAATCCTTGTGTCACATTGTCTATGTGTGCATGTACTTTTTCTAGATCTAAATTGGTGAAAATCTGTTATGTGTTTTGCTTCGATATTAATTTGAATTTTCAGCTTAATAACTTAATTAAGTAGGAGGAGCATAAATAGATCTAACAGTAGATTTCTACATAAGTAACATTCAGAAATTTTCACATTTTCAGCATCTGGGGGTGCTGTGAGGTGTTAATCATCTATCATCAAAGTGGCCAATGCTTTGCTCTGGAAGGGCAATGTTGCCTTTGCAAGGTCATCATTTCTCTCTTGAAGTGTAAAAACTACCTGGTCATGATGTGTAGTGGAGACATGAAATGTGGCTTCATGGCCTTTGTTGCTGTGTGAAGAACCATATAGCAAAACTATCTCAAGATCAATTGAGAGTCATTAATTATTAGGGACAAAAAAAACAGATGCATCATAGTGGACCATACTTAATTATTAAGGGCATAATAATATACTTCAAACTAGGAACCTTCAAATATCTAAGTATACCAAGTCCTATAAAAATATTCCCTACTTGTGTTAGGGATGGCTAGATGGTCAACCCTATTAGAGGCTTCCAGTCTATAAGGGAAGGTGACATGTCCTAGGTCAAGCCTTCAATTTATAGGTGTTAGTGATTATGGTGGCAACGAAGGGAAAAGACTTCATAGCAAGATGCCATGGTCATGGGACAACTGATGGAGGTCCATCATCCTAAGTGTATAAATGTATGGAGGGAGAAATCATGGATTCTTGAGTTACCCCTTTCCCTAGCATGCTTTTTCCACCCCCTTTGGTGTGTCTTTTACTTCTTTTTGATAATGTTTTTATAGGGAGCATAGCTTAGGTGTCCAAGTTTTCTTTTAATGGTGTTGCATTTATTTACCCCTTAATGATGAGTCATCTTCTCGCTCATCACGGTTGGGACATGCAAGGGTTCAAATGCGCTAATTAATGTTGATTTTGGGTAGCATCAGATGTGCTCTAGCTGCGAAACTTTATAGAGGGGCTAGAACACATGAGATCTCCAAGACCCAAAAATCGTTTGGCGAAATTCAACCCGAAGCTTAAGTTATTCCAATGATAAATTATTTTAATGGAGACCCTAAGTCTAACTTAGGGAAATTAAATAATTAAAGGGAATTAATTTAAACATGTGGGTGAGAATGTTCTAAGTGACAAGTATCAAGTATTTTCTAATCTTAACCATTGATTAGAGATTAGATCACGACCGTTGATTCTTCAATGAGAAAAGTATAAAGGAAGGCTTGAGGGTCAATTGGAGAAAACACACATTGGATCTAAGAGATCGAATTCTGTTGACAGATCAATGCTCGGACGAAGATCAGATCTGAGGGATTCAGAGAAGTGAGGGGCAGCTGCAGTAATTAGTCGGAGGACCAAGAGTACATTGCAAAGCAAGGGCAGCAGAGACGCAAAGGAGGCAGCACAGCCACCAGGAGAAGTGATGTAGACCCCAGAGAGGGTGAGGTAGGCCCACGCAAGGCTCACGCGGGAGCAGCACAGCCTCCAATGGACAGTCCAAAATCAGCTAGATCAGGGTTTCTAAGTTGGCAGGGCTGAAACTCAATTTCTAGAGAGGCAGATCAGCGCGGAGGAAGGGTGATGCAGTCCCTCAGCCAGACCCACACAGGCTTACGCAGTGGAAGCGTAGAGACTGCGCAGAGGGATTTCACCAGTGTGTGATTTGGATCAACTAGGACTTGTAGAGTGAGGTAAAACTCACAATTTATCTTTGTTTCCGAGGTTTTCTCTGTTGGGTGAGCCGGGTTATGGCACCCTCGATGTACTCAGAATACTGCTGCTTAATAATATAAACCCCTCAGAACTGTTGCACCATTTTTCCCGCATTCGATTTTTCCGGGGCCATTTTTCCGAAAAATCTGCCCTTTGTCTGTGTGCTTTAATTATTCTTTAGTACTTGATCTATATAAAAGTGTAGGCTGCAGAGTATTTGCATTATTATTTTACTGAATATTCAGAAAAATAACTTGTAATCTAATAAGGCAAGCAGACAATGCTACATTTTAATTATTAACCCAAATAAACACTAAGTTACTGAAAAATAAAATCACTAGTATTTTTAACTTCTAGAATTTAAAAATATGTAGCAGAAATAAACCAGAGAGATAAATTACACATTGCAAAACTGATTAACCCACAATCAATTCTCTGTCATTTCATTATCTTGGAAATATGGATTTTTTGACCCATAGAGATAAAAGGAAAAATACAAATCTAGAACTTGCAACTTGGCTCCCTCGGAATGAATTCAACCCAACAAAATTGGCCTCAAGGAAATATGCCTTTGGATGAAATTGGCCTGAAGAACTCAATCTCTAGCAACTCGATCTACACCCTCCAGCAACTAGATCTACGCCCTACCACTAATGCGCACTAGAAAAAACCCGACACTCCAGCAGATCAAACTCCTTTAGACAAATGCAATCTCCCTCTGGCAACTTGACCTCGCAACCTCCTCCTACTCGACCTCCTTTGATTCGCATGGACCCGCTCGCACTTCTTCTTCTCTACGCACTAGTCCACTAAGCCACTCGCACTGCAAAGAAAATCACTCTCTTTGAATGATGACTCAATCACACAACTTGTGCTCTTTGTCTTGTGTCTTCACCTCATCACTAGGATACCTTTATAATCTTCATTAAGCTTAAATCCCTAACCCCAATCTCCCTTCTAGAACCATCTTGAAGATCAAAGGTTGAGATTATTTCCAAGCCACTTAGATAATTAAATTACTTATACTTAGAAAATAACTCAATAGTCCTCAATAATTAATTTACTTTAATTATTGTACGTTTCCTAACTTAGACTTGGGAAAAAAGACATAAATCACTAGAAGAGGCAAGTAATGTCTTCTATATGCTAAGACACCAAGCCAATGTAGCTGACCTTCCAATGCTACCACACACATCAACACTTCTTTGCAACTAGATTCTTTTGTGCAAATCATCCAACAATTTTACATGGTATCAAAGCATACGAGGAACTTGTTAGTGAAGCACATATTTTTTCTTTGCAAGTGACAAAGGATTGAAGTGCACATAGAGAGTGGATTATCCCTTGACGGTGATCCTCACGCCATTCAATTATTTTGAATGGAAGTTGAAAGTTCTCCTTCTCCTCATAAACAAAGGACTCTATAGGATTACTATGGGAACTGAACCAGAGCCTAATTCCACAGTGGAGAAAGAAAAGTATTTTAACAATAGGGATGAAGCATTTAGGATGTTATGCTTGTTAATATCTTCAAATCTATTCTTCCACGTAGAATCTACTTCCACACCAAACAAAGTCTAGATGACATTGGCAGGCCTGTTCAAAAAACGAGATGAGCTACAAGGACACCAATTGGAGATGAGCTCATCTCATTGAGCCCAAGCAGTTTTGACACCCTATAAGACTTCTTCACAGAGTTCAAATCTTGGTATTACAAGTCAAGTCATGTGGAATAGAAAAGAAAGAGGAGTAGCTAATCCTCTCTATTTTCTCAAATCTAGGTTTCGAGTACTCAATCTTTGTTTCTTCCTTTCCCACTTCAAGGCTAACGATGTGAGCAACTTGGAAAATTCTTCATGTGGAAGCATTCATTGAATATCTCATAAGGAGAAAGTTTAGCTTATAAAAATGAGTGCTCTCAAGAATTCCAAAGCCCATGTGTTTGTAGTACATGAAAGCAGCAAGACAAATAATAAAAGCAAGCATAAATAGGAACCTAATCACAAAAAGGAGCAAACCTTAAATCCATTGAAGAGTCTTTTAACTCCAAAGGAGGAAAATCAAAGGAGTAATCCAAATGCAGTTATTGCAACAAGGAATATCATCCAGAAAGTTCATGCATGAAGAAGACTATTGATCTTATGGCACAAGCACTTCAACAATGATAATCTTGAAGGTTGCATTTTGAAAGATACCAAGAAAAAGCCTCATGATAAGCCATCAGAAGACTTGAGGTAAAGGCCATGCTTTGGTTGTTATGTCTTCCTCACCTAATACATGGATTATCGATTTTGAAGCCTCACATCATATGCTTATTTCACAAGATAATTTCTCCTCTTTGGAACCTTGCACCAGTCCTGTTTTAATGGGAGATGATACTCCTATGAAAGTATGTGGACAAGGTAGAGTGGATCTAGATAATGGATGTTTAAAGAAAGTCTTACATGTTCTCCTTGTTTTCTTTCTATGTTTCCGAAATTTCTTGCATGTTCTCAACCTAGGATCTGGCCCTATATATTGGTCCCACAAGAAACAATTTGTGAATGATTTTTCATCAATAAAGGCTAAATATAAAGATATAGTCAATGATAAACTCAGATCATCTCGTTGCAACACTTCCTCACAAATTTTGGTGTATAGTTTCATCAATCGATTGCTATCTAGTGTGATAATTAGAGGACATTGAAGTTTTGTAGAGTACCAATACAATGGAAAATAACTAAACATATACATTAGTGGAATTTTGAGGTAAAAAATGGACCTCAAAACAAAAAATGCACTAACAAATCAATTTTTAAAAAACTCATAAGATTCAAGATGATGGTGTCATCCCAGGGAAAAATATTTTTGGAGGGAAAAGGAGAAAACTACTTTTTTAAATTTTATTTTTGAGTTATCTCCTTACAGGTTTACTCAAATGTCAAATGGAGGCACCGATTGGGTGTGGAATTAAATTTTGCATCACCGACTCTACATACTTTTGAGTTGACCCACAATGAAAAAATTGAAATATAATAAAAAATGTGTTTCTTTTGAGTAGACCCACAGAAAAAATAAACATGTTTGGATCTACTCAAAAGAAACACATCTTTTCATGTATTTTCATTTTTTTTTTTGGGTTGAGCCTACTAAAAAATATGCAGAGTGACTGCTCTTTCTACGCGGAATTTAATTCCGCATCCAAGGGGTGCCCGGACTTGACATTTGAGTAAACCTATAATAAGATAAGTCAAAAACACAATTAAAAAAAGTAGTTTTCTTCTTTTCCCTTAAAAATCCACATCTCTTATTTTATTATTTTTCCTTAGGAGGCCCATTTTAGACCTCAAATTCCACTAATGATAGATATACACTTCATCTATGTATAGATCCATGAAGGGGTTATTAATCTACAATACTATCTTTGTTCAAAACAAGTTACAAACATATTCACAAAGACCTTCACTGAGCAGAAGTTTGCAGTTTTGTGAGATCTCGTGGGTGAAGGACACAATTGCATAGCAATTGACATAGTTCGCATTATCTTTTGAGGGGGGGTTTTCTTTTCTTTGGGTTTTTCGTCTTCACCACATGTTTTATTCTATGTTGCAGGAAACATGGGTCCAACCCCTGTTTCAACCTAGAAGCGAAATGGAAACGCATTTCGTTGTACTATACGGCCTGGAAACGTGTTTCCAGCCGTACTGGGTCATTTCTTGTTCACCCAGTACTGCCGGAAACACGTTTCCAGGCCGTACGACCGCGTTTCCGTCGATTTAACTTGTTTTATTTTTTATTTTTTTTGGTTTGTGTGTTTTATTATTTTTTTAATTGTTGAAGTTGTCTTTTGTGATGTAATAGCTTATGCTTTAAATGTAATAAATTATAATTTAACATGTATGTTTTATGATTTCACATAACATTTCTTAAATGTCCTAAATTCTAATATATATATATATATATCGCGTTTCCCCATTTCCAAAATTTGGGGAGGTCGCGTTTCGTACCGTACCTCGTTTCGGAAACTTGTTTCCATTTCCGTGTGTCGTGCAACTTAGGTTTTATTTATTTTTCATGGATTTTTTGTACATGGGTACCTAACATGGCTACATATTGCTGGAACCCATTTGTTGTACACACCTCAATTGTGCTTCGGGAGGGGGTATTAGTGTACATGCATATTTACCTAGTTCACATTTCCCTAGTCCTATTGTTCATAGCTAGAGAGTGCACTTGGTCTTAGATATTCCTCCTTGGGTGAGGATATTCTCCTCCTAGACAAGTGCACACTTCTTCTTGAGTTCTGCATCAATTTCAATTCAATTATTCAAGTGTAGTCTAGTTTTTCATGCACTACTAGCTTATCACTCCACTCATGCATCACTATACGTGCATGTAGGAGTTCTTCACTTGTGCATGGCTAACTAGCTGAGTCTTTTTATGCATGCATGAGCATGTATGAATTCTTCACTTGTGCATGGCTAGTTAACTGAAGACTAACTGCATTGTATGGCTAGTTAATTGAGACTAAGGGGTTGTTTATTAGTGATTACCTATGTGCATGTATCAAAAGCCCAACCTAGTATGCATTAGCTCTCTCATGGAGAGTATTATTTATATGTAATTCATTCATTCATTAAAGTAACTGGAATTCATTCATTCTCTTTGGTCCCAAGCCTGCATATTGTTGTTTCTTCTTTGCAACAAGATTTGTCTGCAAGTTATCCAACAATTTTACAAGAGGTAGATAAGGAAAACAAATTTGTTGAGAGAATTAGGTAGATCCATCAAAAGGTGCAGGAACGACTGGCTAAAGCTCAATAGAAGTATAAAGCCAGGCATGATCAGCATTGGACAAAGCATAATTTCAAAGTATGGCATGGTTGCACTTCAGCAAATGGTCTAGACTCTAAAGGCAAAGACGATTCTCCAGGTCCATCATTCAACTACTGCATATTTCGGTGGTCAATATTTACTTTTAGGATGTTTCAGTGCTTTTGAACTTGCTGAGATCTAACAAATAAATTTCACCAAAAGTTATACAGGAAAGGAATTCAGAAGAAAATTTTATCCCTCAAGGCCAGATATCCCAGTTTATCTAGTTATTGATCTGGAAGGGTACCCTTGTATTTGTCAATCTTACCACTGAAGGGCTCCAAAGAGGACATGTACATCGAGGTCAAGCACAACCTCCACTAACTACATTAATGGCCATTGAAAACAGAAAATGGATTCAACCGTTAGTATGAATTTATAACTGGAGTTAATGAAAGGTACCTTTTCTGTCTGTGGGAGCTTGGCAAGGAAGTGCATTAGAGGCTCATTATATTCCTCAAATGAGGTGATGGAATCAGCTGTAACAGGACTTGTACCAGCACTCATCAGATCGATTGCTGACACCTTGTGACCATCTTTCTCAAGAAGCTCCACAATCTTATACCAACACCATGCTCCATGCATAGCTCCATGAACCAATACAAAATGTATTTCCCCTGCTGCAAGATTTTCACAATCCATGTTTTTCTATTCCTGCGCCGTGTTTTCAGAACCCGTGTCTTCCAATTTTTATTAGCTAATCATCCACTTCACAAACTATCCTCGAAACTCTACTATAGTATGGCTCCTGATTTTCTTGCATGGAAATTCTCCTGTCCTTTCTTTCTTGAAGCTTAACTCTTCTCTTCCTAAACTGGAACCAGTATGTCTCAAACGAAATAAAATCCAGAAATGAAAGATTTTTTCGAGCTGCATTCAAAGCCTACAAATTTTCCTCTTCACAATGCTGACTTTGTCATTTTGAAAATGGTTCATGGTTAGCAATGGAGAGTGGTGCACGAGAAGTCTAGATCATGAGCATGGGAATGATCCCATGAATGAATGAAAATGAGAGAGTTTAGGGGTGTGATGGTTAACCTCTCCCCCTTTAGTTAGTTTATCCCAAACAAGGTGCAGGACCCACTCTGCCTTTTGCTTCCGGGGTGGCGGACCAGTCAGGACCTGGTAGTTTTTCTCAATCTGCAAATTCTTCCTCTTTACAATGCTGACTTGGTCATTTTCAGAATGTTTCATGGTTAGCAATGGAGAATAGTGCATGAGAAGTCTAGATCATGAACATGAGAATGAAAATGACAGAGTTTAGGAAAGTGATGGTTAACCTTTTCCTCCCTTAGTTTATCCCAAGAAAAGTGATGGTTGACCTTTCCCTCCCTTAGTTTATCCCAAGGAAAGTGATGGTTGACCTTTCCCTCCCTTTAGTTAGTTTATCCAAACTAAGGCGCAGGGAAGCGGAGCAGTCAGGACCTGGTAGACCTCCATAATTGGTTATCAAGACCTCATTATTGTCCGATACCTATCATGTCATTCTAAACCCATAACACTAGAATTTCTCTGTTATAATTGATTTGGTAAACAAAATTATCCACTTGAAAAGTAAAATGGTGCAATCTTTTCAGCAGCCAACATGGGCCTGCTAGAATCTTCCAAGTGCACCTTAGATGTCCAGTATATTTCCCGACCATGAATTGACATCCAATACAGCCGCGCAATGCCAGTAATCATTAGACCAATCAGTGCAAGTCGTACAACAAAACTCACTAATAACCATATAAAAATAAATAAATAAATACATAATAAGACGAATCTTTCTACCAAGCTTACAATGTGGAAGAATTGCACTTTCCCCGTTAAGATCAAGACAGTAGCTATCGAGTAAAGTACACTGTAGGTGTATATATCAAAGGAGTTGTCTACCCAGGCACTGAAATAGTTTGGATGGCAGTTTTTTTTGCTGGAATCCGGGCAAATAAAATTCAAGAAATCAGGTAGTTGGAGTGTTTGGAATCTTTTTTGACAGTGGAAATGGATTCAGCTCTACCAAAAACCCTTAGGGCACTCAAAATACTAAAGTTTCACAATTGTAAACATGATTCTGATAAAATCTTTGCCGGATTTTTTAAAAATCTTTGCCAAATTCTGGGCCAAAACGTTGCCTGGAAAGACTACGGCTATATCAAATGATATAATATGACATATTTTAAGTTGGTCAATGAGAACTAGTGATTTAAGGGATCTACACTTCACACCAAACACGATATTACAATCTTAAGTTTCTCTCTAAAAACAACTTATTTTTTTCTATAAAATCAAAAATATTGCAGTTTTGTGATTGCTTCCTCTAATAGTTTGTTCAAATTGTTTATCTTTAGGTTATTTTCAAATTGATTACAAATGTCTTCCATGATGAAGTGTCACTAGGTTTCAACCGCCTCTGTCTTACAAAAGATACAAATTCTTTCTTCCCACTCTTTTTTGGTGGGTGTTTATCCATCTACTTGTTTCGTATGTAAGATGGTGAGATCTTGTTATTTTTAGCCTTTTCCTTGACTGAGGCACTCAAATAAGCCTTTTCATCATGCAATTGTGATGGGTTGAAATTTTTGACATATAACCTTGTTTTTTTCTGTGCCAACCTGATTTTCCCACATGGAAATCTTGAATTTTTCAAGCACCCAATTTTTAATCTCCTCTTTACAAATTGTGAAAGATGTAAATTTACAAATATGTAAAGATTCGCTTATAATTTACTAAATTTACCGTATTTTCTTGAAGTTTAAGAAATTATTAGTTCAAACCCATTAATAAAAATTGATTTCAAATTAGTTATAATTTGAATAAATATGAAAAAAATAAATAATTTTTTTTAATAAAAATTATACTAGAATTAATTTGGTTAATATTTAATATGATTATATATATAAATAAATATAACAAACTAGTCTATTTTTTGGATTGTTTCACTCAACATAAAAAACAAAATGAGAACATGGACATCACTTTTAATATGCAAACCGGCTCTAATATTATATTATATTATTTTTTATTTTATTTTTTCAAATTAAAAAATTAATAATTAAAATTAAAATAATAATAATAATTATATTTATATATATATATATATATATATATAATTAGTTAATCATTTTAAATTAATTAATGTGAAATTATTTAATTATTTAAAATTATAGTAATTGGGATCACATTAAAATAATTTGATAGAACAATGTCAGCTATATATATAATAAAATAAAATAAAATAAAAGGTATTTTCTAATCGTGGTGTAAGGTGGTTTTAAATTTTTAAAATGTTAGGAAAGTAAATGGATTGTTAAATCTATCTTCTACAAGGACATGCAAATCTACCATTCATTAATTTGTTATCACAAAGAAAGAAAGTTGAAAATAGTTTTATCTAAGAAAGCATGTAAATGAAAACAAAAGAATTGAAAAAGGGTCCCTAGAGCTCTTGTGGGTGGCCCTCCGTAAGGTGTTCAAATACCTTCAAGAAATCAACATTGGATAGTTGGGTAATAGGAATGCCTCATTAAAATATTGAAATGAAATACATAAAAAAAATAAAAAATTCTTACTTGACCACAAAGATCTAAAATTGTAGAGTAGGAAAACAATAATAAAAGGTAGGTATTTCTAACGCCAAGCCTTGAGTTCATATATACAAAGTGCAAGAACAACCCCCTTGACAGGAGGATTGAGTTCCCTCAAAATTCCTAAAGTAAGGGCCTAATTTCTATGGTGTCTCCCAATTATACAAAAAGGTACTCCCAATAGGTTGAGCGACTTTAAATGGAGCACAAGTGTCATTGAGTTGAATTATGCCACAAGAGGGAATAACATCCCTAAAACATGTCCCTGCTTTTGGATAAGAGCATCTTCACAAGATTTTTCAAATCATTACCTTTTCTACACAAAAATGTAAAAAATATTCCAAATGTAGACTAACTTTTCAAGAACTCCTCATTTATACATAATAATCATGTGGTTCTCACAACGTTTTTCAAGGCAGTGACAAACCATACAAAATTGATCAAAATGTCATTAAAAATGGGCCAATAGGATGTCGATTATGTGGGCCTATTAATTCCTTCTTCCTTCTTTCAACTTTTTATTTCCTTATGGAGGAAATTCTTCTCATTTCTCCCCCTCTTTTGATAGGAAGAGATATTCTTCCTCCACCTTTATATTGTTCTAGGAAAATTCATAAATTTTCTCCTACTCTTCTCTCTTATAATCTCTTAGGTCATTGTCAACCAACTTATGACTATTATCCTTTAATTATGCCATCTGCACAACATCCCCTAATTTTATTTATGGCCTAAAATTCTACAAGGATCCTAATTATATCTTCAACCAAGTTATACAATGCCTCACTTTGGTTGGCTTCAAACACATGCACATAACCAACCTACTCTTGAGAATGTCTCCACTTCCCACAGGCACAAGTATAACTTATCTGCACACCATTATTTAACACCATTTGATGGTTTGGGTTCCTTTAAGTTCACTTAGTTCATATGTTACCTTTTTTACCTCCAAAACTCTCAAACATTCAAGAACCCATATGTTCAAATAGAACAGATCTTTGAGTATGCCTCCCCCACCTGAACCTTCTTAAGTCCAAGCTAGAAATCCTTCATCTCAACCTCTCTCAAACGCTTAGAGTTCTCTATATATCAAGGTACCTTGACCCACTACTTATAGCAAAGTTAGAATGGTTTCTTGGATCCCACAAATTGTTATCCTTTATATTTTCTCTCAACTTAGGCATGTGCATTTACACCAAGACTTTAGTTAAAGGTTAACTAATACCCATTTTTTATCCTCGAATTAATAATGTATTCTGGTACCTCATGAAAGGTGTGAGAGCCTAGAAATTTAATAGTCTTTATTACTATTGATAATAGAAAATAAATCATTGGTTGCAAATGAACAAGGGAAAAGTTAGATGGGGCTATGATTTCACGAGATAGTGGGGTAGCTAGAGAAGCTAGACAAAGATAACATATTTTATTAAACTCATACTTGAATATTTTGGAAAAAATAGTTGCATAATATTCTAGGGGAAACCACATAGTATATTGTGAGCATTCATATATTAACCACATTTTGATGGTTGGGAGAATTCACCATTCTTCTTTTTTTATTGAATTAATATTAGAGTTTATTAGAGTTTGGAAGTTAGTTCAAGAATGTGAATTCTTAGGATACCATGTAGCTTGGGTACATTTTAGTTGTATCATGGAGGAAATTTGTCGTAATGTGGCCTCATTTGGGGCTAGGTATTTTACATTGTGGTATTAGAGTGATGGTTCTATCACTACGCCCATATGGGTAGAGAGTAGTGAAAATTTGTAAATATTCATAATTGTGAAGTTTTAATCTATGTTGGAAATTGAGTGGAAATTATGAAATTAAAACGAAATCCCCAATTTTCGGATGGACTCATATGTGTAATGGCTACAAAGTGTTGAATGGGAGTGTACTGAGTTGGAATCGACCTTGTAGTGCTAATTCTAGAACTTTCATGGAATAATAGTATAAATTTCCTTTGAAATTTTGCATACAATATGAACAACTTATATTAGTTCTAATTTTCAAATAGATGGTTTAGATAAACCATATAGTTTTTTAGAATTTTCTAAGTTTTATTGAGTCCACCAAATAATTTTTCATAGGCCTCCGAACCATTTTTTTTCAAGATCATCAAACATAATTAGTGCATTTTGAGGATTGCCAAAAAGCAAGTTTTTATAAGTTACTTGAGAAAAAGAGGTTTTTTATAGATCTTCAAAAGGATATTTTGACGAGTTTTTCAAAATCTACCAAAAGAGTTTCAAGGAATTCATCAAAATATTTTTTCTAAAGAATTTTCCAAAAAACACCAAAAGAGTTTTGGAGAACCAACCAAAAGATATTTTTAGTTGGTTTTCAAAAACGTGGTAGTAGTTTTGGAGAATAGGTTGAAAGAAATTTTCGAAGAGTTTTTCAAAAAGCACCAAAGGAGATTTGGAGAATTGAATGAAATATATTTTTTGCAAGTTTTTCAAAAAAACATTGAAGGTGTTTTAGAGAATTGGTTGAAAGATATTTCTAGCTAGTTTTTTTTTTAAACGTTAAAGGAGTTTTAGAGAATCAACGAAAGATATTTTTAGCTAATTTTCCAAAAACCTTTGAAAGAGTCTTGAGGAATCCACCCAAAGAGGTTCTTCCAAGTTTGTCAAAATTTCAATCCATTTTGTAAGTAGTCAAAGTGTATTTTGTAGGTTAACAACACGGGGGTGTCACTCACAAACCAATATTATATCACGTGCGTTCATATTGGGGTAAAAAAAATCAAAAAATCAAAAAACATTATATTGCCTTTATAACTAGAGGGGAGGGGTTTTTTTTATTTATTATATAAAATATTTATATTTTGAGGTATTTTTTTTAAATTTTTATGGCCAAGCGGAGTTAGGAAAGTCGTGGAAAGGCGAGAAGGCAAAGACCGCGAGGGGGAAAATGCGATTTTTGGTTCGACCGGTGCATTTGGAGCAGAGCAAGGTTTTGGTTCGACTGGTGCATTTGGAGCACAACTCACCTTCCCTTTTAGTCTGAGGTACTGTCCACCTTTTACTCGGCATCTACACTTTCATCTCTATACGCTTGGAGATCTATAAGCTTCTTGGAGATTGTGTAATAGATGCATTTCATTATCATACAAAGGATGGGGTGCTAGTTAGCTGCCGTGGATGGAGCCGGATGCACGCATTGATAGATTCATTCATTCAGGGAAGCGTGCCTCACCAGCTTTTGAAGTCAATAGCCTTACCACAGTCGATAGCCTACTGCTTTTGTCTATTTGGTCTATGAAGGTGCATTTGGAGCAGAGCAAGGTGGGAAGAAAGAGCGCGGAGGAGCACGAGAGAATAGGAAAATCTGATTTTGAGCTTTGGTTGGAGTTTTGGTTCGATTGGCTTGGACTGGAGGAGCGGGGTTAGGGAAGTAAACACGATTCTGAGTTTTCAGCTGCGATTGCTTCAACTGGTATGTGAGATATTTGTAGACTTTTTGAACTTTGCTCCTATACCATAGAATGCAGCTTGCTTTGATGGGATTGATTAGCCTTTCGCTCCATAGAAACAGACTTATTTATGACCTTGATCTCCAGTGGATAGGTCTGCAGCTTATAATCAGAGATTAGAGCTGATGGAGAAGCAAAAATACTAGCTAGAGAGTGCGGTCTTGAAAGGGTTCTTCCCTAATTCATTCAGTCTCTTGAAACAGAGCTAAAATGATCTTTCAGTACCTTTTCTATCCTTGATAGGACCTGTAGCCTAATCTCTGTAATTAGGGCTTTGTAAAACTGCCCATAATTTCTACTTCTTGCTTCCACAATTTCGGTCTAGGGAACTCGATCTTTCTTGAGGTATAGTAATGCCAAACTGATTTTCTTTCTGCCCATTGTCCAAAGCCTTACCTCTGATATCATGTTGAGAAATCTAAGGCAAAACATATATAGAATTTATTACTTGATTTCTTGGCAATTCTTGACACTTTCTTGTGAGTTAACTTGGAGCATTAGTATTGTTATTTAGTTCTGTTTTATCATCAAGACACTTAGTTACTAGGTTGAATCGGGTATAAAGAGTATTTGACACTTCTTCTAGGGCATACAAATGCACAGAACCATACCATAGATGATTTTGTCTCTTTCAAGGGATTCTAGATAGGCATTTGACACCTTCTAATGCCCAAAACAATTTGTAACAGAAACAGGATATGCATACTAGAGATTTGGAGATATTTGTAGGCTTTTTGAACTTTGCTCCTATACCATAGAATGCAGCTTGCTTTGATGGGATTGATTATCCTTTCGCTCCATAGAAATAGACTTATTTATGACCTTGATCTCCAGTGGATAGGTCTGCAGCTTATAATCAGAGATTAGAGTTGATGGAGAAGCAAAAAAACTTGCTAGAGAGTGCGGTCTTGAGAGGGTTCTTCCCTTACTCATTCAGTCTCTTGAAACAGAGCTAAAATGCTCTTTCAGTACCTTTTCTATCCTTGATAGGACCTGCAGCCTAATCTCTGTAATTAGGGCTTTGTAAAACTGCCCAGAATTTCAAAAGGGGTATTTCTAAGCAGGCATTGCAACAAAAAATTTGAGAATCACATGGCTATGTTCAAAATCTATTTATAATTTGAATGCCTCATTACATTGTTTCTCAAACATAGGAATCCTTTGCAGGTCTGCAATCTATGTATCACGTTCCATATTCTAGATGATCTGAAGGAATGAGAAATGATTAGTGCATTGATTGACTGGATTTTTACGTGCATAAGATGTATGCTGCTATTATTTGATTTTATTAGTAGTCTCTTTCAAACTGGGCCTTGTTTTAAATGTGGTGTTCGTTCACTGGTGATATTTGCTGAAATATTAAGCAGTGGCTTTGGAAATCAATGTTATCTCTGCCCTATCTAAATGATATGAGTTTCAAAGGGGCAAATATGTTTGCAAGCAGGTCCCAAGTCCATGTTTACGTCCTAAAACCTTCTAATTATCAAGGATTATCAAGGAATGTAAAAGCTGATTCAACTTAACAATTTACATCAAGTCACTGCATGCATAAATGAGCACTTAATCTTTGTATTTTTCCTTTCTATTTCTTTTATTCTCAATCAGTAAAATACGAAGAATTTCTTTATATATCAAAGAAAAATCAGAATTGGGAAACTAAGAGCCAAGACCTAGATGAGTAGAGTCTCGAAGAACTCAAAACTTTAGAATCCATTTCATACCAACGAACAGTAAAAGCTATGATGGTTTGGTTTTGACACGGTTTTGACCTCTTTAGGACACAAAAAATGATGTAAATAAGTCCAAAATTGAGGCAGATTTAGAGCTTAAGCTTGCTCATAAGTTTGTCAATGTTTGACTCAATAAATCAACTCTCAAATTTGTTTTAGTACTCTGTTTTATTTCTGGTTTTAGTTCCATTTGAGGAATCCATCGATAGTACATTTTGAATCAAAGTGTTTCATCGCAATAGTAAGAGTTATTCATGTTTTTTGGAGAAACCAATATGTTTGTGGAATTTTACTTACTTTTTCATTTATTTATGTGCAAAAATAGATGGACTTGTCTTATAAAATTACTATCGATGAAGAGGAACCTGTCATTGGCATTGTCAGGTGTCGAGAAGGTTGTACATTTGCTGAAATCCGTGATGAAATTGTGGATGATGGAATCGTTGAATACCCTTTTGATTTTATCCATGATGGAGTAGTTGTAAATCCAAAGCAAGAGAAGAAATGGAAAGTTTATACAACACTTTTAGGCATCAAGAGGAAACTAGACACATTTGATGTGGAAACAAGGTGTTCAAATGCAGTGGAAGCAATACCAATATTTGAAAACATTGAAGAGAATGTGGAGGAACCTATGCATAAACAACCAAGAGTTGAAAATATGCCTTTGTCAGTGGAAGAAGCCACAATTGTCGATTCTTGTGTATTGGCATCTTGGGAAAAAAAAGTGAAAAGTTTAATGGAAGAGTTTGTCAATGAGAAACTTACTCTCAAAGTATATTCAGAAAAGGGAGAATCTAAAATAAAGATCCATTGTGAAATTTGTGGCATTGATTATGGAACAGGTGATGTATCCTTGGTAGCGCGAACAATGCGCAACTTCAAAAACCATCATATGAAAACAACGTCCCATCAACAACGTCTTTCAATGCCAAGTGGTAGTGAAATTCCTTCATGTAAAAAAGTACAACAAACAACGGTGGTTGGAGATCGATTTCATATTGATCAAGCAATCAAACTTCTAGATGATTTCAACAAGACACAAGAGCCTAATTTGTTCAAGGTGGTGGAAGCAACACTTGTAGACTATAAGGACATGAAAAAAGTGAGAGTTGAATGTACACGATGCAATAAATGGTTTTGTTTGGTTCCGACAAGTGGTAATATTGTCAGTTCTTTAAATGAACACATGAAATCAAAGAAACACACTACTACTACGACAAATGAGGCTTCACATCAGGAGATTGGGCTGAGGAGTGGCATAGTTGGGAGACCTAAGAAGCCTACCAATGATAAGTCCCAGCAAAGTTTGACTAGGTTCTTAGTGCCATCATCACCATCAGTATTACATAGGGGTTCTACAAGTGAAACTCCTACTTCAGGTGTGTTAATTAGTGGTTAATTAATAGTTTAGACTAAACTTGAATATGAATTTGTATATTATTTTATTTATCGTACTTCTAATTATTTATTTATTTATTATGTTGTCATCTTGTTATAGCTCAATTGTCTCCCTTGTTACTACAATGTTGGGGGTATTGGTATCCTTATATTGATAGAAATGGGGAGAGATTGGAAACAAAGGTCCTAATGGATGATCAAAGGGGTGGAAAATTATGGGCCATAGAGAAGCATACCAAGATCATGCTATGTTATGAGGGTATGGAATGTCGTATTGATGGTACATATAGGCATATTCATTGCCAGAGGGGTTCTGAAACAAGGACCCCTTTTGATTCACTAACATGTAGATTTTGTAAGTTGGTTCCAGAATGTAATGACTTCAGGATGCGATTATATCGTGAATCAAGGTGCACCAATAAAAGAAGTGAACGAGAGACAGGAAAAGGTAGAAGATTGGACTATTTGACTCAAAATGAATTGAAGAATGCTGCAAGGGTTACAAATGCTAACCATAGATCAACAATGCGAGCTCTTTGGTGGGAGAGGACAAAGGTTGCTACACTCTCTATTAGAATGAGATCTCTAAAGGAAAAGTTGTTTGAATCGGCAAAAAGGAAGGATGTCTTTAGGTTTTGTAAGGATGTTTGTGAGGCACATAAGCAAGGAAAATTACAAGGTAAAGATGCAGTTTGGGAATTTGTCAAGGATATATTTCATAACTTGATTCATGAAAAAGCAGGGAGAAGGTATAGTACATCCACAAAATCCCTTTATGAGATGATCAAGTTATGGGGAGGTCCTAGATTACATAACTTTATTAGCTTGAATATGGATGGTCCTTCAATATCTACAACTTTAAGGCAAGTTAAAAAGTCATTGACATATATTCCAGGGGAGCACGAACACATTTTTGAGGCAGTTGGAAAAATTTATGCTTCTTATAAAGCCAAACATGGTATATATGGACCAATTCTTGTATGCCTTGCAGAAGATGAAACAATTGTGAAAAAATATGTTAGGTGGGTAGCAAAAAGTGATACACTGGTGGGGTTTTGTGGTTTGAAAGAAGAACATCAATGCCAATCACATTTCTTGGTGACAGTTGGTGAGGGAGATGCGGGCTATGAGATTATAACAAATTCTTTTAAAAACAATGTTATTGGACATTATGCACGTGTTATTATTGCAAACCTTTTACATGAAAAACTTCCTCGTTTGGTTGTGGTTGTTCATCCAACATGCAATAAATTCAATGCAAATTTTGTTTATCAACAATGGGAAAAGGTAGAATTTATGTGGAAGAAACACGTAGAAAACAATTTGGGACCTAGTGTTGGTCATTCCTCGGATGGAGATAGCAGAAGAAGACAACTTATGTTGAAGGATTATTCTTCAACATCAGGTCTTCGATATCAAATTCCTTGGGAAGGGTGGAGGCTAACTGGGTTGTACAATGGTTGCAATGTAACAGGATTGTATGACCAAGATTACATCCACAACGGCAAAAAGCTAGTGAATCCTTTGTTTAGCGGTCGACGAGAATTGGTTTTAGGAAATGAGTACATAAGTTTTGGCCATGTCAGAATGGTTTATCACACTTTTAAAGTGGACGATCACAAGCTTAAGTGTGAAGATATAGAGAGGATGGATCGACAAAATTGGGGTTCCGCACAACGAATTGCTTCAAGGCATGTTCAGAGGTGTTTGAAAGAGTTGAGAAGTACACCAAGTGGAAAGTTAGAGAGGACACTAGCTACAAAGACTTACCTAAGGATTGTTGCTGACTACATTGACATCTTTATGTCTCGTAGTTTGAGCCTCTGGGAAAGAGTGCGAAATGCTTCACGAGTTCATCATTTCTTCACATTATGGTTATTTTGGGTACAAAAACAATCTCATACTAATGTCAACATAAATTTCATCAGCAGAGAGGCATATCAAGATGTGAGAATTTCTTGTCATTTTGCAGTTTTGTTGATGAGATTGTTTCGAGATCAATACTCTAACTTGCCATGTGTTTTGCACTTGACTGGGTCAGATGTATGTGAGAACTTCTTTAGCAAAGTTGGTGGGATGGTTGGAGTGGAGAGGGATTATGATTTCACTGACTTGCTTCATGCTGTTGAAACCCTTAATAGAGTTGTTGAAGAAGAATCAAATTCCCAAGGGCTTCATTTTAATAAATCCCATAAGAAGTAAGAAAACATTTGGAATAAATTGCACCAAGAAACAATACAAAATATTGACATATTGTCGCAATATGATTCAATATCCACAGACGCTAAAATTGTAGAAGCCCTTAAGAATGGATTGAAGGATGCACAAGACATTTTATCAAATCTTGGAATGAAACCAGAAAATTACACTCAATGTTCTTGGTGGGTTAAACCATGGACAGAGGATAAAGATTATTCAACATTTCAAATTGTGGATGAAGTAGTTGATGATTCTCCACCGAGATTTTCCAACTCTATATTTCAATCTTCATCTTCATTGGTACACAATGAAAGTGAATTGCAAATAATGGAAAGTGAGTAGAGACACGAGTTGGATGAAATTTTAGATTCCACTGATGAAAATGTAAGAAAAACTATAAAACCAGTGGTGAATCTTGATGGTAAGGATATGTTCAAAGCATGTTTGGTTAGTCAGTTGAATGGAAATCCAACATTATCCAAAGATAGGTTGACAAAAGTGAGAAGTGGGGTATACTTTAGGCGAGATGGGAATACTCTACAAAAGGGTGTTTCAATTGGCTTTGGAATTGGATCAGATTGTGGGGTGTTGTTTGAAAACAACTCAATTCCTCCCACTGAACGTACTGCAAGAAAAGGTGTTCCTCGAAGTAAAAAACAAGGTGTTTCTTGTGGAATGTGGTACATTGGAAGGGTTCAAAGAATAAGGAAGAAGGATGGTAATAGGGTGTTTGATTACCATAATGACATTGACCTTTTGGATAGATTAGAAGGCATCGAGCTTCAATTATGTTGGTATAGTAGAATGAAGGGGCAACGCGTGTATAAGTATGATTTGACTGATCATGCTTTTGTACAACTTGAATCTGTTATAGCAATCGCAAACTTATCATACAATGCTAAGAATGATACATACAAATTAGAAGAAAGTGATTACAAAGTTTTTTCAGATTTTGTGAAAAATTTAAACAAGGTTAATTTTCAAAACATTCTTCGTTCACTTTCCTTATGTTGGATTATTTATAAATAGTTTTTGGTTATATTTTTGTTGATTTGTTTGTATGAATCTGATGTTAATTTTGTACTTTTTGGCTTTAGGTATAGTGAATACTTCAAATGGTGAATGTTCGAGATAACTCAACCTTTTTTTGCTACCTACTTTTGGTGTAAGTTTCTTTCACTAGCCATTTATCTTTTTGTAGTTGTGTTTCATTCAAACATTAATTTGGTATTTCTTCCATAAAAACAATGTAATTACATACCTATATAACTATATGTACCCCTTACCTCAACACATATATACATTTTGAATATAAGGGCATCCCTTACCTCAACACATATATACATTTTGAATATAAGGGCATCCCTTACCTCAACACTTATGTTGGATGCCTTCTACTGTGGTTCTTCTGAAGTTGGTCCATTTAATCACGAAAAGCAAGAAGAATTGGTTCCTTTTTTATGAATATGTTTTGAAGAAACGTATGTGGTTCTTCTCACTAATGTTAATGTTTTCCTTGAATTTTTAGATTAATGGTTCGCTTGCTAGAAAGGATATCGAGGATCTAATGCACGGGGTTCAATCAGGATGGTTTCTGTTCACTCAAGTCAACAAATTTACACCAGAGCAATGGCTAACACATGAAGTGCATTTGATTTTGAATGTTTTTGTGGTAGTTGGATTTCCTATTTTTCAAATTGGACATATAAATCAGAGTTTGTAGCTCAAAAAATGTGCCATCAGAGTCTTTTTGCAAGTATTTATATTTTTGCCACCTTGATATCATTTTTATTTTTATTTTTGCAAAAATACATTTATTGTTTTGGAAAAATAGGCCGTTGTAATTTGGCCTATAAAAAAGAAATGTTTTTGTAATAGAGGGGGGTTGGATATTGGATATATCATAGGAGAGATATTGTACTTGGAGTTTTTTTTTTTGATAATACAGAGGCAGTTGTAGTAAGAATTTTTGGATTCATGTGGTATGGCTTTATAGCATTGTATCTCCTTCGTGTTTCATTTCATTGAATGTCTTCTCAGTTCCATTTCATATCTTATGCTTTCACTGATTGTTCTAAAGAGTTATAAACAAAATTCATAAATCAATCGATGCTCTGTTTTTTAAGGGCAATTATGTTGTGTTACTTTCTTCTTATAGAATGAGTTAATTATCTAAATGCTCATTCTAATTCCATTTCTCATCTTACACTGCAATGACAAAGCCTGAAAGCTATCAAAGTTTACCTATCTTGCCCCATTATCGCCACTGTAATTCATTTAGCTAACAACTTTATAACACTATCCTTGCTAGCAACAATAGGTTTGAATTGGTGTCATTATCACTGCAAGGAAAACACCTAAACTTGATACTGATCCAGGATTTTCAGATTGCTGAACTCAAGTTTTTGCTTGATGAGAAGGCTGTAATTGTTGGAGGTACCAATCACAGTCATGCTACCAAAGATTTATATGATGCCATAGCTTCTGGTAACTATCTTGAATGGAAGCTATGCATTCAAACTATGGATCCTGCAAATGAAGATAGGTTCAACTTTGATCCTCTTGACGATACTAAAATATGGCCAAAGAATCTATTTCCTTTGCAGGTAAAGTACATATAAAATACTTAAGACTGAATTTATCAGTCATATAATCTGTAATATAAATTCTTCTTGCTTCACAATTTTCAAGTTCTGTTAGTAATTCAACTTTATATTCTCTTCAGTTTCAAGCTTTTTGCATTGAACCATGGTTGAAAATTGGATCCTTTTTGCCCTGGAGTTATTGTGCCCGGTATCTACTACACCGATGATAAAATGTTCCAGACTCGAGTTTTCTCATACTTTGACACGCAGAGGCATAGGCTTGGGCCGAATTACTTGCTGCTTCCTATGAATGCACCAAAGTGTTCCCATCATAACAATCATCACGATGGTTTTATGAATTTCATTCACAGAGATGAGGAGTTATGTTACATGCCATTACTTCCCTGCAAGTATCAGCAATCTTCTCTCTTTTGTATTTCTCACATGTGGTTTGGTTTGGCATAACACCTTAGTGCAACTTAAATATCGATTAACTTTTTGTACCCTAATCTAAAGATAAAATTTTCCATCTAGATTCTAAAATCCCCCATATAGAGGATGATTTAAGGTCATTGGTTTAACTGCAAAGCTTTCATGGAACCGTCATAGATATATGAAGTTCTTCCCACCCAAGCCACATTATTTCTCTTAGATGGTTTAAGCCATTCAGTGTAGGGCTCTCCTCTATTGTTGATGGTGTTATGAAAATGGTAAAACATCATGTTATCCTCTGTCCTATGCTGTGTTCTTCCTTTCAGATTCTCGGACATTTGAACTCCAGTCACCCACACTTTTCTTGGATGCACTGCATATTTGCAATCTCTCTTTGCTCCTCAGTTTTATCTTATTAGTAAATGCTTTTGTCTGAACCAATTCCAGCCATGGTTGGCAATTGAGAATCTCAACTTGTGTTTGGGAGAAAATCGATTGACTAGAAGGATTCCTTCAGAGTTAGGTCGGCTCCAAACCCATGGGCTCTTAGACCTCTATACAAATAATTTCACTGGACCTCTTTCTCCAGGGATTGGAAACAACACATCTCTAGAGCTTCTCGATGTTCCCATTAACCATCTGACAGGTAGAATCTCAATTGACCTTGGTAGTCTCATTGATAAAGAGCAGCTAGATCTAAGTGAAAATTACTTAAATTTCATATTATATCCCTTTTGGGCAAACTGAAAAACTTCAATAAGGTGATTCTTTGCAATCATCTTTTAAATGGTAACATTCTCCAAGAATTGAAGAATTGCTTGAATTAAGCTGTAAAAGACTAATAGTCTTTCTTCTGCCAACCCTTCTGGAATAGGATCTATTACTAGCCTGGCAATCAATCTTAACACAATAGTGAACATCGGACCTTTCACAATAATATTAAAATGGTTGGGGTGCTTACAAGCTTGAATCCTTTGAATGTTTCTGTCAATAATTTCTCTGGCCCACTTCCTGCAACACTCTTTTTTTAGAACATTAACAAGTACTTTCATGGGAAATACTGAACTGTCAGTCCCTTTATAGCCAAACCTGTTCTTCTTTTGGAATCCATGATTCAAGTTTCAATCCTTGTTGGAGCAACCATTGTCCCTGTCCACGTTTGGCCTGGCATTATAGTATTGGATGTGTGCATAGCATGGTATTTAGTATTTAAACAAGGCAGATGCTTTCAATAGGAGTCAATCAGAGATCATTTTTCTTCGCCCTGGACATGCATTCCTCTTTTCAATTTAATTTGTAAAGCAAGTGCCAAGTAGAGAGATTGTTTCTGTCCATTTTTCTTGCTATAACTTCCTATTTGTCTTTGTTGAAACTTGAAAGTGTCCATTATTGTCATACAATGTTTTTAGGTGCAGTGCACTTATATTAGGGACTTACACTCTGCTGAAAAAGGGGGTAGATAAATTATTCTACTCTCCTTCTCAATACAAATTAGAGGTTTTTATCCTGAAATATTATAGGATTTTCGGCCACCTCTCTGTCAAAGTGTTAAATTTTTCACCTCTCTCTCAAATTGTTAAAATTTTCACCTCTCTCTCAAATTGTTAAATTTTTGTTAGTACTGTAAATATCGTTTTGCTGAACAGAGTAGTCATTTGTACAACATGTTGCAGGTGGAAAAGATGGCCTAATATTCATCTCGAGACAGGAAGGAAATTCACAGCTATCTGCCATCATTCTGACTTAAGGCTACCACATCTGGGCAGATTACATGAAACTCAAAAGTTACTTTACATGGAATCTGACGCAGCAACAAGTGAAAGTCAATACACTCAAGGGATGGTCAACTCCGACGTGTCTATGCCCTCGTTTCCCTTTCAAATTTATTTATCAATTTCAATTGGTATATCGTGACCTTGGTATTATATTGGTTTTCCGCACATATATGTATATTTCAACAATGTTATCGAATTATGTAAATGCCTTGTATAAATACTCCAATGACCAATAACCTCATATAAACGCTCACGTTACAATAATATTTGTGCTTAATTAATCTCTGCGCACTAGGGAATATTCCGACACCGTGTAAATAACATTCAACCTTCGAACTTATAGGTATACACTATGCTTTGGAAACAAGATTTTATGAATAATAAACTTATACCCCGACGGAGTAATATATTGATGATATATATATATAACAATGGTCTTTGCAATATTACGTGGGTCCACCACCTAACCCAACGGACCAAACAACAACGGCGTCGTACCTGACTAAATATCATGCATCTCTGTCAAACTAGGACCGTCCGATGATCATCCCCCAGATCAATGGCCTGTATAGATTCCGTTGCCCGTTCCTCGACAGTCTTTTAACGCGCGGGATGGTGGTTTCTAGGCCCGTCACATCCGCCACGTGTCGAGCGATCAATGGAATCGCTGCACACTCTACGGATACCACTGTGTGCCAAAGGTGGTGCGGAATGGGGGAAACCCACCTTTGCAAATCCGCCTCTAGTTCTGCTACAGTGCTCAACCCAAGGTTCAACCATGGTTGCGCTATCCCATTGGCTCATTAACTCGGTTTTTGGCTTGGTTCGGAATTCCGGTTATCAACGAACAAGAGTAGTTCTTTTTAAAATAAGGCGGGACTGCAATTACCATAAGAAAGGTTAAATGACCACGGGTTTTCTTTTCGCAGAGACCACACCTGCAGTAGAATAGAATTCACAGGTTTCTCCGTCAAGGTACAGAATTTAAGACAGAACGAAATCTCCAATACACAATCACCCACAGTTAAACGAAAATTCGCAACATTAACAAACTGAGACAAAATAAAATAAACAGGACTGAATTCATTCAACTGGGAGCAATTTTTCATACGCAGGTTATTACAGAAATCTTCTATTCCTCTCCTCCTCCCCCTTTTTTCAATTACATTCGGGAATACATTTATACACATGCACCCAAGGCTCATTTTAGGTGTCAAAACATTCCATGAAAATATTTGTGCAGTCAACATCTCCAATGATCTAAGGAAGTGTACCACATAAGCATCAAGACAAGGTCTAGAAATTCCCACGAGAAAGTTATCTGGAGTGTGAATATCCATCATGGCACAACCAAGGGTTATTAACATATCATACACCCCACATTAGATGAAGAGCCCCCAAGCATGATTTATACACTTTTTCCTTGCACCTAGAAAATGATAGGCTAGAGTTTTAGATCTTCAAGCCACCTTCTCCTTTTATTTTTATGCATTCTTTCTAAAAGAAAAAAACACTTTTTATGGGAAATCCACACTAAATTTCCTTTTAAGGAGGGCCTTATCATACTCGAATGGTCACAATACACACCAATATGCGGTGTTGTATTCATGTACTTGTAGTATTCTTGTACTACTAGGTACAAAGTATTCTTGTCTTAATAAAATATACCATGGGGCTCTCATTAAAACACTTAAATTAAAAACAACAGAGAACAATTTTTTTTTTTTCATTAAAGAAAAGGGAGGGTCTCATAACTCATCCTCACCTTGCCTTTTCTTCTCTATATAACTCTTCGAAATTGTAACTTTTGTTGTTCCACCTTAATACAACACTAGTTTGAGTACATGAGGTTGTAGTTGGATTTTTGAACAAGAAGCTTTCAAAGGGAAGAGGGTCTAGACTTGTGATTGAACACCTTATTTGGTGCAAACATATTCATAAAGATTGATCAATTGATTTTTCATCATCATAGAGATCATGTCATTATGTTAAGGATATAAATATAAAGGGGTGTAAAAAATGTTAATGAAAAAACAGATACCTACAATATATAGTGAAAGCAGGGGTTTTTTAAATTGGGAAAATTCAATGGGTTAGTATTGGTAGGGGGTTAAATAAAGTGATTTTTAGAGGTATTTTCCAATATGTAGTCAAATTAAGGGTATTTTTTAGTATGCCACGAACGCACGTGCTATGCCATAAGTTAATTGAGTGACACCCCCGTGGTTAACAACAAAAATAATTTTTGAGTTCATTAAAAAACAAGGATTTTTGAACTTGTCAATGAGATCATTTTGGGTATTTCCAAAGTGATTTTTATAGGTTGCTTGTGGAGAAGAAAATTTGACTTTGCAGAAAATATTTTTTTTAGAGTTCACGGAAAGGAGACCTTTTTGTAGTTTGTTGACATGCATTTTTTCTATTGTTGATGGAAGTAGCCTATTTTGGAGATCACCGATGAATGAATATTTTTGGGATTCATGTTGGGATTTTGACCAAATTCCAAATTTTGGAATGGAGACACAAAAATTGTACAAATTCCACTACTCCAAGACACCTTTTGGAGTTTTTTTTACATTTTTAGAGAAAAATTTATTTAATCCACATTCTGCCTACTCATGAATCCAAACAACTTTTCCGTAGTGAAGTTTTTCTAGAAATTATCCATTTGAGAGATAAGAAATTCTGCTAAAAGTTATCTCTAGAGAAAATGTAGAAAGGACAAATTTGAAAAATTGCATATTGATACAAAATTTGACAAGAATGTTAGGTTTACAATTTGAAAGTTGATGTGTATTCATAATCAATAATACTAATTGTGCCTAATATACAATTTTTCTAGTTCTTGACAAGTTTTCTTATGCATGTGATAGAAGTTAGCCTTTGAGAATAATAACACATTATAAAGGGGCACAATTAAGAGAAAATGAAAAACTTTAGAAGATTGTGAC
Organism: Pinus albicaulis; assembly: GCA_034641835.2. NCBI lineage: Eukaryota > Viridiplantae > Streptophyta > Pinopsida > Pinales > Pinaceae > Pinus > Pinus albicaulis. The sequence goes on along the minus strand of CM076575.1, from coordinate 1,507,380,190 downwards.
TTTCAGCTTATGATGCAAAATGTGGCAAGAGTATAGCCATTGAAATTTTGATTAAGAGGAGAATGTGTCCAAAGGATTTCAATCTAGTCTAGTGCACCTATACAAGCCATGAATTGATATGAAGAATGACCTATAGCTCTATTGATTTTTTTTTTCAATATGGGTGATTTCTAGCAACAATGGTTGATTATACATTTTGTAGAATTAGGGATACAAACAAAACGATCCAAGCTCAAGAATTGCATGTTATAAATATGGAAGATGCATAAAGAGCCTACAATCATGAAAGAGAAGCAAAGGCCTAAAAATTAGTTTAGATGTTGAGGAAACATAGTCTAGTAGACATAGAAGCAAGACAGATCCATTACAGATGGTAGAGGCTATGAGGATCTTGAATATAAGAGAGAAGAGTTACAAAGTTGATTATGAAAAAAGAATAAGAGCACGGGAGGAACAAAATCAAATAAATACTTAGCTGTTGCAAAGTCTAAATAAAAAACAACACTAAATGAAGAATGGATCTAGTTCAAGACATGAGAAAGAAGGCATGCCTCGTGAAATAATGGATAACTATAGAGGATATAGACACTCAAAAATTTCTAGTAGAGCTCAAGGAAATTATAACACACATATACATTTATCCAATAAGTTTTATGTATTTGAAGAGTTAAGGAGTAGCCTAAAAGTATCCCTTGTTAGCAATCAAAGAAGAAGACATGAACTGGACAATTTTCAAGGTGAGCCTAGGAAGCTTAAACCATCAACCTTTGATAGTGAAAACAAAAGAAGAAATGATGCTAAACCTAGTTACTTGGAATCAAAAATATTTTCAATTACATAGTTACTCAATTAATCTATAACCTAGAATTGTCATATATCATCTGCAAAGGAAAGCCTCTATTCAAAGAGGGATAACTACAGAGAATATAAACACCCAAAAAGTAATAGTAGGGCTTAAAGAAACCACTACTCACATGTGCATTTATGATCCATAAATTGTTGTGGATATTCCACTGGATATTTCACCACAACAAATATGATAAAATTATGCTTAAAATATGAAAATCTACACTATGAGGGTTTATTTCGTCTTAGACCTCTTGATATTTAAATTATTGTTTATTGTATAAGCGTGCAAGTTATAATCATGCAGAAAATAAAGGATAATGAAATTGAACTCACAAAAAAAAATTAACACAATATATAACCTGTGAAACCATTTCGGGAGAAAACCCAGCTGGAAGATGAAGTCGCTCTACTCTCTTTCTCTAAATGGAAATTAGATGCAAGTACAAAGAGGTGAGAATTTTGGCATGTGGGTTGCTACAATGCACAAATCATCTATGATTTTTCTGTCCCTATCCACTCTCAACTACTTTGCTCATCTATGGAACAAAAATGAATTCAAATATAATGGAACCCCATTTTCCTCCTAGTGGCACAATTATAACACAACCCAATAGCCTACTAGTGGTTAAGTTGGACTCCAAATTCTAAATAGAATTACAATATGGAATCTTCTAAAGTTTCTTCATCACGATCATGTTGGTAGCCCATTTTCCATGAATAATAAGGGTTAACCTAGAATCCTCTCAAATTATGGTGGTCAACTTTCGAGTGGCATAACTTTTGCATATGGACTCGAATTTTGGCAATTCTTACACTACTAGAAAGCTATTTGTGTGTAGAATAGTGTGATAAGGTGAAGCATTTAAGCAGTAAAGTTCTACCCTGAAAAAATATCACTTTATACCTCAATATGCTTCCAAAATGTTTCAAACCCCAAATTTCCAAGCAGGGACCTACAAGTAAAAATGGTCTTGTGAGTTGATTCCTCCATTTTTTCCACTTTGAAATAATCAATATTGATGAAAAGTAATATAATAATCAAATATCGATCACATCTACCCATTTTCAGAGGCTTTTAGTGCCCAAAAGCTTCTACTGAATGAAGTGAGGAAATTTTTCATCCACCTTCTCTTGGGTGTACCATTTAGGCTTGCCTAGAAGTTATCCTTTCAACCTAATCTACCAAATTTCATGATATCCCTTTCTTATAGTATCTATTCTATAGAATTAGATCCTCTGTCAACTCTACCTCAATATCTGGTGCCAAATACTCTACAGAAGGTATGACCTATTCCTCTTTGTGATTTAACATGGAAAGCTCATGTAGAGTTTCATATTCTCTACATTAACCATTAAGTAAATTTGTGTATATGGGTATGGACTAAGTCTATAGGTGTTATCTCCCACCTTTTATATTATTTCAAAGGGATTATATTGCAAAGCCTTGATTTTTTTAATGGGACCTTGTAGCATATCCGTGTTCAACTGTAACCACACTCTATCTCTCACCTTCAAGAACTTCTCTGTTTTGTGTTGATCATATTGTTGGGGAGAAAATATCGTCATAAAATAATTTCCCTAACATAAATTATCAATCTGAGGGTTTAGTAGAATTACGAAGCACTTGCACTAGAAATGTAGGACTGAAGTTAAACTAGCTTAGTCTAATGCTTTCATCTCTGATTCAAGATGCAGTAAATGACGAAAGAGGCTCCTAACTTAGGAGAACCTAGTTTTCCTTCCCTAGATTATTGTCCTTAAGAAGAGAGACTAAAGAGCATCAGTTTGTGATGTGTAGAAAGAGAGAGAAGAGGCTCCTAACTTAGGAGTACCTGATCGTAGTTCCTCAATAATTCTACTCCAACAACATTACCACCGCATCATAAATTGGAAATGTGAAATTTTATAATAAGAGAAAAACAACATGTGAATAATAACCCTGTGTCAACATATATTAATGATGAAGAAACAATGAAAGATTACAAAACCAAACTTTATTCTAGACTCTAATTCTTCTCTCTATCATATCCCTATCATATATTTCTTCCATTCCCTATCACTTATATATATCATATCGTTCTTGTCTCCTACATTACATCTCTACCATATCCAAATGAAGAGAGAGAAATCTCTTTTATGCATGATTTCTTTGAAAACAAGATAAGCAACTCAAAATTACAAATCCACTTTTCTCTCAACCAATATCCCTACAATTAAAATATATAATCCCTTCAAATCCTCACTCATCTCTCACAAATATTGGATGATATTTGTTATCCAAATCTCCATGATCTTCTCGTGGAATCTCCATGATATTCTCCTTGGAATAAGCTTGAACAATTATCCTTTGAATTCTTGAATTGGCAGAGGAAATATTCAAGAATATTTTTGAATAATCTTTCCAAATAATCCTACACATTACAAAGCTCATCCACAATTGAGATATTAATGAAATATGTTAATATTCCAATAATTAATCATACATCCTCTTATAATATTAAAAATAAATAAATTGGAAAATAATGAGGTGAACCCATGGAAATGGTATGGTAAATGGTTAAATGAGGTGATGGAATGTGAGAAATGGCTAGGATAAACATGATGAGAATGCGATAATTACGAGACCCAACATACCCCCCAACTGAACTTGTTGAATGTCCTCATGCAACCTTGCATGGATTAAAACTTTTGGCTTTGCATGATTATGGTTTCTAACAATGTATCATTCCAGGATGTAAAATACATGTACTGTGACTGATATTTTCTATGGTTGGTTCTTGTGTTAACAACCATGAATATAATGAATGTTGGTTCTTGTGTTAACAACATTTATTTCTTTTCTTTCTTCTCTTTTTTAACACATGTACTGAAAATTATAAGTCATGTAGTGGAAATGATAAGCCATTAATATGCATAAGAAAACATTTTCGCCAAAATAGATATCAATGTATTTGAATCAACTGCAACGAAGTGTAGTTTGGAAGAGTCATGTTGGTCGTCAATATATGAGGTGATGAATGGAAAGAAATGGTAATGAATATTCTCCCCCCCAAACTTAATATGTGTTATGTTTATGAAAAGGTGAAAGATGATGTAATATGGTGAGGGAATTTTCCAAGTTCATTTATTTTCAACATGTAAGAAATTATTAAATTAAAAATTAGACAATAACATACCTTCTCTTACCCAAATAGTTGATGAACTATGCAATATGAATGTAGATGTTGCTGCTTTTGGATCTGGAAAATATCATGTTGATTTAGATCATGTGAATATAATGTTGTTGGATGAAGTGAAGGAATTTGAAGTGCTGCTTCGTTGTATGAATTTGAAGATGATGTTTGAAAGTGGAACTGTCGTACTCTCATATGGCTAAAGGAATGTTGTTGCAACTGCTGATGGAGTCATGAAAAATATATAGTCTTCACCGGCTACTAAACCCAATGGTACAATTCTAGTCATGCGAATGGATGTGTCGATGTCGAGCATGAAAATAAGTCATTGGATTACCAACGACTAATGGATGTCGTTCACCAACACGAGGCAAACCCACCATTGATGTCAATGAGTTTCAAGGTACCCAAGAACATATTGCAAAGTGTGAATAAATGATCTGATGTCGAGCCACTTGCAAGATCCAATCATCAAGGGACATTGATGTATTCCCATGAATTTCAGCAAGAGAACTTGTCATTAGGGAATACAAGCTTCAAGGTACTAATGATGACTCTAGTCTCTATCCCAGATAAAGTGGTGAGGTCGATGGGTCAAGACTTGTTGAAAAGTGGGACTTAAGGAATCCCACATCAGTCAGCACGAGTTTGTACAAAATGAATGGTAGGAATATATATAGATGAAATTTTTTGCAGTAGAAACAGGTTTTTAGGAAAATTATAGCAAGGCAATGGAGTCATGGAAAAAGGAGATGTTTGGTTTTATTTATGAGGCAAAAGATGAATTGGAAATAATGAAAGAATGTATGCAACTCTGAAAAGTATGTATGTTGTGAAGTAAAAGTGAAAGTGGGCTTCGATATGGAAGGATGATAAGTATAGAAGGAGAAGGGTAAATGAACATGTCATGGCACAATGGATTCTTTTTTTAAATGTCTATGTGATAGATAGGTGCGATGAAAATTTTAGCTCCTCTGAGCTAAACTTTTGCATGTTTTATTGTGATTTCTAAAAATCACTTTTGCATTGGATCATCTTCTAATCTGTGAAAGCATAGTACTAATTCTGCATGAAAATTGTGAGAGCTTTGATAAAAATTTAATGTAGAAATTAGTATGAATGCTTCAAATTCAAACTGAAATACATTTTTTTACCTGCCAGTCGTCGTGCGTCTCTAGACAACTGTTTTCATTTTAGATCTGTTTCTTGAAAACCAACTTAGCCAATTGAATAAAAAAACGAGGCCCAATTTTATTATCCCTAAAAATATGATTAAAATTATATATATATATATATATATATATATATATATTAAAATGAATTATTATTTTGTTTTTGTTTTTATTTTTTAAAACATAACAAAGAAATTAAAAAAAAAAGAAACCCTAAAATGAAGTTCTAGATTAAGTTACAAGAAAAAATGTGCCAATTTGACCTTGTTGACCCAACCAAGATTCAATGTGCGAAACTATCATATCATACAGACTTCAATCATGCATTATATTTCAAAATGAAAACGAGTGAATACAACTTTTCAGTTCATGAAATTGCATTAAAAAAGCTAGCACTATAATTCTATTAACTTCTTACCCATATGCCACATACATACAATGAACCTACATGATGACACAAAATGTTACCTCCTATTGATATTACACTCATATTGGAAATCCTGATGTGATTCACTTGATTGCAAGGGAAATTAGCTTCTTCAACCCCATATTCTTGTGTCCTTGTATTGGCAACATTATTCCGAGACAGTTGAGACTCTGGATTAGCATTTGATAAAGGAGTCGGCTTCTAGGATCTGGACCCAAAATTTTAATGCCAAAAATATTGTCATAGCTTGCACCACAAGAGCAATTAAGGCAACACATTTGCATATAGAAAGATTAAATTCCTTCAGCTCTTTAAATTGACCAGTATGAGAAACAATGAAAGAGATAATATGTAAATATAAAGATAGTTGCGGCTTGTAGTTTCAATAGAAATATGTTCAATGAATGTTACGAAACATAAAATCGTGCCCATTGACGAAAATGTGTATATAAACTGAGGATGAGGTAGGGCTCCATGTAGCATGCTTGCACTATCGTTCATGTTCAATTACGAATTTTCAGTTGCCTTCATCATCGTTATGAACTCGTTGAAGCTGATGACCGTGTCACCATTTCAATCGAATCTTCTAATTATGGCCTGACAAAAACTGGACTCTAATAAATCCATCCAATGCAAGATATTTCTTTTCGGAATTCATGCAGAAGTTGTTTAGCCTGCTCTTTTTTTACTTTCTTTGTGTGACCAATAATTGGTTGTTGAGCCTCATTCACATTAGCAGGAAGACACTTCCAACCATTGAAAACGTTTGTTACAAGGACACGGTGTGCTACAGGCCATCCTGCACGACCAAATATATCAGTGTGTAGATGCTTCAACCAATTTTTGTTTGTAGAATGAATGATCATTGATTTCATATCCACGGGCATCAATGATTCCTCCAGCAGCAATGTTACACTGAAATTTGTCACCATGACATTTTAGTACTCCCTTAGAAGTCCACAACATCAAAGTTCCTAAATTCAAGCCTTGAAATTAAGAGAAAAGCTCATAAAAGTCTTAAAACTCTTGTACCGCACTTTCTCTTAGTATTTCCTGCGGAGCCGCACTTTATTGCTCTAAATCATGCAGAGCTAAACACACTTTCTGTTTATTAAAGGTGCGGACCCCTATAAAAGATAAGAAAAGGTGCAAGTAAAATCTAGAAGCTCAGTTTGAGTCATTTTTGGAAGCTTCTAGAAACATTCCTGTGGTGGAAAGTCCACTCTTTTCAAGTTCATGCGTCCCATCCATTAAGGAGATAACCCCTTGATGTAAGGAACTAATCCCTTTGGAGGAGGATTCTATCCCTTCTTGTATGGAGCTATAACTTCCTCTCTTTCACTATAAAAAGATGCATAGGGCAACCTCAAAGGGTTACAATTGATGAGTTGAATTTTTGGTATTATTGGAGGTGAAGTGCTGTTGAAACTTAGACCCTTTTAGCTGAGATTTTATGTGGGAAATATTACATACCAGTATGTATCTCGGTTGGAAGAGTGCAAGGCTTGTCAGAGTAAAGGAAACGCCTGTTCCGGACCACAGGAAGGCCTGTATGACATCAAGGTGGACACGGTTGTAAGGCTCTTCTTATTTAAGTTAATACAAATAAGTCTGTTTTTCTTAATAAGCTATCAATTGATTGGTTTATTTTATGGATTCCTTGATCACTATAATAAATATGATTTATAAATATATGCTATGTAGGTGTTATTTAATGTTTGCTTGTTTGTGATTGCAAATCTTCGAAGGCAACTCTTTTGGGCGACAGAAGGATTACTACTACAAACAAGCGTTGGATCAAAGGTAGGATCGTTAAGCCTTTATAGCATTTAATTATGAATCGCAATATATCTATAAAAATATAGATTTAATTGTCCGTTTGTTGCTAGCTATCCATAGGACACTTGGGAGGTCTGTCTTGTCCGCAAGAACGACTTATCCATCCAACAAAATGGCAACTCCGCTGGGGAATGGATTTTGAATTTTGATTTCTTTTATTTTTGACTTGTGAATTTATTTTTTCTGATTTTGATTGATTTATACTGGCTTGGGTAGTTTATCCCTGTAGAATCCCTGAGAAATTCTTGAGAATTTTTTATTTTTTCTCTAGTTTTCTTGTGTCCGCTCTTTTCTTTTATAGATAGTGTGGGCAGTTCCGCACTTTTCCTGTACCCATAGTGCGAGACCGCACTGGTTTGCACTGAATCTTGCGGACCCTGTGAAAATTTTTGAAAAATCTCAAAATCCTCTTTTTTGGATTAGTTTGTTAGATTCTCAGTAGATACCCAGACCTGTATCTTCCGTCAGAAAGCCTTGGTTAAGAGTTTATTTCAGCATTTTTTGTTTTGAATGATTTTCTGAAAGATCTGCACGTTATAATGATTTTTTCTTTGTCTTATATCCTGCTCAAAGATTAGAAACCCTGGTATACCTTTAGATAACTATTATTTCCTTGCTTTCTTGCTGAGTCTGACATCATAGCATAAATTTTTTTATGAGATTTAGATCCCATTTTTCTCATTTGAAAATTTTTAAAAACTTTTGTTAATAGGTTTGGAATTTCACTTAAAAACCAAAATTGGATGTTTTTTGAGTTCTTGTTGATCCAAGCAAAGAATTTGTTAGTTAGATAACAAGCTGAGTAAGACATCCTCAAAATATTTGAAGTTTTAATTCAGATTTAGTCTTCAGAGTTTTTAGATCTCAAAATTAGTGTTTTTAACTTTGAGTGTTATTTCTAGAAATTGTAGTGTTCTTTTGAAGAAAAACTTGGTTTGTAGTTTCGATCTTGAATAAAAGGAATTTCTTATTGAGCATTAGATCATTTTGAGTTCTCATTGAAATTAGATTTCTTTTCATTTATTCTTGTTTGAAGGAAAGATTTGTTTTTTAAAAATATTGCATTTCTCAACTCTTTCTTTAGATAGAATTCATTGAAAGAAAACAGATTGTTTCTCATGATGGATGCATTTTTAGTTTGTTTTGAGTCGGGTCACTACATATCATCAGTTTCACTTTTGCACCTATTTTTCTAAGAAACAACTTTTTAAAATCAACGCTTAAATTAAAAACAATCTAGTAATTTTTATATTTCTAGGGCTCTTTTCACCAATATAGCTTAGGCTAGTGTCTTGGAGTAGGGAGTAATTAACTCTCCAAGACAATTAAAACAAACAAGTAGTTGATCTTGCGGTGGGAAAAATCCAATAGTCGCTTGTATGCTCTAGGAAGCTCCTCTTAAAGGAGTCAAGCACGAGGTCATATGTGAACCAGTGGGATAATCAATTCTATCTCATTGGGAACGATAGAAGATATGCACGTATTAACAACGACAAACCTCAGATAGAACATTGTCGAGGAGCCTAGGGTCACTTGTCGGTATACCTTGGGTTATGTCAAGGAGCCTTCAAGGGGATTGAACTTTGTTAATCTGCCCTTGCACATATTTTAGATCGTAGACTGTTCCCCCAGGTATATTAGTTCATGTTGGTAACCATAGTGACTATAATATTTATGGTTTTTTCCTAAGGTGACGGTGGAGGAAAGATCCCACTGTACCTGGAGCAGACGTCGACTAGACTCACTTCGACTCTCCGGAGGGTTATCTTCACTCGAGATGGTTTAAGTGGAGAAACTTGCACCGGTCTGTTTCATTAAGCAGGTTGTCGGGGTAACTGTTCCAATCGCCCTTTCTATATTAAATACTACAATGTTGGATTTCATCACCAACTAGTGTTTTTAGTGTGGGAAGTTACTGTTTATGTGTGGTTTGATCTCCTATATTTTTAGGCGTGTGATTCATTTGTTTGTTTCCTTAGTGGCTTTAGGAGTTTTCATTGAAATTTTATTTTATTGCGTGTGATTAATAATTTTTAATCGTGGCTGAATTACCAAGACAATCACGTAGACTCCATGGGAAGCCCCCTGAGTATACACCAAGCCAACTTGATGGGCTACGAGCTATAGTATCGCATAGTGACAGTAGAATTAGATCAACAGAAGCAGGAGAGTCATCTATAGTTGTTCATCATGATTATCAATTACAAACAACATAGCATATTCAAGAGCCGATTTCAGTTTCTGAAGTTACTAGTAGTATTTATCCTTCCAGTGAATTAGCTGAAGAACCTGAAATTTCTGAACCTGACACTGAACTTGCTGTATTGGAACCATCTTCAGGATTTGTTACTCTAACTTCTAGTGATCCTGGTTCACCTAGGGTAAGAAATATTATTACTGAAAATCTTCCTTCTGACCTCATATCTATTGAAGAAATTGTCAGTCCAGACGAAGACATAACTCTTCCCGAAACCCAACAGACTTTGAATCTTAGGGAGCGTGAATCAATATTCTACTGCCCTTTTAGAAGTGACGCTTGGTATTTATCATTAACAATTTTTTTAGAAAACCCGGGTCTTAGTTTTTCACCACCCCGTATTATCCTTCATCAATTATGTCAGGTGAGTCACCTATGTTTTCCCAATCGCCAGAAACATTTTTATATGGTGGTCCTTATGTTCCTTCGGGGTACCAGTCACTCTCTGGTACTTTCTCAGGAGCCACTCCTCAACCAACTGAACAAGTGTTATCAACTGGTACAAATGGAACTAAAACTGAAACGTTGAACGCAGAGAAATTTTTTATGATATCTGGTAATATTCCAAATCCTCAACCTTAGGGTAGTCAGTGACCACCTGGGGGGCGACCTCAAGGTAGTGAGTTACTGCCTGGGGGGCAACCTCAAGGTAGTCAGCTACTTCCTGGGAGGCAACCTCAAGGTAAATTTTTACTTGGAAAAACTGTAGGACAATATTATTTACCTGGAGAACAACCTCAAGGATAGTACATACCTCAAGGTTATCAACCTTAAGGACAATACATACCCCAAGGTCAACCCCAGACTCAGTATATTCCTCAGGGTCCTTATCAACCCCAGATTCAGTACATGCCTCAAGGTTATCAACCTCAAGCTCAGTACCCAACTCAAGGTTTCCAACCTCCTTCTGGTCAATCATTTTTACAAGGAGCTGGAAATTTACCACTTAATTATCAACCATGCGTTCAACCAAGCTATGGTCCTTCATATGCACAACCTTCTACAGGTCAATAAACCGAAATGAACATGGTGTGGAATCCATCCCAAATTCAAAAAATTATGCAACCTAATGTGTAGTTACCTAATCAACCTGGACAGCCTTTAGTTTTTGGTCCAACCCAGCAACCCGTACAGCCTATAGTTCAAGTTCCTGCACCTGGTTCTGTTCAGCATCCTGGGCCTAGTACACCTCAAACTCCGCCTTAGACTGCTGCAGCTACTGCAACTTCTGTTCAACCTACAACACCTATTTTTGGAGTATTTGTAGCTCCAGTTTCTTCTATCCCTACATCAGTACAAATTCCTCAAGCCTTTGTGCCACAGTCAGGACCTGCAATTCTGAATACGGTCCAGATGCCTACATGACAAGCTGGCACCAGTACAATTGTCTCTAGTCAACCACAGTTTACTTATCAAATGTACCAGGGACAGTATCAATTTGGTCAGACTACACAAAATCCAACATATCAGTATCAGTTGTACCCTGGGTATACTTATCAAATACCTCAACAACCCCAGTATGGTTCGGTTAATCCTGGTTACCCAGGAGGTTTCACGATTCAAAATGCACATCCAATTCTAGGGTATCCTGGATATCCTCCTCCTGGTACTGGTTTGATCACATAAGGTTATCAAGACCCTAGCCATTGGTTACCATTCATAGCAACTTTAGATTTACCAGATCTTTCGCGCCTTACGAACGATCCCATTTTTTATCTTCCATATTGGCCACCGATGCCTAACAAGTTGCCCAGTGATATTCCAAAATTTGAAGGTAAGTCAGGAGAGGACCCATCTAATCACGTTATGACTTATCACCTCTGGTGCACATCCAATTCACTAGTCAATGATTTGATTCGATTACGTCTTTTTCAGAGAACTCTCATTGGTCTAGCTGCCAAATGGTACATTGAGTTACCGCGCGGCTCTTTTAATAATTTTAACGCGCTAGCTACTGCTTTCTTAACCCATTTTCAGTTTTCTATCAGATATGACAACGATACAGAATTACTGACTTCATTAAAATAGTTTACGTCTACGTGCATATCTAATCATATTCATGAGTGGAGACGTAGAAGGCATTTAGTGAAAGTCTTTATTCTTGATCAAATTTTGGTCGAATGGTTTATTAAATCGTTATTGCCCAAAATTACTGAAGATGTGGCCAAAGGAGGCGTTGTTACGGAAGAGAAAGTAATTTCTCAAGCTCAGTACCTTGACCTTTTATATACTCAGTTAGGTACTCTATATGATAAAATCTCTGATTTACCAAGACCTGGTCAATTAACTGCAACTCCTTCTGGCTCTCATGTCACTGATGGTGTAATTGGTTTTGTTAGCACTGGTAAAAATAAGAAGAAGTCTTCCAAGACCACTTCTCCTGTTATCACTTTACCCAATTCACCCAAAGGAGATTCTTCCCAAGAAGCTTCCGCCGATATTCACATTGTAGAGTCATCTACAACCAAATCTAAAACTGGTGGTAAGAATAAAAAGAAAAAATCTTCAAAAGAGAAAAACGATACAACTGAACCAACTGACGAAAAACGCAAACCTCAATATCCTTGTCTCATCTGTGACTAGGATCATTTTACAAAAGAGTGCTCGCATAGAGCCGAGGTATCAAAATTCGTTAAGGGTTCGCCTATACATGCTGTCTTGAAGGATCCCTTTCCCGCTCAAGATAGTAACATGGTTGGATCTTCCTCCAATACGGTTGAGGATATCTTGATGGTTGTGGCGTGATCGCAAGATTATGGTAGTAAACAAAAAACATCCAATTCTGCATCGACTACATCTCCCTCAGTTTCTGATCCATTACAGATCGAGAAACAAAATCCTGACTTAGTGATTAAATCGCCTGCAAAATGTGTACTTCGTAAATCAACTTTCAATCCACATGCGAGAGCTTCTCAGAATTATAATATTGTTGAAGATTTGGAAATTTCCCCTTCAGCAATGTCAGCTTTGGAAGTATTGTAATCATGCCCAGCCCAAAGAAAATTACTTTTGTCAGCCTTAGGAACCGTATATCTCCAAGATTCGAACCTCATGATCTTCGATTTAGAGAATTTTACACCCTGCCTACCCCATCAAATGGCTATTTCAGATTCTGGTAATAGTAAAAAACAAACGTATCTTTCGCACTGTTGTTGATGAAGGGGATTCTACGTGTATTATGTCGTTAAAATGTTGGAAATCACTTGGTTCTCTGACAATTAACCAATCACCAACTATTCTCAAAGCATTTGACGAAAGAGGTTTTCAGCCATATGGTATCTTACAAGATCTACCAATAGAGGTCGAAGGCAAAATGGTTAATCTAGATGTGGAGGTGGTTGATGCCCCTCTGGATTACAACCTTCTCCTGGGTCACAGTTGGTCTTACACCATGATTGCTATTGTATCATTGATCTTTCGTCTCATCATGTTTCCTCATAAAGGAAAGATCGTTAAAATAAATCAGCTCTCATATTATTCATCCGACCCAGCCTCTATTGATAGCATCTAACATATCGGAAAATCGATTATCCCTTATAAGGATGTCGGAGTAGGTTTGCTTAAAGATTCAACTTTACGAGGAACTTTTTCCCTGCATGCTCCCAACGTACAAATTCCTATTGCTAATATCAATATGATTTCGTCAAGTACTATGTCCTTTGATGATCCTTGGATAGTACCTTCAGAATCAGAATTGGATTCTTTCGATGGCCCGATGCCTTTGAGTCCTTTTGAGTTAGCATATTAAAATGTATAGTCATTTTATGATACTCCTTCAACTGAGTCTGATCCAGTGAATGTGATCAATCAAGAGTCATTTTCAATATCGAGCTTAGCTTCGAAACCAATTTCGGATCCTGCTTAAGTATTCAATACTGATGAACATATTCGTGAATTCTTGTCGGTAGATGAGTTACCATGGGAAGATATTCATCATAAGTCTTTGTTTTTACCTGATCTAGATCATTTTGAGAATGATTTTTCCTCCATTTTTACCACTTATTATGTCAAAGAACCCCAAAATCCTCTCTCACATATCGATTCTGAATTGAATTTAGAAAATATTTCTACAACGGTTCCTCTTAACATTTCAATAAAACCTGGAATTGTTGAAAACATTCACATAGGTGCTTCTTGTACTCTTGATGAAATTCAAGCATATAAAGCCCTATTTCAGGAATTCTGTGACATTTTTGCCTGGTTATATGAAGAAATGCTAGGAATCGATCCGTTGATTGTTGTTCATGAAATTAATACATACCCAGATGCTAAACTTGTTAGACAAAGATTACGTCAGATACATCTGAGAAAAGCTACGGCTATCAAAGCAGAAGTTGAAAAATTACTTCATGCAGGTTTTATTTATCCGATCCTGTTAACGGACTGAGTATCTAATATTGTTCCGGTCAATAAAAAACAAGGAACAACACGAGTATGTATCGACTATAGGGATATAAATTGAGCTTGTCCAAGAGACAATTATCCAACCCCTTACATCGATCAAATTATCGATGATTGTGCTGGAAGTGAAATGTTCTCTTTCATGGATGGATTCTTCGGCTACAATCAAATAAACATACTCCCTGCGGATCAACCTAAAACAACTTTCATTTGTCCATGGGGGGCTTTTTCTTATCACAAACTACCTTTTTTCCTTAAGAATGCTGGCGCCACTTTTCAAAGGGCCATGTATTATGCATTTCACGACATTAAGCACATTGTGTAGCCCTACCTCGATGATTTTCCTACTCATTCTTCACACAGAGCAGATCATATTACTCATCTACGAGCCATATTTATACGATGTAGGCATTATAAGATTCGTCTGAATCCTCACAAATGTGTTTTCTGCGTACAATCCAGACGATTTTTGGGATTTATTGTCTCAAAGGCAGGCATTCATGTTGATCCATCAAAGGTTGAGGTAATCATCAATTTACCTCCTCTTTCTACTCTTTTCCAACTCCAAAGTTTGCAAGGGAAAACAAATTTTCTACGTCGATTCATTCCTAACTACGTCGAGTTAACGAAAGGTTTCACTAAGTTGTTGAAATAGAACATTCCTTTCTTTTGGGACGAGGTCGCTGATAGATCTTTTGATGCTCTAAAAAAAGCGTTGACCCGTGCACTGTTACTGCATCCTCCCAAATACAACCAAGATTACTTTTTGTACCTCGCCGCTTCCAATTCCACTATAGGGATGGTTTTAGTTTAGGAAGATGAATTCCATGGTGAAAATGTGATTTACTATCTCAGTCGAAATTTGCAACTGACTGAGATCAAATATTCACATGTGGAGAAATTGGCCTTGGAAGCTATTCAAGCTAACCAGCGTTCTCATCACTACATACTTTTACGCAAAACGACAGTGATCTCTGATTGTAACCCTATGATGTACATCTTGACCAAACAATTGCTAGGGGGCTAATACTCTAAATGGATTGTTATCCTGCAGGAGTTTGATTTGGAGTTTGAAAAATCCAAATCCAAGAAATCATTGATATTTTTTGAACTTATGTGTGATTTCCCACGTACTGATACAGAAACTGTGGCGGAACAACCAATCGCGGATGAATCCTTGTTTCTCATTAGTACCATTGATCCTTGGTATGGAGATATTATTGTTTATCTTCAGACCCAATCTTTTCGGCCTGAGCTTTCACAATCGCAATGACGAAAAATACGTTTCTAGTCTCAAAAATATCATATTGTTGGCGACACACTATACTATCGTGGTGTAGACTTAGTTTTTTGACGTTGTCTAACCCATGAAGAAGCCGAAAAGGTTTTAAATGACTGTCACTCTAGAGCATGTGGCGGTCACATGTCTGGGTATGCCACAGCCCAAAAGATATTGCATGCAGGTTATTTCTGGTCGTCCTTGTTTAAAGATTGTATTTATGCAGTCCAAAAATTTCATAATTGTCAAATATTCGATCAAAAAATGCATGCACCACCTGCTCCTCTTCACCCTATAATTGCTGTCGGTCCTTTTGCAAAATGGGGCATTCACTTCATTACATGTAACCCTCACTCGGCCGGGGGGCATGGGTGTATTATTCTAGCAGTAGATTATTTTACCAAATGGGCCGAGGCGATGCCTACATTTGCGGCAGATGGAAAAACTGCAGCTACTTTCGTATTCAATCATGTGATTGCTCGTTTCATTGTACCCCAAGAGATAATTACTGATCACAGGAGCCATTTTCGAAATATCATGATGACCGAGTTAACAGACCAACTTGGCCTGCACCATGACAATTCTACACCATATTATCCGCAGGCCAATGGTTTAGTTGAAGCGATTAATAAATTTTTAGTCACCATGATCAAACGAATTATTGGAATTCATAAGTCAAATTGGCATACCATGCTCTTTTCAGCACATTGGGAATATCGAACCTCAGCAAAAACATCGACAGGCTTTACCCCTTTTCAACTAGTTTATGGTTTAGAAGCGGTATTACACATTGAATGAGAGATACCGTCACTCCAACTAGTGATAGAGTTACTACCAATGACTTCTGAAGAGGAGACACTTTTTTTATACTTGGCTCAATTAGATGAGAATTGACCCACCGCTGCATTAGCTACCGAGTCTCATGCAAAAAGAATGAAAGCTCAGTATGATAGAAGTGTTACCCCTCGTAATTTTTCAGAAGGAGACCTAGTTTTGATTTATTATCAAGCCAACGATAAACTAGGGGCTGGGAAATTTGAACCCATGTGGCATGGTCCTTATATTGTCAAGCGACAGCTTGCAAAAGGGGCCTACGAATTGATTGATTTTAACGGGGTCTCTTTAGGTAAACTGATAAATGGACCTTATTTGAAGAGATATTACGCTTGATTTTTGTGTGGATATCTTCTCTATATATTAGTTACTTTCTAGCTGGTGTGCTATAGATTAGAAACGTGTGCCTAGCTTAAGTGTGCTCTTACTACTATTCCTGCTTATCTGGATACTTTTGATAGCGCAGATATCGATGTCCTTTCAAATGTATATTGGTTTTGCTGATGGCGCTTGTCGTAGTACACAGAACATCTCTTCCACAGCTTGGGTTATTTATTCACCCACTGACGAGTTATTATCGATGCATGGGGTAAGCCTCGGTCAAACAACGAACAATATTGCTGAATATAGTGCGTTTATTGAGTTATTGTCGGAATCCATTTCGTTTGGAATTTGGAGTTTGATTGTTAGGTTAGATTCTGAACTCGTTGTATTACAGTTAAACCGAGTATATGCCATTAGAAACCCAGTATTATTAATATTATTTTTAAGGGTTCATCTCTTGGAACGAGAGTTCGATTATATTGAGTATCAAAACATTCTAAGAAATTTAAATACATTAGCAGATGCAATTGCTTCTAATGTTATAAATAGACATTTGCGATAACAAAGTAATAAATCAACATTCCATAACATGATTGAACAGGTAATTGGAAATAATAGTATATCATAGTATAGATGTAGTGTTTAAAAGATAGTATATCATCTTCGATCATAGGTTCAAAACACCTTATGATCGGAAAAAAGTGATACAAAAAATGAGTCTATAAGTCAATCATCCACTATCCATGGTGATGATCATGATAATACACTACTGCTCGTACCACCCTAGTAAAAAATCTCCCAAATGGTCTAGGAACACCAATGACGTATCTCTGTAGACGGAGTGGGATGTCATCTATGGTAGTCTCAGGAATATCCATAGTGAGCTGCTCCAAATGGTGTTCTAAATAAGTCAGGATCTCTGCAGTCTGATCCCGTGGGGGTGGTGGTGGTGGTGCTACATCCCTTTGCCTTCGGTCAAAGGGGCGGAGAATGGCTGGTCGACTCAGACCCACATCTGCATTAGAAATTTTTGTTATCAGTTTTGGACGATTTAAAAACAAAATAAAAATTAGAAATTAGAACATTTCAAAAGAGATTTTTTTACCTGACTCATCCCACTGAGCTCCTGGAGGAAGGGGCATATCCCGGTCGCCGCAAAAATCCATGCCCGCATAAGGAAAATCCTCTATCACAAAAATTTGGTGTTCTAGTCAACAAAAATAAGTCGAGGAAATTGAAAAATCTCCCTACCCTCACTGTGGCGGGCCATCAAAGGAATCCAACGAACCATCTGAGGCTCTCGAGGTCGACCAGCATCAACAGGAATATGCTGCGGGGATAACATAGGGATCCTCTCTAAAGCAAAGGTGACTACGATATATCCATATCCGAAGTTGTTTGACTTCCCATTCTTTGCTCTGGTAAGTTGGCCTTTCACATTTGCCAACACTGCCTCGCACCAGTTGAATATGGTGCCTCAGAAACAATCTACTGCAATCCGCATCTGAGATCCAGTAGCTACATGCAAAGCTGTACTTCTGCACAACTTAACAACGGTAAAAGAAATCACTTTTAACTCAGGACAGATGATAGTTTTAATGTCAATCCAATTACAAAACTCTAATTATAGGCTGGAAACAGACTGGCCACCTGGCCTAGCCCCAAATAGAGATAGTGGTTCACCTCTCCTAGACAAACCAGTCAAAAAATATATGTCCTCCAACTCAATCTCGAGCCGGTGACCTCCAATCACGAAACACTGGTCCTGAACATCCCATTTACTTACCAACCAAGTAAGAAGATCTACTTGAGCTCTCATGCCACTGATAGCCCAAAATTTGAAAAGCTCACATGCTCTTAAAACTTGCAAAGTAGGTTGATGAATCATTGTTGCTTCATCTACCTCCTCATGTTCCCGTTCTCGCCAAATGAGCATTGTAGATATCCTACAATAAGTAAAACGAAGGATTAGAATAATTTTGAAGCAAAAAAATTGGGTAATTTAGGAGGAAAATATGTTTTTAAATTCGTTACTGCGCCCCCACACTTTACGCTCAAAGATAGTGCGTAGCTCCACACGGGCTCTGTGTTAAAAGTACGGGCCGCAGGTACCTAATGTCTTACCTGCGGACCCCTGAGGGTGGATTTTTCAACCTATTTTCCTCCCAAAAATGAAATTTTGACCCTAATTTAAAAAATTAAACGGATGAAAAGCAAGAGGAAGAGGTTGTGGATTACCTAGAGCAGACAGTTTTCGATTCCGATGGTTGGTTTGCCCAGAATCTTCTCCGAAGTGTTTTTTTCCAAGAGCTCTAAAATCTTCACTCCAAACTCAAACGGTGAAAAAGAACTTGAAAAATGCCTTTGTATAAGTTTTTTCGAATAAATGAATTTTAAATTTGTTTATTTTTCACTTTAAAAAGTCAGTTTTTCAAAATATTTTTTATTATTGAAATAGGTATGTTTAATTTTTCGAGTTTTTGTGCAGAATACCAGATTTTTCAGGCGAAATGATCGTTTTTGATGAAGAGTATACTTTTATCACTTTTTCGGGCTCTTTAAAATTTACGAAAAAGTGAAACCATGGAGTCCTCTTTTAAGCCCTTTTCAAACTCTCTAAAAATGAAAATATTGCCGAGTACTTGACTATTTGATCTTGTTAAAGTAAATGAACGGCCGTCCCTTCAGTATAAGTTTACCCCTTTTCCGGACTGAAATGGACTATTTACGAAAAAGGTATACATTGACCAATCATGGTCAATAGAGTTCTCTCTTGCATTATTTTATCCTTTTTCGGGCCTGAGAGACTAAATTTACAAAAAAGTACACCCATGGATTTTTCTTAAGTTTTTTCTTCTGACTCCCTAAAAATGAAAAACACCGAGTTTCTCCTATACTGGAATCGTTAAAATTTAACAGTAAAGGACCTGTCGATTTCAAAAAGGAACGGACCACTCCTTCTTAGGGTTCGATTTTAAACTAAGTTGGACTCATCCGATGGATGAGCTTATAAAAAAGAAAATGTTATCCTCCTCAAGCTTGTCAAAAATAAAGAGGTACTTGCCAGAAATGGTGGGGGAAAAGAGAGAAAAAAGATTCATTTGTTACACTTGATTTATGAAAGCATTATACCACTCTTGAACACGACACTTTTTGTCACACTTCCACCTGGGTTGGGAAATCCTTTGCCTATCAGTTAATCAAACCAAATTGAAGGTATTCAGCTAGTTTCTGGGTATTAGCTTAGGGAAAATATCACCGAACCATCTGTAGTGTCATTATGTGTTCAAGAGGTAAGTCAAACAAACCATTCGTCTGCAAACATTTGTCTCCATTCGCATTGACCATCCCTGAGTCAATCCTTGCAAAAAACTTCTTCAAAACTTGATCTATGGTTTCTTGTCATGAGCTTGCTTACGACAGATCACTTTCTATCGACGACAGCTCATCATCTAGGAAGTTGATCTAGAATCCGTCAGTACCTTGAAATCTGCATGCCTTAATGGCAGGTTTCTCGCCTTCGATGACAAGTTGCATCATTTACCTTCGATCGAACGGTTCCGTGAAATGTTCGACTTCAGATCACTTATTCACATTTCGTGGATTGTACTGAGTACTTTGAGAGCCATTTTCATTATTGGTGGTTTCTCTCACACTTGTTAACAGTTCACATCATTGACTAGTATTCAAGTGGTTTCTACCATGTTCGACTTCAACACATTTAATCACATGGATAGAATCGTACTAGTTCGGGAAGCAGAAATCAAGACCCTGGATCTAGTTTCCACCATCCAGGCTGTGAGGAGTTTTATTATTCATTATACAGTAGACTATTCATTACAAATGGTTGCGCCCATGCTGTGTCTACACTATTGATGTAATATTAAAATCATTTCTGTATCAGAACAAGTTTAGTTAGTTTTGATCTGAGTATGGGAATACCTACCTCAGCGATGATATATATATGTGTGTGTGTTGCGTTGAATTTTTTTACAGGGTTCTGACTAGGGTGTCCACAGGCTAATCCTTGAAATGATAAAGCACGTCACTCTTCGAATACTCTCAGATTTCGCACTTTAGGGGGCAATGTGTTACACTGAAATTTGTCACCATGAAATTTCAGTACTCTCTAGAAACATTCCTGCGGTGGAAAGTCCGCTCTTTTCAAGTTCATGCATCCCATCCATTAAGGAGCTAACCCCTTGATGTAAGGAACTAATCCCTTTGGAAGAGGATTCTATCCCTTCTTGTATGGAGTTGTAACTTCCTCTTTTTCACTATAAAAATAGGCATAGGGCAGCCTCAAAGGGTTACAATTGATGAGTTGAAGTTTTGGTATTATTGGAGGTGAAGTGCTATTGAAACTTAGACCCTTTTAGATGAGATTTTATGTGGGAAATATTACATACCTGTATGTATTTCGGTTGGAAGAGTGCAAGGCTTGTCAGAGTAAAGGAAGCACTTGTTCTGGACCCCAGGAAGGCCTGTATGACATCAAGGCGGACACGGTTATAAGGCTCTTATTATTTAAGTTAATACAAATAAGTTCGTTTTTCTTAATAAGCTGTCAATTGATTGGTTTATTTTATGGATTCCTTGATCACTATAATAGATATGATTTATAGATATATGCTATGTAGGTGTTATTTAATGTTTTCTTGTTTGTGATTTCAAATCTTCGAAGGCAACTCTTTCGGGCGACTGAAGGATTACTACTACAAACAAGCGTTGGATCAAAGGTAGGATCGTTAAGCCTTTATAGCATTTAATTATGAATCACGATATATCTAGAGAAAGATAGATTTAATTGTCCGTTTGTTGCTAGCTTTCCGTAGGACACTTGGGAGGTCTGTCTTGTCTGCAAGAAAGACTTATTCGTCCAACAAGCAATAACAAGAATATCGTGACCTCAAGCCAAATCAGCTATTCTTAGTAATGACACCATCAAATTATAGGGCTCGAAGAAATCATATTGCGCTGGCATTAACGACTTCTTCGTGCATGTGGGTTTTGTGGGAGGTCGATGGCGAGGAGCATTATTTGATGGAGCCAGACGGTTGAGACCTCTTCTCAAATTCACACATACTCTCCATTCCTGGCATGCAATGCGGATCTGGGGATAACTGTAAATCACCGTATTCATTGTATATTTTGCGAGCTAATCCATAAAAACCTTGGAAAGTCATCAAATGATCTGTGATCCAGGATCCAAGAAATTTCAGGAAGAAAAGTCTCTTATTTTCAAGGGCCCAAGCCGTACCCGAAATATGCCAATCAATGTGGCTATTTATCGTGCATCTTGCCTTTGTTGAAAGCCCTAGGAGCATCGATGATGTCCCACTCTTATGATCTCATATCCTATCGACTTCTTTTTGGTGGTTTCCATACCCTCTGCCGGGTTCTCTTCTCGGCCCCTTCGGAGGTTCAAGTCATATGTTCGATTCTTCGCCAGAGTCATGCGCGCCAGCAAGTCCTCCGCAGGAGCATTGATGGACTGAGATGGATCCTTGTATTTAACATACTTAGTGACCTCGGCACATTTGCAGAAAAGCACAACAAACAGTAACAAACACAATCCTGAGCCCATTTTGTTTGCCATCAATGAAGACGATCTCTCTAGTTGAGGGGGGGGGGGTAAAGTGAAAATGATTAAAAAGAAAAATGCGTAGAATGAATTTTTTTTATTATTTTTCATTTTATATATATATATATATTTTAAATTTGTTTTATTTCAAAAGAAATTAAAAAGAATATATATATATATATATATATATCAGAAATCTAATAAAAACAATTTATTCCTGAAAGCTATTAGACATTATTTTTCAGAGTTTGCATACTTATTAAAAAAATATTTTTATTTTTCCTACCTACTCTACTTTAATTAAATATTAAAAATCACTACATGTAATCAAACTTCCAATGTAAGCATGTATACAACAGTAGTAAAAATTTATTCACTTCCAATTGTGCGCATGAAAAATGGAAATGTACAAAACTAACCAGATGTACTTGTTGTGATTGTGATTTAACTAAATAAAAACAAAACGACTAATCTAACCTCATACTCTTTTGGAATCATTCTTCAATAAGATTTTTGTAGGTGTGATTTTCCTCCTTCAGAGCATGCCGCCACTCATCATTTTCGTCCTCAATCTCCTAATTTTATAATTTTTTTCATGAAATGTACAATATTTTTCATATGTATATTCATTCTCTTTTGGAGGAGTAGTTAATCTTTCCGCTGATGTTAAGATATTATTTTCATAGGAAGAGGAGATCTCAAATTCTACTAGGATCTAAGTGAGTTGTTCCAAACTGATACTCATTGTTAAATCATTTTTAAAAACACTAACAATCACTCTTCACAGTTGCAGAAATAAAATGCTATTGCACAAAAATCAAACTTGCATAAATTAAACACACTCAAGTAGAAATTGAAATTCACACTTGCAGGAAAAGGTAACCTATACCTCAATCCATCGTGCTTCCCCGGAAATGGTGCCAAAATGTTTGGGCAAAACTATCGTCGTCAAATAATTTTCCTAACATAAATTATCAATTTGAGGGTTTCGTAGACTTACGAAGCACATGCACTGGAAATGCAGGACTGAAGTTAAACTAGCCGAGTCTAATTATTTCATCTCTGATTCAATATGCAGTAAATGACAGAAGAGGCTCCTAGCTTAGGAGAACCTGGTCGTCATTCCCCAAATTACTGTCCTTAAGAAGAGAGACTAAAGAGCAACAATTTGTGATGTGTAGAAAGCAAGAGAAGAGGCTCCTAACTTAGGAGAACCTGATCGTCCTTCCTCAACAATTCTACTTCAACAACATTACCCCTGCATCATAAATTGGAAATGTGCAATCGTATAAGAGAAAAACAACATGTGAAGAATAACCTTGTGTCAACATATATTAATGATGAAGAAAAACAATGAAATATTACAAAACCAAAAATTTATTCTATACTCTAATTCTCCTCTCTATCATATCTAGCATATCCATATCATATTTTTCTTCCATTCCCTATCAATTATATATATCATATCCTTCTTGTCTCCTACATTACATCTCTACCGTCTCCAAATGAAGAGAGAGCACTCTCTTTTGAACATGAGTGATTTGAAAACAAGATAAGAAAATCATAATTACAAATCCACTTTTCTCTCAACCAATATCCCTATAATTACAATATATGATCCCTTCAAATCCTCACTCATCTCTCACAAATCTTGGAGGAGATATGTTATCCAAATCTCCATGATCTTCTCCTTGGAATAAGCTTGAAAAATTATCCTTTGAATTCTTGAATTGGTGGAGGAAATATTCAAGAAGATTTTTGAATAATCCAAATAATCCTACATATTACAAAGCTCATCCACATTTGATATTAATGAAATATGTTAATATTCCAATAATTAATCGTACATCCTCTTATAATATTAAAAATAAATAAATTGGAAAACAATGAGGTGAACCCATGGAAATGGTATGGTAAATGGTTAAATGAGGTGATGGAATGTGATAAATGGCGAGGATAAACATGATGAAAATGCGACAATTACGAGACCCAACACATACTTGACCTTGTATTTTTTCTGTGACTTCTGTAGTGTCTCATGTACCTGTAGATGGATATATTCTCAATAATTTTCTACCTTTAAGTCATCCCCTGTAAAATCCTCCCTCTCTCCTCCTTACTACCCATATGCAATATCCAAAGGAGAAGGTGGAAAATATCCAAAACAAGTTTCAAATGGGGAATTACCAATAAAAAATTGGACTGGTCTATTATAAGAGTGATGTATATATACCGTATTTCAACCTAGGTATTTAGATGCTTCTGATTGTAACCTCTCATAAGATACACCAAAGTCATGTTGAATACTTTTGTCTTCCCATCTGTATGTGCATGGAATGTTGTATACCTATTCAAATTTGTGTCCATCTTATCCCCCAATGTATCCAAAAACACATTCAGAAATATTGTCCCTATCTAAAACAATGCTCCTTGGTATCCCAAATTTCACTTAGACTTGTCCCAAAAACAAGTGATTGTTTCTTTCCTTTTGATGGTATTTTTATAGGGCATTAATACACACATCTTGCTAACATTAGAGAACTTTTGAGATCCAAATTGTGCCTCCTAAGAAAAGTTTACAACAAAAATAAATTTATAAGAACCAATAGGATTCAAGATGATGATGTCAACCATGGGGGATGATTCACCATTTTTGGGGTAAAAAGGTAAAAGGATTAAAAAATAATAAAATAATAAAACTACTTTTTCAACTTATTTCCCTAAGGTTTTACTCAAATTTCAAGCGGGAGTACTTTTTGGATGCAAAATTTGATTCCCTGTCCAAGGAGTACCCATGTTGCATACTTTTTATGGACCCTGCTACACGAAAAATGAGAAAAACATGAAAAAACGTTATTGTAATCACATTTTTCATGTATTTCTCATTTTTAGTGCATAAGGGTCCATCAAATTATGTAACATGGGTACTCCTTGGATTAGGAATCAAATTTTGCATCCAATGAGTGTTCCCGCTCAAAATTTGAGTAAACCCATAGGGAGATAAGCTGAAAATACGAGTTGAATTTTTTTTTTTCTTTTTTCCTTTTAAAATTTGATGATGTAATCTAATCTCATTTTATTATTTCTACCATTATTTTATAATTTCCTTAGGAGGCCCATTTCAGACCTCAAAATTCCCCTAATGACCTATCAAATACCACGAACAAGTAGTCATGTACCTTCTTGGTTGTCGATAAACCTCCCACGAAGTCGACATAAATGCTTTCCTATGGATGAGTGTGTATAAGAAAGGGATGATATAGATCCTATTTCCTGTTACTAGACTTAATTATACAAAAAACAATGCATCCTATTATGAACCTAGCTACATGTTCTTTCATCTTGAGCCAATACACACACCTCTACAAGTTGGTCACTATCTTCCCTACACCAAAGTGCCCTACAACCTTGGAGGTGTGAGCCTTTCTAATCATTTGTAGTCGTTCACCTTTAGGAACATGTAACTTACCTAGGATGTAGATTAACCCATCCCGGAGATGGTAGTTAAGAATGTTGCCACCATCGTGCACATTACTCTAACTTTTCAACTTCTGAAACACTCCTTTAAGTCCTCATACTTTAAGTATGCCTCTATGTATGCATCATAAGTGAATGGAACCATGTGCAATGGAGTTCCAAAATCAATGATCTTTGATGTGGGTGGAATTGAAAGCATTTAGGGAAACTTGTTTGTGTTTCCCTTCTTATACTTGACCCCTAAATGAAACTGCAATAAAAACTCCATCCACTTGTAATGCCTAGTTTGATGTAGCTTACTATAGGCATGAAAATGCTATGGTGGCTAGTGATTTGTGTGGATTACTATAATCTCCTTTTCCATCAGATGGTGTTTCCACTTATTCACAAATTGCACTAGGGCATATAGATCCTTGTTGTAGGTAATGTAATTAAGAACTGACCCATGGAATACTTCATAATGGTAGCATACAAGCCTTCCTCCTTACATCAAGACCACTCCCATAGCATACCAAGTCACATCTGTCTCCATTTCGAAGGGTTGTTGCAAGTTCAGTAATGCCAAAAATGGTGCTTCTATGATCTTCTTCTTTAACTCCTCAAGGGTTCTCTGCTAACCCTTTCCCCACCAGAAACTCTTTCTGCTTGCTATTATGGTACGAAGTGGTGTTTCTATTGTTGAAAATGAGGATATGAATTTCCTTAGTTGTTATGTTTCCCCAACAAAACTCCTAGCCTCATAAACATTAGTAGGCACCAACCACTTCATGATGGCCTCCATCTTGGAAGGGTCTGTCTTTAGTTCTCCTTCACCTATCACATACCCCAAATACACCAAATAATGTTGTGCAACCTCACACTTATTGATATTTTCTAGTAGTTGGTGCTTCTTTAATCTCTATGACACCTACATCAAATGTGAAATGTGCTCCTCCTAGGTAGCAATGTATACCAATATATCATCCAAATAGAAAACAAAAAATGAATCTATAAAAGGGTGGAGTATACCATTCATTAACCTCATAAATGTAGATGGTGCATTTCATTAACCAACAACACGACTAACCTCTATAAACCTTGCCTGGTTTTAAAGGTGGTCTTCCGGGTATCTTCTTCTCTGACCCAAACCTAGTGATATCCCGACTTTAAGTCTGGTTTTGTGAAGTATTTGTATTGCTGAAAATGATCCAACATATAATCTATTCTAGGCAGAGGTACCCGTTATTGGGAATTATTTTTCTTAATTCCATGTAATCAATACACATCCAATTCACATCCTTCTTTAACATAATGTTGATGGGTGACCCACATGGTGAGGTACTTGGTCAAATGACACCCTATTCCAATAGTTGTTGTGATTATTCCTTCTCCTCACTTACTTCAATACCAAAATTCTTGTGCATTCCAATGTTTGGCAATGGGGAGTCTAGTGATATCTAAATCTCGTGCTCCACTTCCCTCTTGGGTGGTAGCCCTTTAGGCTCTTGGAATAGATCCTTGTATGCTTATAGCAACTCTTCCAATTATTTTTTCTATTTCTTAGTACACCTCTCCAAGGATGTATTTTCTCTCACTGACTCTTCTACAAACTATTTTTCTATTAAAAAAAATAAAACATGCTTACTGTTAGAACTTATCAGTTTCTTGGCTTGGTTGCTACTTACTAGCGAAATTTTGGACTTACCATTTTGCGTGTTGATGGTGAAGGTTCCTTCCTTGATGAGGCAATATTGGTTGGCTATCTACATGAAGATTTCATCTTGCATGTACATGTAGGGACTTTCAAACACTAGTCCACATATATCAAGGGGAACTACATTTAGTTCTACTTCATCAATAAAATCAACACTGATATCAAATCTAATTTTGCACAATTTGGTTACTTTTATTTTCACATCCTCATTTACCCATCCTAATGGATATGGGATTGGTGATCACGAAATTCTAATCCCAATTTTTTTACCATATTTTCTATAATGAGATTCACCTATGATCCCGAGTTGAATAGAGCATCAGTCTTTGCCTTCTTGAATAGTATCTTTATATGGAAGAGTATGGTCTTCTTGTTCTCTTATTGTTGCTAAAGAATGCTCATATTTATCTCCTTCTAAATTGATCTACAAATTATCTTCTCATTCATGTTCGAGTTGCTTTCAACTTGGTTTCTCAAATCGATGGCCATGAGATTCTTATTATTTGAATCTTTCTTTATGTCCTTCGAGTTAAGCTCTAGATGCAACTTGTAGCACTTCTCCTTTGTATGACTGTAATTGTTACAATGGTTGCTAGGATATTTTCATTGGTGTGTTGTGGCTCCGTGCTATATTGTTATCTTTTCCCCCTTTCCACCTCTTCTTCCCTCCTTAGAAGCGTCTTGGTGCTTCTTTTACTTCAACCCACTTGTTTTCCCTTTCTTCCGGCCTATATTCTCTAAGTATTGTGCCTACACACAAGGTTCATCCATCGATCTAGGTTTGAACAACATCACTTACTTATGTAGATGGATGTGTAGACCCCCCGGATACTTGAGGAGTACATATAGGTTCTTTAGAGAGATACCCAACATTATGGCCATATTTCTAAATTCTTTTATGTAATCCTATAAACTCTACCCCTACTTTTGTCTAAAGAAATGCCACCAGATCCACTAGTCCTCTACATACCCAATAGGGTAAAATTGTGACTTTCTAAAGGTTTTGAAATCCTCCCACTTATTCATTGGAGGATCGTTCTCTAACCTCAAGGTATCCATGTGGCTTTCCCACTAGGCCAGGGCACGACCCTTCAATTTTAGCTAAGAAAAAAAATCTTCTATTCTTCCTCTATATGATGAACACTAAAATAAACATCAAATTGTTGCAACCAATGATTTAGATTAAGAACGTCAATATCACCTTGATACAAATTGATTGAAACCATTGCTTCCTTTTTGAATAGGGACTATGAATGGTTCATAATAATCAAATTGGTTTGATCCCTTTTGGGTTCCTTCTTAGATTTCCTCTTTGGTTCTTCTTGATATTCTGTTTCACCTTTGATCCAACCTCCGTATTAAAACCTCCATCTTCTCTGAATAGCCCAAGATTATTGAACGGGGCCACCATGAGTAGGTTCACATTATGGCTTATAACTATGACTTATGCTTCCAGTCGCACAAACTTCTCCTCTATGGGATCTGGAAGGCTATTGATAGATTCTTCGGCATGCCTAGGGTTTTATGAATTTCGGCTAAATAGTCTCGATCAACTAAAAATCCCCATGATATACCCAAAGAAACCTGTCTGATACCAATATGATACGTAAATTGTTGTGGATATTCTACTACATAGTTCGTTACAACATATATGATAAAATTATGCTTAAAATTCAAAACTCTATATTATGAGGGTTTATTTCTTCTTAGATTCTAGATATTTAGATAACTATTTATATCGTATGCATGTAAATTATAATTATGAAGAACAAAAATATTAAACTCACAAGCCACAAATTAACATAAAATATAACCTACGAAATCCTTTTGGTAGAAAACCCAACTAGTACATAAGCCTGCTTTGCTCTCTTTCTCTAAATGGAAATTGGATACAAGTACAAAGAGGTGAGGCCTATGGAATGTGGTATGCTATAATGCACAAACACTCTTATTTTTTCTCTCTCCCTATCCACTATTGGTTACTCTACTCATCTATGGATCAAAAATGTACTTGAATAGAATGGAACCCCCTTTCCCTCCTAGTGGCCTAGTTATAAAACATCTAGATAGCCTACTAGTGGTTTGGTTTGACTCCTTCAATTTAACTAGAGTTACAATATTGAATCTTCTAGAGTCTTATTCATAATTATCATGTGGATATAACATTTTACATGAATAACTAGGGCTGATGTGGCATCCTTTCGAATTATGGTGGTCAAAACATGACGATCAACTTAAGAGTGGCATAATTGTTTCATACAAACTTTGATTGAGGTGATTCTTGCACTAGTGGAAAGTTATCCATGTGTAGAAAAGTGTGGAAAGGTGTATTATTAAGAAATAAAGTTTTACCCCAAAAAACTCCATTTGATTCCTTAAAGTGCTTCTAGAAGGTTTCAGACCCCAATTTTCCAAATTGGGACTTGCTAGTAAAAATGGTCCCATGAGTTGATTCCTCCACATTTTCTTCTTTGAAAGCATTTATATAAACATAGAATAATTTAATGATCTAGTCTATATTAATTTAGCCAATAATTTTTATTCATTTGAAGAGTCAATGAGTAGCCTAAAATTATCCCTTGTTAGGCATCAAAGACGAAGATATGAATCAGACAAATTGCAAGTGGACTTAGGAAGCTTAAGCCACCAACATTTTAGGTGAAAAAAGAGAGGATATGTTTCTGAAATTCAGTTTCTTGGAATCAAAAAATATTTTCGAATATAGAGTTACTCATCTAATCTAAAAATATAGAATTTTCCATATATCAGATCTACAAATGAACGTGTTTGATGTGATGGGACTAGTTTAAGAAATTCAAGCATATAGATGAGAAAATGATTTCTTGTAAGTAGTTCAAGAAATACTTTTAGTAGTAATATATTTTAGAACCCTCCTATGACAAGAAGATGTAGGATTTATTTGAAATCAAGTTGGATAACATGACTATAAAAGAATATGAAAATAAAAATTTTGAGCTATTAAATTATGTGGGATTTATCAAGGAGAAATAAAATTTTTATAGGTTCTTAAGTGCACTACCATATTTTTACAGAGACAAAGTTCAACTTGATGAATCCAAGATATTGATAGAGACCAATGTAAATCCAAGTACATGTATGAACAAAGAAAATGTAGGGAGACCTATTATAAGTATTCAAAGGATAAGAAGAAGGAGACATAAAATTAGAGAAAGAAGGGATTCAAATCTCATTTCGATAGAAACAATCCTAATACATATTAGAAAAATCAACCTTCTCAAAATGATTCCAAATTGGCAGATTCCTTAGGCCCAAAATAAGAAAAATTCCAATCAAATTTTGGGGATGTAAAGGAGATCATAGGTACACATATTTCCTCAAAAATATGAAAAATGAGGACTTTGCACAACATTAAAGAGGCTACCATAGTTTAGGACATGGGAAGAAATATTCCTAAGATATATGTAGCCCTAGGGGATGGACAATAGAACTTCAATCCTATATGTTTGAGGTGGAAGGTAAGACTAGAATCCAAACTATCATTATTTTGATTGATTTAAGAGCAAGCCATTGTTATATTGATCCTAAATTGGTGGATATATTCCATTTGATGAAAGCTTGAAAGATCATGGTTGGTCTAGCTAGCCACTAGGATAAAAAGAAGAATCAACTAGACTATAGTAGGTTATCCAATATATATATTAAAAAAGTGAATACAAGAGTTGATATAAACATCATACCATTGGGATTTTATAATATCCTAAGTGGAATTGACTATTTGGACAAGATCACAATGTCTTGGATTTCCATAGCAAGAATTTCACTTGTCTTCATAAAGAAGGAAAGCAGAGCATTTTGTAAGTAATTCCAAGATCCATTTATACAAGGGAGACTCTAGGCTTACAATTGAAGATATTTATCTAGAAAGGATGTCAATTTTATGCAACTCATGTGCAAGCAAAAGAGAAGACCAAAGGGCTAAATATTTTGGATTTTCTAGTATTACAGGAATTTGAGGATGTATTTGAAAAATATTGGGTTTGCCACCAAATATGGATATATATTTCTTTACTGATTTAATTCCTAACACCACCCCAATATCAAATACTCCTTACAAAATGAGCACACCCAAATTAAAAAGGTTCCAAATGAAATTGTAGGATTTATTGAAGAAAGGGTACATACACCCAAGTGTCTTTCCTTGGGAAGCAAAAATTATTTTAATGAAAGAGAAGGATGGAACATTAGGGCTGAATATTGACTTTTAATAGCTAAATAAGTCCAATGTGAAGAATAAATACCCTCTATGCAGAATTGATGAACTCCTTGATTAGCGAAGAGGAGAAGAGATATTTTCAAAGATAGATATAATATCAGGATATCTGAGATATGAGATCTAGATGTTAAGGAAAATTTGTCCATTTTTGGAATTGTTGGAGCTTCTGACATAAGATTTATTGACTAAGCTATACAAGAACCATAGAGAGAAATATAATATTTTGAGGGTCTACGCTATAGATAAGGGTATTCCTTTATTTAGGTTATGTAGGCTAAAGGGGAAACACAGCTAATATGTTGAGATTATTGTGTAAGTGATTGAACATACTATATGTTAGGTCCCTATATTACTGGTGTAGTCCCTTATTTTTATTAGTGTATCCTCCTTATTGGTATTGTTGTACCCTTGTAGTCCCCATATTATTATTATTGTGCCCCATAAAAGCCCATTATTGTTATTGTTGTGCCCTTACATTATTATTGTTAGGTCGGCTAGGATTATATTGTGAACCCATGGACTCCTATATATAGAAAGGAGGTTTTTTCATTTGTATCATCCAACAATTTTTCATTTATATAATGTAAAGGAGGTTTCCCCCTCGAATTGGTTGATTTATAAGGTGTTTATCTCTCTTTTCTTCTATTTTGGGAGATGGATTCATAACATTTGGTATCAGAGACTTTGGATTCTAGGGTTTTGATGCTTTAAACAAGTCATCATGGAATTTTCGCTATAAATTTTGTTCTATGAAGGTTCAGAAGCTAAAAAAACCCATTTGCAAAGAAATGTGGAGGAACGTCGTGTAAAAATTTCAGATGTTGGTTCACAATATTTTCGGAGATATGATCTATGGAAGTTAGGGTTTTTGCAAGCTCCTGAATTTAATCTCAAAGAGGTGACCTTGGGAAAATCGTCATAACTCTCTCTCTGAGCATCGGATTGGAATTCTGTAAAAAGTGTCCAAAATCACACAGAATGTAGTTTCTTTTATATCAATTCCATAGCCGAAGGAGGAAAACAATGACACGTGGCACACCATACAAGTTAGATCTACTGAACTAATCCCTAATTAGGTCATTGTGGGAGACTAGGCATAACTTTGCCTTGAAGAATCCAAATCAGGTCAGACCTGTGGGATTGGAAAGAAGATTTAGAGGGATACTAAAGGACCGAAGATGAAATCTCGAGGATCCAAAATTATAGAGATACATCGGTTTCAATATCGATCTCCTCAAAAGAAAGAAAAAAGGTGTGTATTTTTTTTCTTTCAAATTGCATAAGTATTTTTTGAAAAATCAGTTTGAAGTGATTCCAATGGCATATTGAAGCATAGATATCAATATTGGGCTCTAAAATTTCCCCTACAAATAATTAAACACCCATTAAGCCCTTAGAATACTCTACTATGACTCATGAAGTGGAAGAAGTGCAACATGATATATCAAAATTACAAGACCAAGTACACTGAATTTCACTCTCACAAAGAGTAACAAAAAATGAAATGGAAGTTTTGAAGAAAGTCGTGGAAGCTAAGATGGATGGTTTGAATAAAGGAATAGAAGCTAAGATGGATGGTTTGAAGAATGGCGTGGAAGCTAATATGGATTCCAATATGGATGACATGGAAGCTAAGATCGATGAAAAAATGAAAGGCAACATGGAAGGCATGAAGAATGATCTAAAAGAAGACATGGAAGATTTGAAAAAGTTGATACAAGAAATGATTCCTAATAGCGAAAAGGTAGTAGAGGAAACTCATGATGAAAACAAAATAAATGTTAATCATGATTTCATAAACTGTAATGTTAGATTGAAGACCCACCATATTCCACAGATAGATATGAGGAAGTTTGATGGCAAGGGTCCCGTAACATGGATACTACATATGGAACAATATTTTGATCTCCATAATGTGCAAAACACACAAAAGGTACGCATTGCAACATTATAATTAGAAAAAAATACATTTGTATGGTATCGATGGCTTTTCTCTCGTAAAAAAATTGTCACTTGGTCAATGTTTACAGAGGAAATGATAGCACCTTATGAGGATACAAAGAGAAATACCTTCTTTAGCCAATTGATAAATCTCAAACAAAAGTGTTCAATGGTGGATCACATTGAGGACTTCAAAAAATTGAATATAAGGGTAATTGATATTCCAGAGGAACACAAGATTGATGTTTTCATAGGGGTTTTAAAGGATAACATTCAACATGAGGTTTTCCTTTGGGAACCTGATTCATTGGAGAAGGCATTCAAGTTGGAAAGAAAAATTTAAAGTAAAATTATAGCGACAAGGAATCCTACTACTCACATCTATAAAGTTGGAAGTGTTGCTACTCCTAGACTTCCATAACCTACAAGGTTGACACCACAACCATTGGAAGAAAAAAGAGAAAAAGGACTTTGCTACAACTGTGATAGAAAATACACTAAAGGTCATAAGTGTGTTGAGAAGAAATTATTTTACATAGATTGTGAAGAGGAGGAATAAAATGAACAATAAACTTCAAAATAAGAAGATATACACCAGGAAGCAACCCTAGAGAAAGAAGAAATGAGTTTGACCATATCCTGTAATGCATTGGCAGGAATTACCACTCCTAAAACTCTCAAGATAGAAGGACATATCAAGAAGAAATTTTTTTAATAGTGTTGATTGATTTGGGTAGTACCTATAATTTTCTTCATTGTAAGGTAGCCAAGGAATTGAATTTCTTCCTATACCCAACACCAGAGTGTCAAGTGATGGTTTCAAATGGAGGAACTATAAATTGCTCTGGAAAATTCCATAATATAAAGCTAACCATGGGGGAATATGTATTTAATAGTCCAATTATTTCCATTCCAATGGGAGGTGCTGATGTTGTACTAGGAGTACAATGGTTACAATCTTTAGGGACAACTTTTAATTTTCAAGAACTTTTCTTGAAATTTTTTTCAGAAGGAAAGGAAGTTGAATTATGGGGTATCGGAGGGAAGTCGGGGAAGATAATAAGCTCTAATGTCGTGAAAAATATTTTGAAGAAAGAAAAACAAGGCGTAATTGCACAATTATGTTCACTTGAAGTTCCAACATCAAAATCATCTATTTCTCCATTCCTCCAAAATATCTTGGACAATCATTCCAAGGTGTTTGAAACTCCTAAAGGAATCCCACCTATTCGTGATCATGATCATGCTATTCATTTGATTCGAGGAAGTGTTCCTCCAAACATTAGGCCTTACAGATATCCTTATGTCCAAAAGAGAGAAATTGAATGTATGATTACAGAAATGTTAGAGGCTGGTATAATTCAACCTAGTGAAAGTTCTTTCTCTGCTCCAGTAGTATTGGCACACAAGAAGGATGGATCATGGCGCATGTGTTCAGATTATAGGGGAGCTCAATAAGCTCATTATTAAATATAAATTTTGCATTCCTATGATAAATGAATTATTGGATGAATTACATGGAGCAATTTATTTTACCAAGTTGGATCTCTGTTCAGGATATCATAAAATTAGAATGAAGACTGAAGATATTCCGAAAACAACATTTTTAACTCATGAGGGTCATTATGAATTTTTGGTCATGCCTTTTGGCCTTACCAATTCACCTTCTACATTTCAAGGGTTGATGAATTCGATTTTCAAACCCTTCCTTAGAAAATTTTTGTTAGTATTTTTTGATGATATACTAATCTACAACAAGTCTTGGAAGGATCATGTTCAATATGTTGACAGGTGCTAAAACTATTGGAGGAGAAGCAATTATATGCAAAAACCTCCAAATGTTTCTTTGGAGTACAAGAGTTGGAATATTTGGGTCATATTGTATCTCAAGAGGGTGTTAAGGTAGACCCTAAAAAAATTAAAGCCATTAAGGAATGGAAAGTCTCCACAACCATAAATATGTCGCGAGGATTTCTCGGGTTAGCAGGGTATTATCGCAAGTTTTTTAAGAATTATGGGAGAATAGAAACACCTCTGACAACATTATTGAATAAATATGCATTTTCATGGACTCCTGAAGCAACTAAGAA
Source organism: Pinus albicaulis (assembly GCA_034641835.2). Lineage (NCBI taxonomy): Eukaryota > Viridiplantae > Streptophyta > Pinopsida > Pinales > Pinaceae > Pinus > Pinus albicaulis. Next base: position 1,507,344,595 of record CM076575.1, on the reverse strand, counting down.
GCTAAGGCCTTTGAACATCTTAAAGAGGAAATGTGCCTAGCACCGGTCTTAGCTACACCAGACTTCACAAAAACCTTTATTGTGGAATGTGATGCCTCGGGAAATGGAATTGGTGTTGTTTTAATGCAAGAAGGAAGACCCATTTCTTTTGAAAATTTTCCAATCAAAGGAAAGTATTTACAGAAAGAATTTTATGAGAAGGAAATGTTGGCAATACCACATGCACTAAAAAGATTGTGACCTTACCCAATGGGAAGACACTTCAAGGTAAAAACTGATCATGATAGTCTTAAATACTTTTTGGAACAAATATTATCTTCAAAAGAGCAGCAAAAATGGGTCATAAAGATGTTGGGGTATGACTTTGAAATCATCTACAAAAAAGGGAAGATAAATGTTGTTGCAGATGCACTCTCAAGAAAGGATGAGGAGGTGGAAGCATTGCTTTATGCCATTTCTATTATCCAACCAGATTGGATAACCGAAGAAAGGGAGGAATGGAAGAATGACGAAGAAGTGTGGACACTCATTCAAAATTTGTAGCAAGATCCCAGTACATCTGATACATTTAGTTGGAAAAATGATTCCTTATGGTACAAAGATCACTTATATCTTTGTAAGAATAACTAACTAAAACAAAATATTATTTTAGAATTGTACAGGTATTCCGTAGGAGGAAACTCGGGATTTTTTAAAACTTACCACAGGGTGAAGAAATAATTTTTTGGGATGGACTTAAATATGATATTCAAAAGTTTGTGGCGGAATGTTTGATTTTCCGGCAGAATAAAGTTGAGACAATTAAGACCTCGGGTCTGATACAACCTTTATCCATTCCAAGTCAACGTTGGGAGGAGGTTTCAATGGATTTTATCACAGGTTTACCTAAGTTCGAAGGAAAGAGTGTCATCATGGTGGTAGTTGATAGACTTACCAAGTATGCATACTTTTTTGTATTATCTCATCTATTTAAATCAAGTACATTTGCTACTGCATTTAAGGAAACAATTCAAAAGCTACATGGAAACCCAAAGATTATTGTAAGTGACAAAGATCCCATTTTCAATTGAAATTTTTGGATGGAATTATTTTCTTGTTTGGGTACTCAACTATCTCATAGCTCATCGTATCATCCTCAATCCAATGGGAAAACTGAGATAATGAACAAATGTTTGGAAGGATATATTCCTTGTTTTGTATCTGATAAAAAAACACAATGGGTCAAGTGGTTACCTCTGAATCAATGGTGGTATAACACTTCCTTCCATACTGTAGCAAAAATGACCCCATTTATGGCACTTTGTGGATATCATCCATAATACATCACATCATCTTTAAGAGAAAATTCTAAGGTTCAAGCAATGGAAGATAACATCGAGCATCAACAACAAGTTCTCCAACTCTTAAAGGATAACCTAAAGTTGGCACAAAATCAAATGAAACAATAGGCAGATCAAGATCACAACGAAAGAAGTTTTGATGTAGGAGGCTGGGTATTTTTACGGCTACAACCATACAAACAAATGTCCCTCAAGCAAGCTAAGAAGGATAATAAATTATCACCAAAGTACTATGGTCCTTACAAGGTGTTGCAAAAGATTGGTACTATGGCATACAAATTGGAGCTCCCTGCTTCTTTTCGAGTGCACCCAGTTTTCCATGTTTCATGCTTAAAGAAGGTTATAGGTGAAAATTTTCTAGTTCAAACAGTATTTCTAGAACTTGATGAGGAAAGAAAAATAATATTGGAACCTGAAGTAGTCACGGAAACAAGAACTTGAAAGCTATGAAATAGATCAATTTCAGAGTATCTCATCAAGTGGAAGAACTTACCCACTGAAGATTTCACATGGGAGCTGGATGGGAATTTTATACAGAAGCATCCAGAGCTACTTAAGCGTTGAGGACAACACTTTTTTGAAGGAGAGGGGCATGTTATTTCCCTATATTACTAGTGTATCCCCTTATTGTTATTAGTGTATCCCCCTTATTGTTATTGTTGTACCCTTGTAGTCCCCATATTGTTATTATTGTGCCCCATAAAAGCCCACTATTGTTATTGATGTGCCCTTACATTATTATTGTTAGGTCGGCTAGGATTATATTGTGACCACATGGACTCCTATATATAGAAAGGAGGTTTTTCATTTGTTTCATCCAAGAATTGTTCATTTATGTAATGTACAGGAGGTTTCCCCCTTGAAGTGGCTGATTTATAAGGTGTTGATCTCTCTTTTGTTCTATTTTGGGAGTTGGTTTCATAACACTATAACACCATTAAAACTTGATTGTTTGTTTAAGATTAGAATCATCTTAGGCACCCATTCTTATGGATTCATAGCCTTAACTTAGAGATGACCTACTATTGAGATATTTGGAGTAGAAATGTTTACGATTGGGTGGAACATCCAACATCTGCAGCCAATTAGTGTGGACATTTATCAAGATAAGTGTTCACTATGTATTTTATTCATGTTTTGTTTACTTTGTGCTTTCCCTTGTTTAATGTTGTGTATATCTTTGGATGTTATAGATTTTGTGAGAAATATGCTTTCTTATTTATGTATATATGTTTTCAATGATTTTGCATGAGTTCTTTTCTATTGCATACTTCTTATTTAATTAGATTGGTATTAAAGTGTAGAAGTAAATTCAAGAATGCAATATGTTGAGGTGCAATGCAATTAGGGTACATTTCAGTTGGTATCAAAGAGGAAATTTTTCAAAATGTGTCTTAGTGTGGGGGTTGGATACGCTAGACATTATTTATATCCAAGTTATAATGGAATATTGGACCCAACCAATTATTATTTTTTATAGTTTCTCTCAACATAGGTGTATGCCTTTACACCAGGCCTTTAATTATAAGAACCTAGGTACTTTTAATTGTACTCTCTATCATGAGATACTCATAGCCAAACGTAACCTAACAAATATTTAATACCCCCTTACATACCTCACCAACAACCTCCTCCTCAACATAAAACCCCCGCTTTGCAACCTCACTCTCAACTAAACTACACATTAATGTAACTCATAATTTAGTAAGATAACATTACTTAGTCAATCCAACCACAACCTTAATGTAATATCCCTCAAAGAACTAATTTTAATAAGTTTCATGATTCTAACCTAATATCATATTTCATAAAGTTGATTTTTTTAATAAATTCCAAATTGATCAAATTTCATAAAATTGGTTGTTTTAATAAACTTTAAAGCTATAAAATTTAAGAAAGTCAATATTTTTTATAAAGTCTAAATATATAGATAACATAAATGTTATTACTCTCTCTCTCTCTCTCTCTCTCTCTCTCTCTCTATATATATATATATATATATATATATATATATATATATATTAAACAAAAAATATATTATAGAGTTCATTTTAATTAGTCCATATACACATTTTTTAGTTTATCTTATATGTTATCAACGTCCAAAGGCATTGATAACATAAATATTGTTGGTTTTGAAATTCACATCTCCTAAAAGTATATATTTTTCAAACAATATGTTGTATATCTTAAATGAACTTTTATATTATAGAATTTATTTATTTTCTAAAAAAAATGGTTAAGAATTTATATTAAAAAAAGAATGGAATTAGAGTTCCTAGAAACAAATATTCCAAAAAATATTTAAGATTTGGGCTAGAATATGCAGAATCAACCCATAATCTTGAAAAAATTTCAAACACTATTTATCAAATAAAATTGTTCCATTTGAAACTTTTCCAAAAAACACCTAGAATCCTTATGAATTTTCAGAACATTCCTTTAGATTTTTCTTTGGTTGCATTTTCACCTTTCCTGGAGAGTTATTCATCTTTCTTTCACTTGGGTCCAAGCCCCATTTTCTATTGTTTCAAAAATGTCAACCATGCTTAGAATAACTTGGCTATTGAAAATCTTGCATTCTATAGTGTGCATAACTGCCTCTTCTGGGTATTCCCACAATAAAATTTTCCCTTTGTTGAAAAAAGGGGTCATGGGCTTAGATGGGTATGCAAATTTTTTACCTTTGTTCAAAATACCGAGATCTTGCATTAGGGACATATTCTTTGAAGAGATCGCCAGAGAGGTAGTTGGAAAATTTGTAGGCTTCACATTATCCAAAGCCTCCATGGTATTAGAGACCATCATAGGAATTTCAGTAGAGACGTGTGAAGCCTCAGATATACCAACCATTGATTCATAAAATTTTAAGCCATTTTGAACATTGCACGTATTGCGTGAAGATAAAGAAGATATAACACCCGATTTTATTTTAATTTATGTTTAACAGACTTTTATAAATGCATTTGAATTTTTAAGTGAAAGAGAATTGATGAATGTGGTTATTCGTTAGTAAGACTTGAGTTTTATTTCATAAATAAAATTGATAATTATCTTGAGTAATGGATTAACTGAATGGTAAAAGTATTCCAAGATTCCAAAGTAAAAAGATAGAGGCAGTTTATGATAGCTACCTTTTCCAAGAGGATAAAAAAGAAATCTTAAGGAGGGAAAGAGGTTATGTTGAGAAAGGGAATGGATGGTTAAAAACAGCATGTTCTGAAGAAAAGATTTTTTCAGAGCTGGAAATACCAGTGGAGCTTTGAAACCCTAAGGAAGTGTAGGTTGGACAGAGGTCCCGAGGCCTAACTTCTCATAAAATTGCATGCTTTCTAAGACTCTGGTGTGGAGCACAGGGGGATAAGAGGACGTGATCACCTCTCTCAAGGTTGGGTGGAAACATCAGTTTAACCAAGATTACAGAGATAAGTATCTGTATTTTATGTTAAAAATTCAAATGTTAGATGAAGTGTGAATCTTATATTATTATCCTGTTAATGTATATCTCTGTTTGGTTATGAGGAATATCATTTCTATATACTTAAAAACAAAATAGAAAACAGACTCTGGTAGTCGAAATAAACAACCAGAGAAGTCAGGACAAGGCTTTCAGGGAAGTCTATTATTAAGTAATATGTTGTTGAAAGCCTCTACAAATTGTTTTCAGGTCTAAAAATCGGTATAGAAAGGAAAACCTCATATAGTATAGACTATAGCTATAGAACGCAATGGTAATACCTTGCTAAACTAAACAGAAATAAATTCCATGTATTTTTGAAGCACTTGTATGTCATATAAATAAAAAAGAAAACATAGAGTATGAGAATACAAGGATGAAACACATTTATTTATAGATAAGGAATAATTTGAGTAGGGAGGCAGTGAAGCTCAGAGGTTTAGAGCCGAGCCCCGTGGTGACAGGGAAAGGTCATGGTCCTTTGGCCATTATAGCCTCAGTACCAAATGGAATCAATATTAACATAAAAGAAGAAAACTTTAGCAGAGTTACATTTTCTATCAATAGTAGAAAGAAAATTTAAAGAAAACTACAACTTCATTACCGAAAGCTCAACAAATGATTTCAAGAAAAATACACTATCTAAAATGCTAAAATTCTTTAAACACGAACCCATAATGTTTACAAGCCACGAGAACATTGTGCAGGGAAAACGGTTGAACAAGTGTATATAAAAATATTTCCCACATGTGTAAAAGAATATTAACCAACGATATTCTGTGCATAAGGATAAACTGTAAAAGAATAAACCCTTCTTTTATTTTCATAGGGTTTCACAACATATAACCCAGAAATAATCTCTGAAAATTAAATTATACATAGCCATACAATTAATAATTTACATTAGTCCTTCAGACCCGAGAAGGATGGATGATGTGATGATTTAAAGGCTAAACGCAAAAATTGGAATAGAAAAATACACCAAGAATCCTTCGACTAAACAAAAGACTCATTAGTCCTTGCATGTAAGAAAATCACAGAGGCCAACTGTTACACCTATGCATGCAGAGGGTATAGCCCTCAGTGAACCATAAGAAAACAAGTAAACGATAGCACAATTGAGTATCATGATGAATGCATACCTATGATAGTTGCCTTGAAGACATTGAGCCAAGAAGGAAGGGCCTCTCATGATTCCAGCGCTGCCCTGACCTGCAGTAAAACTATGGACAACCTTGAGAGCTCTGGTGACCGAGGACTAAAAAAGACATACCATTACTGACAAATAAACTTCTTAAGATGCCAAATGTTACATGTGACATCATGGGCACGCACATGGTTCTTCTCCACTTGAATGATATAGATAAATTAAGGGAATGGCGCTGGATTCGAGATAGAAATCACATAGCCACACCTTCCTTGAGCCGAGATAAGTTAAAATGAAGAAAATAATTAAGTAATGAAACCCTCTCAGGGGTATATTTATAGCATATTCCTCTATAAGACTAAGTGAAGCGGAGAAATAGAAATAGACAAGGTAGAACCTGCCTGGAAATGATGAGGTACTATGCGCGAGGAAATGACATAAAATCTCCGAGAGACAAAGAACCCCACTATTGAATGAATTGGTTGAACCCCATGGCATAACACCAACAGAATCACTGCAGAATGGAAAGGTCCAGCTCGGTGAAGCCGAAAACTAACCCATGGAGGAAGGGAAAACCATTACCTCAACGCGGAGACGAGAAGTTACAAAGTGGTAACGTTTTTCTTGAAGCAGAACAATGAACCAGGATGGCGGTACTTGGGGTGGGTTAGTTACCCTAACCATCCCCGCAAGTCTCCTATCCATCGGATCAAAGGGGTCCCAGATCTACGGTGGAAGGAGAACGATGTTAAATCAAGTGTTAAACAATTGTCATCCAATTTCAGAGACTTTCAATCAGATCTCCCATATCGAGGAGGAAAAAATAATGAAATAATCCATGAAAAATCCATATGTAAAGGACCTGCTATGCGTGAGATGTGATTATAGGAATCAAGGGAATTATATGTGTCATGTAATAAGGACCCGAAAGTAAAAACAATATAATGAAACCAAATCATAATTACCATGCTAGATAAATGTATGGCGCAAACATTAAATCTAATATATGCTGACCACGTGTTGAACTCCACAAGTTTGGTATTATGTTCTATGGTAAAGTTATATTTATGTTTTATCTTGATTTATTAAATAGCAATGAGTTTGTCTTTAGAGTAATGGTAAATAATGTAATTTTTTTTAGGATATGTCTAGTATAGTAGTGACAGAAGAATCCTCCAAAGAGATTGAATAATGATCGAAGGTTGTGCTAGCCCACCATTTTGGCTTTCTAAGGAGAATTTTGACTTTATTTCTCGCCATTGGGACATGTCTTAAAGGTATGATCAGTCACATAACAACCTCTACACTGAAAGGAAACATTTTCATACTCCAAGTATTGAACCAAAGAAAAGTTGAGACTAGTAAGCTTGATCTCAATAAGGAAACCCTTACTAAAATCCATATCCACACATATACGAGCGTCCATATCCACACATATACAGGCATATGTGGGTTTGAGATAAAACTTGGTGTCTGTACAATGAAACATGCCTAAGGAATAATTGATAGAAATTAAAGAAACAAGGTTTCACAAATGCAAAGGAAGATTAGGGAGACTTACCTAGACAAAAGTGGTTGTGATAGAAACTGAAAGAAAGTCAAAAGAGGGAAACCAAGGTTGCAAAGAAAACCCTGCACAACCCCAAAACCAAGAACCAGAATCCATAATTCACACCAGATCACCAACTTTGTTGAAAAATATAATAACTAAACCTGTAGCCAAATGGTAAAGGTTTGACTTAGCAGATATGAGGGGCTTCCAATGCCCGTTGATCCAAGGGTGAAGATCAAACAAATTTTTACAAAGCCCAATGAACCTACAAATCAACCTTGCTTCATAAAAAAACTCAGCTTCACTTCCACTGTAGGATCCTCACTGACGTGGATCATTTTAAAGCCAAAAGGGAAATTGCAACTTTGACTATGCCACGATAAGACTTTGAAGGCACTTGGGAGGAGCCAAAAACTGAGGAAGAAGGGACGAAGCCAGAAGAACCGGATTCATTCGAAACTTCCAACGAGTCAGACATTACGGTAGCAGAGAAACTCTTCCCATAATTCATAGGAACCATAAAAAAGGAGTGGGATTCAGCTGCATCAAGAGGGATTTCAACCGAAATCAATGGAAATGATCCAAATGCCAAAAATGAAGGAGCAACAAAGCGACAGGGGGATTTTTTCCCCTTCTAAAGTAAACCGACCAAGGGTGATGGAGAGAAGGTTCAGAAACAAATCCATGCATCATGAACTCGAGCCAAAGTGATGGAAAAGGTCGGCTAGGGCTAAATCCTAGTCGCCTTAGTCGCCTCTGTTCTGGACCTCTATAATGCTCTCATTTTTGTTGAGCGATTTTCACTTATATTATAGAATTAATTTTAATTAATAGATACACATATTTACTTTTTATTTAAGGAAATATTTTCCATAAAATTATTTTTTATATTTGTGAATGACAATCTTAATAAACTCATATTTGTAAGCTAATATACCTAATTTAATAAAGTTTAAACTAAAGATATATTAATATGAAATTAGTCAAAAAAAAAACCCCAAAAATATTAATAAAAAATATCTAAACTAACCCCTTCTTCATAGTACCTACACAATAAAATTGTAAATTAATAAAAATAAAATAAACATATTATTATGTAACACTATAAAAATTATAAATTAACGAAAGAAGATAAACATATATAATTATATAACACTACAGATTTTTAATTGATTATATATTTTGAAAAAACATAATTATTCTTTCACTTAAAAAATAATTTTCAATAGAAAATATCATTTATAGTGAATTTAGTGAATATAAAATTATAATATTAAAATTATATAAAACAAAACAAATAGATTTTAAAATTCAACCATCACGAGAATGGTAATTGATATATACAATTAATTTTTATACATTAAAAGTAGTTATTTATAATATTTTGTATTATTATACATATTTAAATTACATATAATAATTGGCCAATGATTTGACTTTTTGTATACTGTGATTTGAATTTAACAGTTCAAACATTTTTTAATATTCATGGCTTCTTGGATTTGGGTGATGTGATGGCCAACCCACCCTTCAGTGTGCAATGATACGTCTTGTAGAGGTTCACTAGTGATAGGGTTGGACAGTCGCACCATGTCGCAATAGAGAGCAGTTAAGAGTTTTAATGGGGTAGGTGACAGATAGTTGTGGCCTCGATCAGAGAGGCACAAATTTTAAAGCCCGACACCTAGCGTCCTCCAGCATCATACTCTGGCTTCCCAGCAAATCTTTGCAGAAATTATCCCTCAAGGCCTGGTGCCCTATCTACAAATTTGTGCTCCCACTGTCATGGCTCCCAAGCAGAGACAAAAGCCTCGTAGAGGCAACATTATGGCCCCCCTCTTGGCCAGGTTTACTAGAGCCTTTGCTGATAGAAATTTTCTCTCCATTGTTGAATTAGACTCGGCTCCTTGCGCACAGTCCACAACTCTGACCACTGACAGCTCCTCGGCTTAGTATGCAACCTTTTCCACTGTTGGCTCCTCCACTCAGACTGCAGCCTATGCTCTCACAGCTCCACTCACCGCCTCCCTCGCCCCTTCAGCTGAGCCCTACGAGTCGTCCCAACCCTGAACCAAGCGGAAATACCGAAAATAAACAATTCCCCACTCGGTTACCCCTCCACCTAAGAAGCTCAAAATCCTTCCTATCAAGGCTTCATCCCTATACATACCCAATCTGTGGCGCTACAAGGCAGGTGGCTAGTGAAAATGCGATGAAAGAGGAGATCCAATGAAGTTGAAACCTCATGTCTGCACAGAGGAGGAGGAGGAGATTACCTGTATTTACGAGTGTCCAGTGACTAAGGAGGAACCACCAGCACCTGATGCAATCCAGCATGGAGAAGAACGTAAAGACTGAAGGTTTTTACACGTCAGTTCACTTTTGGACAATATTGATATCTATAGTTTCTATAGCTTTATATCATTTTTTAGCGTATGTAGATGCTTCAAGTTATTTCAGAAAATTATGGGGTTGGTTTCTCTACTATAAGAAGCTCCTCATTTTGAATTTTTGAATACAACTAAGAGCAGAAATTGGATAAGTTCCTCTGTTTAGACATTGGATTGTAAAATATTTTGATTATCAATAATATTAAACTAGCTTATAAAAAAATATATTCATACCTATAATGTTGAAAATTATGTGATAAATATTATTTATATTCAATTTAATGAATATAAAACTATCACATGAATTTTATATAAAATAAAGCAAATAGATTGTAAAATTCAAACATCATGACAAATTTATATAAAAAAAAAAATTAAAATAGATTGTAAAATTCAACCATCATGACCAATGTTATATAGAAAAACAAATTAAAATATATTGTAAACTTCAATCATTATGACCAATGTTATATACAAAAAAAAAAATTTAAAATAGTTATATAAAATAACAAATTAAAAGTAATTACATATATGGTGAGAGACTCTTTAGAGTCCAGTTCAGTATAGAGATAAAATAGATTGTAAAATTCAATCATTATGACCAATGTTATATACACAAATAAATTAAAAATAGTTATATAAAATAGCAAATTAAAAATAATTACTTATATGGTGAGAGACTTTTTAGAGTGTAGTTTAGTATAGAGATAGATGTGTAGGTGTAAATTTGTAACATTAAGGTTAAAAATAATATGGTAGAGATGTTGTAGTGTAAACATTTAAATCTTGGCTCAATTAATAATAAAATGTTAAACACAATAAAAATAATAAGATTCGAATTTTTATATTGCAATTTTGTTTTTTGGGGCAATTTAGACAGTCCAACTCAAGTTAGCCCCTCTGGTATAGGGATAGACGTGTAGGCGTAAATGTTTAGCATTTAACATTTATATGTCAGCTCAATTAAAAAATAATAAAAGGTTATAAGTAACAAATTAAATTTGTTATATTGTAATTTTGTTTTTTTGGGGAAACTTAGCCCCTCTAACTCAAGTTAGAAATTATGCTACCGAAAAAATTTGCATAAATAATTATAAGCTATATTGGTCAATGCTAAATTAATAATGGTTGATAAAAAAATCTTCCTATATTTTTTCTTTGGAAGTAATTAATAAATTGAGATTGGAAGTGGATAAGAAAATTGCTTCCTCAAGAAGAAGAACTTAATTTGTTTTTTGTTTTTTTTTTTGTAAAAAATAGCTTCTGGATAAAATCACATATAATCATGAATTGAATTGTCTACGTGTTTCGAACTAACCAGTGTGGTTCATCTTCAAGACAAGATGATAAATCACATCAAGAAGACCAAGTTAAAAAGATGGAGAGAGAACCCAACTAGCCCAAAAGGTATAAACACTAATTTGACCGAAAAAAGGAAAAATATAAATAAATTAAAATATTTTATTACTATATTATATTTTAATTTGGTTTAATTAGTTAATAATTATAATATATTTAATTTTTTTTAATTAAAAGGTATTTTAAGGGAGTATAATTAATAAGGGAAAAAAGAGAGAAAAAATGATTAAGAATATTACTAATATATATATTCAGTTTATTAGTTGGTATGTCTTATTATTATATTTATTATTTTATTACAAAAGATATTTGTAATAATATCGAATCTATTCTTAGTATTTTATAATATAAGAATATTTTTATTAATCTAATATTATTAGTTTAATTTATTAAATTACACAGGTTGAGAGAGCTTTTATTTTTCTGTACTAGAATAATAAAAATTAATGACAATAAGAGCGAATTAAGGAATAAAATAAATAAATAAATAATAAATAAAAATTAAAAAATTAAAAAAAATAAAAATAAAAAAGGGGATAAGGGGCACATAGGCTAAATCCTAGGATGAAGAGCTGGGATCCAACATATACTAACACTTTGTCCATCATCTCTATTCAAGTTAACATGAATTTTCTCGATTTCTAAAGCTTCCATTAACTTACGGTGATGAAAATGGTCAATCCTAGCAATCACCTTAGCTTCTTCTATGCAAATTTGATGCTTCATCTTTTCCGCGTGTTCTACTAAGGCAGAGGAACATGAACTACCATGCTTAAGGTCTGCCATGTTCTCATGAATTCTTTGATTGATGAAACGACCAATTTCACCAATGCAAGGAGCCCCACAGGAGCAAGGAATTAGATAAACACCTTTACCATCCCTAGGGTTTATTGGATCTTTAAGAGACCTTAGAGAACTCCAAATAGTATGGAGGGGCTTGAAAGTCAATGAAACATTGTGTTTCTTAAGGATCCTAACGATATTATCAGTAGTCCCTTGAAGAAAGGGGAGGCGAACCCCAGATAACCAGTCCCTGGAATCATTTTTATTACTTGGACCTTATTTCGCTTTTTGAGAAGCTCTAAGGCCTTCAAACCTTCTATAACCATTCTTAATGAAAACACTTAGGAGGTGGGATTTTTCTTCTTCTAGATGGTGTTCATCTGAGACTCTTAATGCTCTGGTAGCTAAGGTGTTGAGAACACCTTTCTTTCGAGCCCGGAAATGATGAGAACTGGCATGAAGATATTGCTTAGTGTGCGTCTTCTTTCTAAAGACCTAATGAGAAAAGGAACCATCATCATTTCTTGAAATAATAATGTAGAGAAAAGGAAATCTCCCATAAAATTCACATTCCATAGTAAAATTTATGGAGTTCGATTGGCTGTTCAGATGAATGAAGAAATTTTCCAAATTCTCCTTGCCATGAGGCCAGAAAACACAAGTGTCATCTACGAACCTTTTCCAAAGTCTGGGTTGGAAAAGGGCTGAGGAAAGGGCCTTAGATTCAAAGTCCTCCATGAAAATATTAGCCACCATAGGGGAAAGGGGGGAACCCATGGCCACACCACAGGTTTTCTCAAAGAATTCACCTTCGAAACTGAAGAAGGTCGAGGTGAGACAAATCTCCACTAGATGGGTCGTATCAGGATCAGTGATTCGATTGATGACATCCATAGCCTCATTAATGGGAATAAGAGTGTATAATGAAACCACATCAAAAATTACAAGCCTGTCATTGGGATCCAATCTAAGGCCTTTCAACTCATTAATAAAGGAGGACGAGTCTTTGACAAAGGAATCGATTCGGCCAACAAGAGGTTTAAGCTTATTGGCTAAAAATTTAGCAAGAAGATAAGTTGGACCACCAATGGTGTTGACAATGGGGCGAAGGGGTGCTCCTTCTTTATGGATCTTTGGAAGACCATAGATTCTAGGAGTGAGAGGGTTACTCTCAATAAGCTTTTTACAAAGGGAGCTTACTGTGCTACTAGATTTTATGGCTAGAGAAATGGCTTTTGAAACTTTTTTAAGGGGATTTTTGCCCAGTTTCTTGTAGCTCCCGCTATTGTAAAGATGATCCAACATTTTTCTACAGTAATATTCTTTGTTCAAGATGACTGTGGCACCTCCCTTATTAGCTTTTAGAAAAACAATGTCCTGGTTATCGTTTAAGGTTTTTAGGGCCTCAAACTGAGGCTTGCTAAGGTTGCTCTTAGGGGGTCTAGCTTTCCTAAGGATCACTGCACAATATTTCCTAATAGTGTCTTTATTACCATCGGGCAAATCTTTAATCCTGAATTCTATATCACAAATACTATCTTGCGCCAGGATTTTTTTAGGAACTACGGAAAAATTAAGACCTTTTTCTAAAAGATTAAGAAAAATGAGACAGATTAACAACCATCTTACTATATGGGACCGAAAAATCATCTTTATTCTTATTATTAATGTTATTCGTATTTTTAATCCTACTATTATTATTATTATTACAAGGGTTAACAAAGTGGAACGATAATAATAATAATAATATTAATCCCTTGTAATAATAATAATATTAACCCCTGTAATAATAATAATATTAATCTCTCTCCATATTTTTAACTCAGTCTCCTTGATTTGATTTCTCATCTTGTCCTGAAGATGAACCACACTGGTTGGTTCCAAACATGTCTACAATTCATGATTATATGTGATTTTCTCCGAAAGTTGTTTTTTACAAATTATGGATCACGTAAGAAAAATTCCAAAATCTTAAATTTTGTTGGGTAGTAACCACTAGTAAGTCTACACATTTACAGTTTTGCTCCTACATAAGTGCTCAATAAAACATAAATAATGGTGGGAAGTAACTCTTGTAAGTATATTTTTTACATCTTATTCCTATCCATTTTTTATGCAAAGACTTGCATAAATTATGATGGGAAGTAATAGATCTGTTACTTAATCAAGTATTTTATTTTTGGATGGTTTTCCTACAAAGCTTAAGAATAAAAAATCACTACAGAAATATCTAAAATCATGCAAGAATATTGCAACTATATCCATAAATGATGGCATAAAATATGTAAAGTAGTCATCCATGTGGCATTATATTGTGCAAATGATGCAATAAAACCTTCAAGTGATGGTCCAATCAAATATTTGAAAACTATTTTTTAATAATATTGAAATAAAGGCGTAGTCTAACCAATCGATGTTTGAAAACTATTTTTTAATAATATTAAAAAATAAAGGATATTATTTTTCACGACATGTTTTATGGTTAATTTTAATCAAAATCTGACAAATATTTTTAAAAACTTGAGTTTAAGTTGTTTAATCTACAAAATTTGATTGCCTTGGGATTTTTTTCGGGTTGTTGAATCCATTTATGCGTTCAAAAAGACATTCTAAACAACAAAAGATCACATTCTTTCTTGAATTTGTTTTTTAAGTGAAAAATCATTTTTAGTCTATAAGTTAGAATATGCCAAAAATAAATATTTATTTTTCAAAATTAAACATTATAATTTTCATTGGTCAATGCTAAATCACCCATTCACAATAAAAAATTAAAATGTTAAATATTTTAGACATTACATATAGCATTGATTACATAGAGTGAAAAATATCCATCATATGGATGGAGAGAGAGAGAGGGGCTGGGGGTGGGGTGAGAGAAGGAGAGAGGGAGGGAGATAGTGACAGAGTTGGAGGGCAAAGAGAGAGAAAGTGATGGAGAGGAGAGAGGGTGTAAGAGAGAGGGAGGATATGAATGAAGAGAGATATGGGAGGGAGAGGAGAGATGGAGATGGAGTGGAAGAGAGAGGGAGGGAAGAAAAAATGCATAAAGTTATAGAGGTAGAGTGAGAGGGAGTGATTAGGGAGAGAGGGAGAGAGAGGGAGAGAGGATAGGAGGGAAGACAAATAGAAGGAGAGGAGAGAGGAAGGGAGAGAAAGGGAAGACATAGAGATGGAGGGGAAGAGAGGGGAGACAGAGAGAAGGATGGAGGGAGGGAGATAGTGATAGAGTTGGAGGGTAGAGAGAGAGAGAGGGGGGGAGAAACAAAGGGAGGCGAGAGAGAAAGGGAGAGAGGAAGGAGGAGAGAGGACTTGAGAGACAGGGAGAGAGGGAGGGGGAGAGATAGTAGAGAAGGAGGGAAGAGATAGAGAAATGAGGGAGTGAGGGAGAGAGGGAGGGGGAGAGATAGAAGAGTAGGAGGGAAGAGATAGAGAAATGAGGGAGCAAGGGAGAGCTAGATATAGCCTAGATATGACATGTGTGTATATAAAAACTAACCTAGATCCATCTTAACCCTGGATCTCTCAAGCGTCGAGGGATCAAATCTCTTTTCACTATAAAGAGGTTTATGTCTCAAGAGATTTTATCCCTCTCCACTTTTGATAGATATGAGGTTAATATGGATCTAGGTCAGTAATATTTTTTAATTATTTTATGCATTTAAATGACACATAAAAATTGCCTAATAATTTTATTTTTTAAATACTTTTATTAAAATTTGAGAATTCTATTTTTCTTTAAATTTATTATTAAATAGAATAAGACTCTATATATATGAATCAAGTTTTAAAAAACTTATTATACTTCAATTATATAAATTATATATTCAAGGTTTCAATTAAATAAATTATATATTCAAGGTTTGCCATTAAGAACAAAAAGAAATCATATTTTTATTTATGAAAAATTATTAATTTAAGTTTTATTATTTAAAAAAAATAAAAAATAATAAAAATATTAACTCATCATTTCATTATTACAATTTTTATATTATTAATATCTAAATTATTTCAAAATTCTTATAATTATTAAATTGTAATGAAATTTTAAACATTAATTAATTAATAATTCAAATATCCCATATATTAGGAAACAACAAAATAGTTCTTAAAATTATATATATATATATATATATATATATATATATATATATAAAACTTATAAATTCAACTATTTGATATAAAACAACAAAATATATATTTGGTTAATAAATAAATAAATATATATAATTTTAAATATTAATTAATTACTTACTTAATAATTAAACTATTTTATAAAACAAAAAAATATATATTTGGTTTATGTTTATATATATAGATAAAAAGGGATACACATCATTTTATAGTTTTTTTATAATATTTTATTATTACTGTATACCTTAATTATATATTTTATTATTAATTATAGTTTTTTTAGAGTTTTTTTTTTTGGCGATAATCACATATAAAAAAATATTGTCCACTTGTTTGTAACCAACCAGTATAGTCATATCATGACATTAGATTTAAACATATGAAGAGAAGAATTAACTAGCCAATATAAAATAAAAAATAGTTTGACAAAAATAAAAAATAATACTTTTATTTTCTAATTATTTATTTATTATCATTTTTAGTATTATATAATATAATATTATTATATTTTATCATTATTTTATTATATTTTATTTTGAAATTATTAAATAAATAACCATTTTCATTGGAGATTGGTATATAGTCAATGGTTAAAAGAAATGAATAATAAAGAAAGAGAAAATAATAATCATTATGGTTCATTTTTTCTTTAATTTTATTTATAATGTTAATAATAAATCTACTTTATATATATTTTATAATAAAAGGTTTTTTATTAATTAATTAAAACATGATAGCTATTAAGGAATAATAATCATAATTAAATTCAAAAAACTGATGGAAAGAGGGCAGGGTGCTTAAAAGAAACACCAACTAGGAGTATAGGGCACGGATCCAACATTTTTTAATGCTCCATCCATCTCTCTATTAATATTAACTGGTATTTTCTCAATCTCTAAAGTCTTCCTTAACTTACGGTGATGAAAATGGTCAATCCTTGCAATGACCTTAGCCTCTTCTATGTAGATGTGATGGTTCGTCTTTTCAACATGCACTACTAAGGCAAAGGAGCGGGACCTTCCATGTTTTAGGTTAGTTGTGTGTTCACAAATCATTTGATTAATGGATCAACTAGTTTCACCAATGTATGGAGTCCTACAGGAGAAAGGAATGATATAAATGTCTTTTCCATCTTTGGGGTTCATAGGGTCCTTTACCGATTTTAGAGAGCTCTGAATAGTGTTAAGGGGCTTGAAAGTCGAGGAAACCTTATGCTTCTTAAGGATATTAATGATCTTATCCATGGTCCCTTGAATAAACAGGAGGTGCACTCAAGAAAACCAATCACTAGAATCTTTTTTATTCCTAGGACCTTTTTCTGCTTCTTGAAAAGCTTTAAGGCACTGGAACTTGCTATAACATTTCTTTCTATATTTTTTTGGTAAACACACACACACGCACGCACACACACAGATATCTTTTTTTACTAAGTTATGTGAGTTTTGAGATGAATATTATGCCTAATTTATGATTTGAGTAGCCTTGAATTAGGAGATCTAAGATATCAAAATTATTCAGGGATCACCTGGCCTAGGCCACACTAGACCCCCTTAACATAACTAATTTTTTTCCACGGAGTTTCAGACCAATGACCTTTCCACAACATGGTGCTTTAACAGAACACCTTGTCACCATCTACTCTACATCTATAAACTTACATATATATATTAAAAAAAAAAATTACAATAATTTTTTCACTAATCTACACTATAAAATTTTAATTATCTTTTATTTAATTTTATAAAATGTAGCTTATCTCAAATAAATCAAAATTATGATAACTTGTGATTAATCCGAAAGTTCTTTTCTCTACATTATAGATCACAAAAGTCTTCGATCTAATTTGATAACTTGTATTCATTTTTAAATCCATTTCCCCACATTGCATGTGTTAATAAACATAATTCAATTTTATTTACATATTCATTAGATTCACATGAAGGGTTCTTTAAAAAATAATACATTTTATTGAAAGTGATATTGTATATTTGTGTGAATATTTAATTTTTAAATAATATTATTAAAATTTTTAAAGTTTTTATTATTTTCATCTTCAATGTATTAAAATAAATATTTCCTCTTCAAAATACATAAATATTTAATTTTAATAATCAAATTATTTAATAAAAATAATATAAAATAATTAAACAATTTTCATACTAAATTATAATTCTTTTAATATTTTTATTATATAGTTAACTTAATAGTAATATGTTAATCTTAAAATCCCCACGTAGGGTGCAAAAGCATGACACCTTACCCAAATTCAGGACGAGAGCCAAAGCAACTAGAATGGAAGGGAACCTTCCCTCTACTCGACAATTTGCATGCATGAGGGGAGTGAGTTAATTTGAAAAAAATTGTAGTGCAACATATTTGGTTTGTGTGATGTTTGGGGAAGGTGCATTCAACTTGGTTTTTTTAACTATGAAGTAAGGTTATTAATCATTATGGGAGATAATGAGCAAGGTTAAGTGAATTATGTTGAGAGGTAGCAAGATAGAGATCAGTTAGTGAAGAATGAACACCTTTGCATATGTTTAATTAACTAACCATGGAGAGCAGAGAGCAGGATTGGAATATTTGTATTGCCAAAATTAATTCATGGAACTATTAAGGCTTGAGGGTTTGGTGTTTATCATCGTAGGAAGCTTTCTCATTCAAAACTCTCCATCTTCAAAGCCATCTCACAAAGCCTCTAACAATTTCAGGTTTTGATTTTTGGTTATATTGATTTGGAATTTTGTTTTAGTTTTAGATTCTCTTATCAATGATTTAAGTTGTTGAGATTCAACAAGATGATGAGCTTAGTGAAAATTAAGCACTTTCACTAAGTGGGGCCCGCAGGCTATTTTTAGGTGTATGTCTATTTTTAGAATGATGAGCATATTCTAAAGTTAGTAGGATGTTGATTTTAGATGGTTGAGAAAATTCTATCTTTGGGTGAATTTCTATTTTTAGAAGATTGGGCGAAGTCTATTTATAGATCACTAATCTAAAAATATATGCATGTCGATTATTATTAGCCCTTAATAATAATCCGACAATAAATATCAACTTATTCTCTTATTGAACTTTATTTCAGTGAACAGATTTGGAAAATCAATGGGCTGAAGGAATTAACCAATTCTTAGGGTTTGTTGGTGACTCATGCATAGAGGACTTCGTTATAACTGATGTGGCAAGTTGTAACATAGTTGGAAGAGTAGTTATGTGAGCTATTATTTAGTTTAACTCAGTTAAGTGAGTTAAACTCAGTTGTGCTAGTTGTATCTAGTTCTAACTGAGGATACACTAGTGAGAGTTTAGTGAATTAATTATTAAATTAATTCACAACTAGATACTCACTTGCAACTCAAAAAATACAATACTTAACTACTTGCATGTTAGTTCCAGTGGAGACCCAGTGGAGAGATAGGTGAAAGGGTGAGATGGACTATCTGTTATGACTATAGTGATGCATTCAATGCATCCAACACACATTGGAGATACCAATGAGGATTGAAAAGTCAAGGCAAGGCAAGATCAAATTCATTCAGGGGTCTTCTTCAGTAGGGATTGCGCAGTGGAGGCAGGCTGTCAGGAGGTAAGAAATTGGTGCATAGATATGAAAATTTCTGCATGACAGTGTGTGACGATTGTTGATTGTACTGAAAGCTTGATGTACTAATATTTGTATGAGATTGTTACATGTTCCATTGATATACATAATATATGATAGTTGGTTTTTTTTATCTTTAAGCTTTCCAGTTAAACAACTGTGTTTATGTGCGATTGATTTTGCTTCATATGTGTTTGCAATTGGCGATTTAATTTCTGCAAAGAATTAAGTGGAAGGATTATGTATTTAACATAAGATTAATTTCTTAGATTAGGAGAGTCCGGTAATATACATGCATCTTGTGTAATTTCTACATGGTATTGGAGCAGTGTTGATCACTGGAGATTGCAATATTGAAGCGGTGTTGAGTTTTGTGCTGGTTGACAATTCGAATTTGCTGCAGTTATTTCTTGGTGCGACATTTGAGTATACATTGAAATGGATTTCAATGGGTTGCGGTTGGATTATGCACTTGAAGGCAGCTCCAACTACATAGCCTGGAAGGAGAGGATGGAGGCGGTGCTTGAAGATAATGATCTAAAGGAGTTCATTGATAGCGATGTTCCTAAGCCCACTTCGGCGAATGCTACTGTTACACATTATTTTGTCACCATGACATTTTACTGTCTATATGGGTTCATCAATACCTGTATAATGCTCCCTTAAAAGTCTACAACCCTAAATTTCCTAAACCAAGTCCTAGATTTGGAGAAAAGCTTGTAAAAATCATAAAAATACTTTTACCGCACTTTTCCTTAGCTTTACCTGTGGCACCACATCCTTTTGCTCCAAAAATTGAGGAGCCGACCACACTTTTCTTCATTAAAAGTGCGGATCCCTGTAAAAGGTAAATTGAAGGCGAAAGTAAATTCTAGAAGCTCAGCTGGTCGAATATCCTCCTAGCTGGAAGCTTCTAGAAGGCGTTATCCAGTCAAAGCCTCACTCCCTCCATTCATGAACATTCATTCCTTCATAAAAGGAGCCTATTCCTTGGTCTTTGGAACTTAATCCCTTGATAAGGGGACTCTATCCCTTTCATTTTGGAGCTGTAACCACTTTCATTCTCCTATAAATTGAAGCTTTGGTTCAGTCTCAAGGGTACATGCTCATATATGTAAAACTTCTCTATCCATTTTGTATACACTTAGTACTTGCTTTGTACTTGGTAGCTACAATAGAGAAGGGAATTGCTGAAGAAACATACTCTTTTTGCTAACTGCGAGAACGATTACATACTCATATCTAGGCTGGTTCAAAGAGTGGAAGGGCTTTTCAGACCAAAGGAAAACGCTTGTTCCGGACCCCGGAAGGACCTGTACGACATCAAGGTGAATGCGGTTGTAAGACTCCTTATTTTATTTAAAGATAATACAAATGGATCCTGTTTTCTCAATAAGTTGTTTGTGTATACTTGAATGACTTATTTCTTAAATTCCTTGATCATTAAGATATATTTATGATTTATGAATTAGTATATTGTGCAGGTACTTTTGATTCTCTTTCATGTCTTTGATTGCAGGTCTTAAGAGGTGACTTATTTGGAGTGATAGAAAGAATAATACAACTAGCATTGGATCACTGATAGGTCCTTTCTTCATCATAGAAAATTCTAAATCATAGATAATCTAGAGAAAGTAGTTTACATTTGTCATGTTTGTTTCTAGCTATCCTTGTGATACTAGGGAGATCCTTCTTGTCCGTAAGAACGATTTATCCGCCTAACAAATTGACGACTCCACTGGGGATCTTTCTTGAACTTAGTTTTCTTTTTATCTTTGAGTTTGATTTATGAAAGTAATTTTCAAATTTTTATTAGTCTACACTGGGTTGGGCAATTATTTCAGTAGAATCCTTGAAAAGTACTTTAGAATTTTTTATTTTTCTTTATGTTTTCTAGTCTCCGCACTTTTTCTTTGAAAACAATGCAGTAACCTCCGCAGTTTCTCTCTGTAAACAGTGCGGTACCGCACCTTTTTATACTGAAACCTGCGGACCCAAGAAAATTTTTGAAAATTTTAAGATTCTCTTTTCTGGAACTAGCTTACATGATTCTCAGTATTTGCCTAGACTTGTCTTGACTTTCAAAAGCCTTGTGTGAATTTCTTTTCAACAATCTTACAATCTCATCAGTCTCTGTTAAGTTAATTGGGTGTTTTGAGTTACTTTTTGAGAAATTCTTAATTTGATTTCTTTTGGTCATTACTTTGAGGTTTGTCTCAGTCTCTTAACAATTTTGCATCTTTTTGCTTTTGTTTTTGCAAAAAAAATTGTGTCTAAGTGTTAATCACCTTTGAGTGTTTTTATTTTTATTTTTTTACCTTTGGAACTCTCACCCAATTTTCTTTACTTACACTTGATTGGTTCTTTAGATTACATTAGAATCATCTCGTGTTTGAGAATTCTCTTGAATAGATTACATTTGCATATTTAGAATTCTCATTTTCAGAATATGAATGAAAAATGTGCATAGATTACATTTGCATATTTAGAATTCTCATTTTCAGAATATGATTGAAAAATGTGCATAGATTACATTTGCATACTTTTCAAGTGAATTGTGCATAGATTACAATTGCATAGTTTACATTCTGAAAAATCAATCATAGATTTAGATCAATTTCTTTGATTTGAATTTACATTTTTTTATGCTTGTTTTAAAAACACAAAAATAAAAAAAAATTGGAATTGATTTGCATTAGTTTTTCTTGATGAAATTAGTGCATTGGAGAATTTGTTACATTTTCTCTTATTTATCAATTTTTTGCATTGTTGGAAGTGAATGGAAACTCGCTCCTTACTTTAATTAGGATTCATCGAATTGAAAATATTACATTATCATATTCGATTCCATTCAGTTTTTGGTCAGGTCATAACACCATTGGTTTCATATCCATTTACCCTTTGAGTAATAACAACCCAAATAACACAACGCTTAATCAAAATTCATCTAGTAATTTTTACATTTTTAGGGCTCTTTCCACCAATCTAGCTTAGGATTAGTGCTTTGGAATAGGTTTTAGTTAAATTTCCAAAGAAAATAAACAAACAGTAGCATCTTGCGGTAGGAAAAATTCCAATTGTTGCATGTATGCTCTGGGAAGCTCCTCGTAAAGGAGTAAAGCATGAGATCATATCCGAACCAGTGAGGTAATCATACCTATCTCATTGGGAAAGATAGAATATGTGCACATATTAAAAATGGTAAACCTCGGATAGACCATTTTCGATGAGCCTGGGTCACTTGTCGGAAAACCTTGGATTATGTCAAGGAGCCTTCAAGGGGATTGAGCTAGTTACTCTGCCATTGTGTGTATATCGGATCGTATGATGTTTCCCCAAGTATATTTTTTCCCATTGGTGACCTTAGTGGCTATATACTTTAGGATTCTTTTCCAAGGTGACAGTGGAGGGAAGGTCCCACTGTACCTAGAGCAGACGTCGACTAGACTCACTTGGACTCTCCGAAGGGTTATCTTCACTCGAGATTGTTTAAGTGGAGAAACTTGCACCGGTCTGTTTCATTAAGCAGGTTGTCGGGGTAACTATTCCAACCACCATTTCTGCCTTAAAATTCTACGATGTTGGATTTCATCACCAACTAGTGTTTTTAGTGCGGGAATCTACTGTTTGTCTTTGGTTTGACTCCTAGATTTGATAGTGCGTGTTCATTTTTTTGTTTTTACTTTTAGAGACCATAGGTGTGAATTGTGAATTTTAATTGTTAGGTGTGAATTTTGAATTGTTAATTTTAAATTTTTTATTGTTAATTAAATTCACTAAATTTGAATATAATGGAAACTGCTCCGAAATTTACCAACCAAGGAACCCCTCTTACTGAGAATCCTAGTAATTTTCCTTGCTTTGGAAATGTTAGTCCTCTTTATATGGCTACATTTTCATTACCTGGATTTACAATAGGTTTACTGGTATGGTTATTTTCAACTTTGTTGGCCCCGAATACTCCAATTATTCCACCTCAATTGAATGCTTCACCTCAACAGAGTTCACCATCTCAACATCACCAACCTTATATTGACCCTTTACCTTCTTCGCCCAACATGTCTTCCTCCCTTTCTTCCTCTTCACTTGGTAAAATCCTTGATGCTAGTAACCAGGTGGCTAAGAAGAAGAAGAAAGGGAAGAAGAAGAAGAAGCAAACTAAGAAAGAAGTCAACCAGCCAACCATGGCTGCAAGTGTTATTAGTGTTGAGGAAACATCCAACATGCATCGTAAACCAAAATACCCTTGCAAGATTTGTAAGGGTGACCACTTCCTTATCAATTGTCCTAGTATTCCAAAGGTCTTGGAAGTATGGTCTGAAAATTCTCATCAACTTACTGTTGATCCATCAACCAGTGATTGTCAGGTTCCTGGGAAAAAGGGTAAAGCTAGGTTTCCTTGTAGGTTATGTAAAAGGAGTCATCAAACTCATCTTTGCCCTCACATGGATTAAGCCTCAAAATTGTTGGAAAACTTTACTGTTCCACAACAAAAGCTTCCAACTGGTTATCGTAAACTTTATCCCAACATATCGTCAATTGATGGATTGATTGATCTAATTCCAAGTATAGTCAATCCCAATCTTCCATTGGAGAGTGAAACTCATATCACTTAGGTTGATGATCCTTTAGTTGATCAAGTGGTCGACTCGATTTCACATTCGGTCGATCCCACTCTCCTTGTAAAGAGTGAAATTCGTACCGCTCAGGTTCTTCCTGTTACATCAAATTCTTCTAAGCCAGGGGGAATTTCACCTGTTTCTACAACACCTCCTCCAAGTACTAAGGTCTTTTCCTTTGATTGGAATAGGTTGACAAAACCTCGTATTCCTTCCTCCATCCCTTTCCAAATCATTGTGAAGGTTTGTGGTAAGAATGTGCGTCGCACAAATGTAGATGAAGGTGCTTCTATTAGTATTTTATCTTCAACTACTTGGCAAGCTTTGGGTTCCCCTCGGCTTGTGCCTGTTACACAGAATCTGTCAGCTTTTAATAGAACCATTAGTGAACCTTTAGGGATCCTTCCTAAGTTTCCTATTACCTTGGAAGGCAAAAATGTCTGTATTGATCTTATGGTAGTTCGAGGCCCCTTGGATTTCAATTTACTCCTTGGGTGATACTATGTCTATGCAATGAAAGCTGTCATATCGATACTATTTCGCGTGATGTCTTTCCCTCACAATGGAAACATTGTGACTGTTGACCAACTTTCATTCGCTAGTCTTTATTTGACTACCAATAATCCAACACCCCTAAATGTTCCTTATATGGAAGTGGTATCTACCCCACCACAGGTTAATTATGTGGCAACCAGTCCCATGTTTTCAGTTACCGATGCAAGTGAGCCTCTCACTATTTTCTCGACTTCCTTTGACTTAGATTTGGTAATTGACATGGAAAACTCTATGGGATTATTTGAACACAATGTTCCTATCCCTTTTGAGTCCCTTGACATGTGTTCATTCCAGAGAATTGTTCTTCCATCTAATGAAGACCTTTTGGAAGCCATGATCGAGGAGTGTCCCTTGAAATGTCTCTCTTCCAGTTGAAAGCCATGACAAGGTCACTTAAGAGGAAAGTTCCTTTTACTGTGTCAACCTTGTTAAAAAATGAATCAGTGGTTAAAGAGGAAAGTTCCTTTTACTGTGTCAACCTCGTTAAAAAATGAATCAGTGATTAAAGAGGAAAGTTATTTTTATTGTGTCAACCTCGTTAAAAAATGAAACATGTCTTAAGAGGAAAGTTCCTTTTATTGTGTCAACCTCGTTAAAAAATGAATCAGTGGTTAAAGAGGAAAGTTCCTTTTACTGTGTCAACCTCGTTAAAAAATGAATCAGAGATTAAAGTGTAAAGTTCCTTTTACTGTGTCAACCTCGTTAAAAATGAATCAGTGGTTAAAGAGGAAAGTTCTTTTTACTCTGTCAACCTCGTTAAAAAATGAATCAATGATTAAAGAGGAAATTTCCTTTTACTATGTCAACCTTGTTAAAAAATGAATCAGTGGTTAAAGAGGAAATTTCCTTTTACTATGTCAACCTCGTTAAAAAATGAATCAGTGATTAAAGAGGAAAGTTCATTTTATTGTGTCAACCTCATTAAAAAATGAATTAGTGGTTAAAGAGGAAAGTTCATTTTACTGTGTCAACCTCGTTAAAAAATGAATCATTGATCCATGAGGATAGTTCCTTTTACTATGTCAACCTCGTTAAAAAATGAAACATGTAGATGAAGACAGTTCTTTTACTGTGTCAACTTCGTTAAAAAATGAAACAGACCCATGAGAATAGTTCTTTTCCTAGAGAGTAGATTGATAGATTCCATGAGGATGGTTCTTCTCTTGTGTCAACCTCGTTAAAAAATGAAACAGATACCAAGAGGAAACTTCCTTTTACTGTGTCAACCTCATTAAAAAATGAGTTAGTGGGTAATGAGGAGAGTTCCTTTTACTGTGTCAACCTCGTTAAAAAATGAAACATGTCTACGAGGATAGTTCATTTTACTGTGTCAACCTCGTTAAAAAATGAAACAGGCCCTTTTGAGGAATGTTCCTATTACTAAGTCAACCTCATTAAAAAATGAAATAGATCCATGAGGAGAGTTCTTTTACTGTGTCAATCTCGTTAAAAAATGAAACAGACCCATAAGGACAATTATTTTCCTGTGTCAATCTCGTTAAAAAATGAAACAGACCCATGAGGATAATTATTTTCCTGTGTCAACCTCATTAAAAAATGAATCAGTAAGTTATGTAGGTAGATTGTAGAGAATATATATGAGGACAACTCTTTTACTGTGTCAACCTCATTAAAAAATGAAACAGACCCATGAGGACAGTTCTTTTCCTCTGTCAACCTCATTAAAAAATGAATCAATAGGTTATGTAGGTAGATTGTAGAGAGTAGATATGAGGACAATTATTTTATTGTGTCAACCTCGTTAAAAAATGAAACCGGTCCCCGATGAGCATATTTATTTTCTTGTGTCAAGCTCATTAAAAAATGAAACAAATCCTCTCCTAGTCAAAGTCGAGTCTTTCATCTAATCTCGTAAATGAACCTTCATTCCATCCAGCTATTAGTAACTAGTAGTCTACTTAGTTGACTGAAATGAAGCTTGGGGGGCATGTGCTCTAGAGATTTACACTTAGGGGGCATTCAAACCTATCCTCCATCATAGTTTTCCTATGTTTCAAGCTTGTGTAAAAATGAAACCATCCTCAAGCATAGTTTTCCTATGTTTCAAGCTTGTGTAAAAAATGAAACCATCCTCAAGCACAGTTTCCTATGTTTCAAGCTTGTGTAAAAATGAAACCATCCTCAAGCATAGTTTTCCTATGTTTCAAGCTTGTGTAAAAATGAAACCACTCTCAAGCACATTTTTCTCTGTTTCAAGCTTGTGTAAAAATGAAACAAACCTATCTGAAGCATAGTTTTTCTCTGTTTCAAGCTTTTGTAAAAATGAAACCTATCTTGAGTCGATTTCGGTTATTATTTCAAGACTCATTAAACTCATGAGAATCCTGAGATTATTTTGCTATCTTTCATTCTCGTAAAACAAATGAAAATTCCAAGTTCTTTCCATCTTTTCCTGCTCGTAAATTAAATTGAATGTCGGCTACATGAGTACATTTTTATCCCTTTTTCGAACTCGTTTTAAACTTACGAAAAAGCGAAAACCATGAGTACATTTTTATCCCTTTTTTGAACTCTTTAAAACTTACAAAAAAGCGAAATCTTGAGTTCTCTTTTAAGCCCTTTTTAGACTCTCTAAACATGAAAATATTGTCGAGTACTTGACTATTCGAACTCGTTAAAGGAAATGAACAGTCGTCCTTTCAGTATAAGTTTACCCCTTTTCCAGACTGAAATGGACTATTTACGAAAAAGGTATATGTTGACTAATCATGGTCAATAGAGTTCTCTCCTGTATTATTTTATCCTTTTTCGGGCTTGAGAGACTAAATTTACGAAAAAGTACACCCACGAAGTTTTCTTAACTTTTTTCTTTTGACTCCCTAAAATTGAAAAACCCAAGTTTCTCCTATACAGGACTCGTTAAAACTTAACAGTAAAGGACCTGTCAATTATAAACAGGAATGAACCACTTCTTCTTAGGGTTCAATTTTATACTAAGTTGGACTCATCCGAAGGATGAGCTGATATAACAAGAAAATGCTATCCTCCTCAAGCTTGTCAAAAATAAAGAGGTACTTGCCAAAAATGGTGGGGGAAAAAGAGAGAAAATGGATCCAGTTGTTAAAATTTGTTTAAAACCAATATACCACTCTTGAACACGACACTTTTTGTCTTGGGTTGGGAAAATCCTTTGCCTATCAGTTAATCAAACCATATTGAAAGTCTTCAGCCGGTTTTTGGGTATTAGCTTTAGGTCAATTGTTACCAAACCATCTGCAGTGTCGTTATGTGTTCAAGAGGATAGTTCAAATAAACCATTCATTTGCAAACATTTGTCTCTATTCACATTGACCATCCCTGAGTCAGTCCCTGCAAAATATTTCTTCAAAACTTGATCTAATGGTTTTGTGTCGTGGGTTTTTCTACGATGGGTCACTTTCTATTGACGACGACATATCATCTAGGAATTTGATCTAGAATCCTTCAGTACCTTGGAATCTACATGCCTTAATGGCAGGTTTCTCGCTTTCGACGGCATATTACATCATTGATATTTGATCGAATGATTCCGTGAAGTGTTCGACTTCAAATCATTTATTCACACTTCATGGATTGTACTGAGTACTTTGAGAGCCATTGTCATTACTGGTGGTTTCTCTCACACTTGTTAACAATTCACATCATTGACTGGTAATCAAGTGGTTTCTACTATGTTCGACTTCAGCGCAATCAATCGCATGGATAGAATCGTACTAGTTAGGGTAGCAGAAATCAAGACCCTGGATCTAGTTTCCACCATCCAGATTGCGAGGAGTTTTATTATTCATTATGTAGTAGAATATTCAAGATAGATGGCTGCGTCCATATTGTGTCTACTATTGATGTAATTTTAGAATCATTTCTATATCAGAACATTTTAGTTAGTTTTGATCTGAGTATGGGAATTCCTACCTCAGTGATGATATATGTGTGTGTGTGTGTTTGCATTGAATTTTTTTACAGGTCTCAACTGGTCTGTCCACAAGCCAATCCTCAGAATGATAAAGCACTTCACTCTTCGAATTATCTTAGACTTCGTGCTTTAGGGGGAATCCGTTACACATTATTTTGTCACCATGACATTTTACTGTCTATATGGGTTCATCAATACCTATATAATGCTCCCTTAAAATTATAAAACCCTAAATTTCCTAAACCAAGTCTTGGATTTGGACAAAAGCTTGTAAAAATCATAAAAATACTTATACCGCACTTTTCCTTAGCTTTACCTGCGGCACCGCATCCTTTTTCTCCAAAAACTACGAAGTCGACTGCACGTTTTCTTCATTAAAAGTGCGGATCCTTGTAAAAGGTAAATTGAAGGCGAAAGTAAATTCTAGAAGCCCAGATGGTCGAATATTCTCCTAGCTGGAAGCTTCTAGAAGGCGTTATCTAGTTGAAGCCTCACTCCCTCCATTCATGAACATTCATTCCTTCATAAAAGTAGCCTATTCCTTGGTCTTTGAAACTTAATCCCTTGATAAGGGGACTCTATCCATTCCATTTTGGAGCTGTAATCACTTTCCTTCTCCTATAAATTGAAGCTTTGGTTCAGTTTCAAGGGTACATGCTCATATATGTAAAACTTATCTATCCATTTTGTATACACTTAATACTTTCTTTGTACTTGGTGGCTACAATAGAGAAGGGAATTGCTGAAGAAACATACTCTTTTTGCTAGCTGCGTGAATGATTACATACTCGTATCTAGGCTGGTTCA
Source organism: Pinus albicaulis (assembly GCA_034641835.2). Taxonomy (NCBI): domain Eukaryota; kingdom Viridiplantae; phylum Streptophyta; class Pinopsida; order Pinales; family Pinaceae; genus Pinus; species Pinus albicaulis. The sequence continues at coordinate 1,507,314,938 of CM076575.1, read as the reverse complement.
AAGAGTGGAAGGGCTTGTCAAACCAAAGGAAAATGCTTGTTCCAGACCCCGGAAGGACCTGTACGATATCAAGGTGAACGCGGTTGTAAGACTCCTTCTTTTATTTAAAGATAATACAAATGGATCATGTTTTCTCAAAAAGTTGCTTATGTGTATACTTGAATAACTTATTTCTTAAATTCCTTGATCATTAAGATAGATTTATGATTTATGAATTAGTATATTGTGCAGGTTCTTTTGATTCTCTTTCATGTCTTTGATTGCAGATCTTAAGAGGTGAATCCTTTGGAGCGACGGAAAGAAGAATACAACTAGCATTGGATCACAGGTAGGTCCTTTCTTCATCATATAAAATTATAAATCATTCATAATTTAGAGAAAGTAGTTTACATGTGTCCTGTTTGTTTCTAGCTATCCTTGTGATACTAGGGAGATCCTTCTTGTCTGCAAGAATGATTTATCCGCCTAACATCTGCAGTAATTGACGCCTGGCAAAAGAAAGTAGCGAAGACAAGAAGAATTCTGTTGGAAGGTGTGAAGGACCATATTGTGTCAAACCTTCACTAGAAAGCCACTCTATTTGCAATGTGGAAGGCTTTAATAGATATTTTCCAAAGCATTAGCGACCATAGGAAGTTGGAACTGAAATATAAGCTCTGAAAAATCAAAATGGAGAATGGCGACAGTATTCCAAAATATCTCACGAAGTTTGTCCAATGTAGGGATGAGCTGCGGAGTGTGGGAATCATAGTTGCGGATGATGACTTGGTGAGCTTGGCTCTCCTTGGGCTTCTGAAGAGTTGGCACAGTTATCAAGACTCTATCAATGGACGGAAGAAACTGCCAGATTGGGAGTGAATTTGGTCGGATCTAGTGTAGGAGGAGATAAGGCGAAGTACTAGGGATGACTCTTCATCAAAGAATGATGATGAAGAGAATTGCGCTTTGGCTACCAAAGAAAGGAAAGGGAAGGGGAAGAAATCCCATCCAAAATCTGAGGCTAAAGGCAAGAAGATGGATTTTTCCAAGGTGAAGGGTTTTCACTGTCATGAACATGGGCATCTCACCACTAACTGCCCACAGAAAAATAAGAACAAGAAGGTTGCTAGAGCTGCAGCTAGTGAGGCCCTTGCCTCACAATTTGAACTTGATTTTTCTTTGATCGCATGCTTGGTTTCAAGCACAATGGGATCGGTGTGGTATCTTGATAGTGGTGCTTCCTTCCACATGACAGGGGACAAGGAGTTGTTTAGTGACTTGGAGGAGAAATATCTCCAAATGCATATAGAGATGGGTGACGATGGTAGATATAGTGCGACCAACATTGGAACCATTACCTTTGAGAGGGAGTCAGGTAAACCATTTATGTTGAAATATGTTATGCATGTTCCATGTCTGAAGAAGAACTTGGTCTCAGTCGCGATGTTGGAGGGCAGAGGTTATGACGTTGTTTTTAGCGAGGAAAAAGCTTTCCTGCGACATTAAACAATGGGTCAAACCAAGAGGATATGGATTCGAGATAAGAATATCTACAAGAAGGAGGTAGATGGTTGCGTTGCAATGATGGGCAAAGCAGACAAAATGGTGAGCCTGGATGAGGGCGAATTATGGCACAGGAGATTGGGCCATCTTCACCATGGCGCCTTGAATATTTTGCAGCAGACTTCTAATGTACTTCCTAAGGGTACTCTTTCGTAGTCATATCAATGCAAGGGATGTACTATGGGTAATTTTTTGAAGACCGCATTTCATGAGAAGGAGAACCGTGCTTCGGTGATCTTGGAGAGAATTCACACAGACATGTGTGGACCTTTCTTGGTTGATTCAACAATGAAACACAGGTATTATGTTATATTTGTTGATGACTGTTCTCGTAGATTCTGTATCTTCTTCATGCAGAAGAAGAGTGAAACATTCTAAAAATTTTGTGAGTTTAAATAATTGGTGGAGAAGAAGTCGGGGAAGTAAGTGAAGGCTCTACGGAGCGATAATGGTGGTGAATATATCTCAAACCAATTCAAATACTTCTATAGAAAAGAAGGAATTCGAAGAGAACTCATAGCGCCTCATAACCCACAACAGAATGGGGTCGCAGAGAGGAAGAATAGAATGATTATGGGTGTTGCACGAGCTATGCTGCATGACCAGGGCCTACCAATGCACTTGTGGGTGGAAGCATGAAACACTGCGGTTTATGTACAAAATGGTTGTCCTCATAGAGTACTTGGCATGAGTACACCTGAAGAAGCTTTTACTGGTAAGAAGCTGGATATTTCTCATTTAAAGATTTTTGGCTCATATGTTTACATTCATGTGACAAAGGATGCTAGGAAGAAGCCGGAGCCGACTGTAGAAGTTGAGATATTTGTGGGGTACACAGAAACACCCCATAAGTATTGTGTCTATTTGCCAAATAGTCGGATGACTGTGGTGTGACAGGATATAAAATTCAATGAGGAGAAAGCCATGAATTTGTCGCTTGAGAGGGAGCTATACTTGGATGTAGAGGAGGAACTTCTTGTTCCCAATGATGAGCCTCAAGATGTGGATCAACCATAGGAGGAGAATCATGGAGTGGAGGAGTCCACTCACATAGAGCCAAAAATTAAAACTGACAGAAGGAATACCACAGAAGTTGAGAGGTTGAAGCTTGATGTGGCACAGAATGTAGGAGTCCCTATATCACAGCGCAGACAGAGACAATCACCTGACTGATTCACTGGATACATGTCTCTCATGAGCAAGTGTATTGTGACAGAACCATATTCCTTTGAGGAAGCAGTGAAGGAGCCCAAATGGGTAGATGCCATGGTGGAGGAGTGACTCCATTTTCAGAAACAGTGCTTGGGAGATTTTTCCAAGGCGGGTTGGTAAATCAGTGGTTGGTTCAATATGTATCTACAAGCTAAAGCAAGCTTTTGATGGGAGCGTCGAGAAGTATAAGGCAAGATTTTTTTCCCGGGGCTTCTCATAGATCGCGGGGATTGATTATGAAGAAACCTTTGCACCTGTCACATGGTATTATTCCATAAGGACCATCCTTACTCTCTCAGCACAGATGGGTTGGCACATTCATCAGATGGATGTGAAGACTGAGTTCCTTAATGGAATCATTGAGGAATAAGTGTACATTGAGAAACCTGAAGGATTTGAGATCTTTAGCAACGAGTCGCATGTGTGTAGACTCAAAAGAGCGCTATATGGGCTGAAGCAAGCACCTCGTGCTTGGTACACACAGATCGACAGCTATTTCACTGGACTTGGCTTCACCAAGAGTGAGGCGGATGCAAACCTATACCAAATTGTGGTGGAGGGTAAGCTTTTAATCATTGTTCTTTATGTTGATGATTTAATACAAACGAGTGATGATAATTTGATACACTCATGCAAGGAAGATATTTCAAAGGAGTTTGAGATGAATGATTTGGGCCTCCTTCATTATTTCCTTGGATTGGAAATATGGTAGCGAGAAGGTGAACTATTTGTGTCTCAAGGCAAGTATGCTCGGGAGATACTTGGTAAGATTCACATGCAGGACTGCAAGCCCATGGATACTCCTCTTCTAGGAAATTGGAGGAAAGAGTATGCTACATTGGTATAGGTAGTGGATGCTAATGTCTATCGGCAGTTGGTGGGTTCGCTCATGTATTTAGTTAATACAAGACCGAACATATGCCGTGCAGTGAACCAACTTAGTCAAGCGATGGTTAAGCCTACCAAGATATTTTGGAAGGCAGGAAAGCATGTCATAATATATCTCAGGGGCACATCTGAGTATGGCTTATGGTATAGAAAATCGGATGAGGTGAAGTTGCATGGCTTCACGGATGCAGATTGGGCAGGCAACCCAACGAACAGAAAGAGCACATCAGGAGGGGTTTTCAGTATCGGATCTACAATAGTTTCTTGGAATAGAAGGAAACAAAGATATGTGGCACTCAGTTCAGCGGAAGCGGAATACATGGCAGCAAGTCAAGCTTCATGTGAGGCTATCTAGATGAGGAAGATCATGATCGGTTTGTTCGGTTCTCATTTAGATCCTACAGTGATACATTGTGATAATCAGAGTTGCATTAAACTCTCGATTAATCCTGTGTTTCATGATAGATCTAAGAATATAGATATCCTGTATCATCATATCAAAGATTGTGTGTAGCGGAAGATCATGTTGCTTCAGTACATTCCTACGAAATATCAGGATGCAAATATTCTGACAAAGGTGCTCACTAGGAGCAAATTCGAATACCATAGAGGCAGGATCGGGGTGAATGATAATCCCTATCTTGTTGAGAGGGAGTGTTGAGATTCAACAAGATGATGAGCTTAGTGAAAATTAAGCACCTTCACTAAGTGGGGCCCGCAAGCTATTTTTAGGTGTATGTCTATTTTTAGAATGATAAGCATATTCTAAAGTTAGCATGATGCTAATTCTAGATGGTTGAGAAAATTCTATCTTTGGATGAATTTATTTTTTTAGAAGATTGGGCGAAATATATATATAGATCGCTAATTGAAAAATAGTTTCATGTCTATTATTATTAGCCCTTAATAATAATTCGACAATAAATATCAACTTATTCTCTTGGAGCACTTTATTTCAGTGAACAAATTTGGAAAATCAGTGGGCTGAAGGAATTACGCAATTCCTAGGGTTTGTTGGTGACTTATGCATGGAGGAATTCGTTATAACTAAAGTGGAAAGTTGTAACAGAGTTGGAAGAGTAGTTATGTGAGCTATTATTTAGTTTAACTTAGTTAAGTGTGTTAAACTCAGTTGAGATAGTTGTATCTAGTTCTAACTGAAGATACACTAGTGAGAGTTTAGTGAATTAATTATTTAATTAATTCACAACTAGAGACTCACTTGCAACTGAAAAAATATAGATGTTAACTACTTTCATGTCAGTTCCAGTGGAGACCCAGTGGAGAGGTAGGTGAAAGGGTGAGATGGACTATCTGTTGTGACTATAGTGATGCATTCAATGCATCCAACACACATTGGAGATACCAATGAGGATTGCGCAGTCAAGGAAAGGCAAGATCAAATTAATTTAGGGGTCTTATTCAACAGGTATTGCGCAGTGGAGGCAGGTTGTCAGGAGGCAAGAAATTGGTGCATAGATATGCAAATTTCTGTATGACAGTGTGTGACGATTGTTGATTGTATTGAGAGCTTGATGTACTAATATTTGTATGAGATTGTTACATGTTCCATTGATATACATAATATATGATAGTTGGGGTTTTTAGCTTTAAGCTTTCCTGTTAAACAACTATGTTTATGTGCAATTGATTTTGCTTCATATGTGTTTGCAATTGGCGATTTAATTTTCGCAAAGAATTTAGTGGAAGGATTCTGTATTTAACATAAGATTAATTTGTTAGATCAAGGGAGTTCGGTAATATACATTCATCTTGTATAATTTCTACATAAGTTCATCTATGGTTTTTAGGACTTCTGTATTTTATTTCCTTATTAAGGTTTAATTTTTCTAGGGGGACTAGTTTTTCCTTTGGGTTGATTCTAAACCTCTATAATTGTTCTCCTTTCTCTCTCTTCTTCTTGCCTCTCACTTTGACTCCCTTGATGTTCCCCTAGTTTTTCACTACCTCTCTAGGCTCACTCCCTTTGAGTCCTCTATACTCCTCTATTCTCCATCTCTTCCCTCCCCTATTCCTCGTCTGCTCTCTCATTGTCTCAAGCTTTTCTCCCTCCTTCACCTATCTCTCTCTATCCTCCCTTTGTTCTACATGTTGTTTGTCTTCCTTTCCTCTTTTTCTAAAAGAGAGGATTTTCTATTTAGCCCCACCCCTCAATCATATTCCCTTCATTATGGTTAGAAATATATATACTAGAATACATCACAATGGAATGTTGGGACACCCTAATCTCACCCCCCTTCTAATATCAGTCCACTCTCTACTTGGAACACTTGAGCCCAAGAAGTTTCAAGTGACTCATAAACTATCGTGGATATTCCATTGGACAATTCGTCACAACAAATCTAATAAAATAATGCTTAAAAGTTCCAAAATATGCACTGTTATAGTTTTACATCTCTTTAGATTTATATATTTGTAGATTATTTTTAACAGTGCATGCATGAAAATTAAAATTATTCAGAAAATAGAGAACGACAAAATAAAATCTCACAAGCACATTTGACACACGATATGACCTAGGAAACCATTTCGGGAGAAAAACCCAACTGGAAGGTGAGGTCACTCTACTCCCTTTCTCTGAATGGAAATATGGCTGTGAGTACAAAGAACTATGATCTGTGTCCCATGGGATACTACAATCCACAAATCCTCTATATGTGTTGTACCTCCTATCCATCTTGGAAATTTTTGTTCAGCTACAGAATAAATATGCTCAAAATAATGGAACCCCTTTTCCTCCTAGCGCCTTCGTTATAACACAACCCGATAACATACTAGTGGGTATGTTTGACTACCTCAAATCTTAACCAGAGTTACAATATATACTTTTATAGAGTATTTTTCATCATAATCACGTGGCTAGCCCCTTTTTCATGAATAATTGGAGCTGACATGGCATCCTCTCAAATTATGGTTGTGTAAATAGGAAGGTCAACTTATGAGCGGCATAACTTTCACATACAAAATTTTATTGACACAATTCTTGCGGCGTTGGAAAGGTCTCTATTTATAGAATAGGAAAAAATGGTTTTACGCTAAAGTGACCTAGTTTTACATCCAAAAAGTGTTTTTATATTCTTAAAAATAATCTTGGAAGGTTTCATACCCCAATTTTCCAAACTAGGTCCTGCCGGTAAAAAGGGCCTTGTGAGAGAATTCCTCCACTTTTTCCACTTTGAAAGCATCTAGATAGATGATAAACAATATATTGATCCAATATGGATCAACTAGAGAAGGAATATAATGATACATGGACATGATCCCTACAGTTTTTTAGAGTTTTATATTTTACATTGAGGAACAAATCAGATAATCTTGAAGATTCATTCCTGACATACATGTAGAGAAAGAGACAAGAGATTAGATACTGGACATTTCTAGTTTTATCAGGGCCATAACAACCTCCTACATGCAAGATATTAAATTTTAATGGAATATAATAACTTTAATCAAAAGAGTTCTCACAAACAGGGAAGACACACAACAAGAGTTAATTATATGCATAGTAGAGCCGCTAGAGAAGGTGGATAAACTTAACAGAAAGGTCACACTTCTATCCAAGAATCTAACAAACATAGAAATTTCTTTGACCAACTATAACAGAGAGACACAACCATCAGGCACTAAGAAAACTCCTATAGAATGAATATCAATAAGGAAAAATTGTGCAGTGGCATTATACTTTTATGCTGTTTTCTATGTTGGTAAGTTTAGTTATAGTTTTTTGCGTTATAAATCATTCCAGCTTTTTGCTATTAGAATGTCAAGTAGAGAATAATATGAACAATAAAAAAATGTTGTGTGTATGCCACTAGTATATTTTCCCAAGTGGCAGACCAATAGCGAAAATATTGATGTATATATATGTTCTTCAAAGTAATATAAATATCTTGATCTTACAAAAAAAATGTTAATCTAAAATTACTTTAATGGTTGAAATTACTCTATATCAACAATGTTTTTTTGATAATTATTTTTGTGATGTCCCATTCAAGTGAATTTCCTTTTATGCTCTAATTATTTATCAATTACTACACTTTTCATTGGATTTCTTTTTGTTTGTGATGGATGCTCATAATAATTTTTTGGTGGGTTCTCGTAATATTTTATGGTGGATTTATTTCATTGTGAAATGGATGCTCATAATACTTCACGGTGTATTTTTATAACCCTATGGTGGATGCTTGTAATTACTCATAACTCGGGTGCATATGTTCCTTTATATATTTTATTCCTTCTTCCCTTTTTTATTTTTATTTTTATTTTTTAAATGTGAGTACTTCAACACATATTTCAAACCTCAAACTAGCAAGAGGAGGCCAAGAAAATCCACCCTAGAACGTTATGACGGTTTTGATTCAATAGAAAAAAATGAGAGAAGAAAGAGAAATAGAACATAAAATTTAATTAGTTACAATGTTTGAAAAAAGAATCAAAATGTTAGAAAATAAAATACTAGGGTTAAAGATTGAGCTAAAAATAATGAAAGATAGGATATAAGAAATGGAAAGTTAGAAACAAGTAACCGGTGAATAAAATTGCACCTTGAGAGATGAGATTAAAGAGTTAAAATAAAAACTAATAACAATATGCCCTAAGTAGTATAGATGATCAATTAGACACTAAACTCATCAAAGAGGAAACGAACAAGTTGATTGAGTTGGATCATAAGTGCAATAAAAGAACCTTGATTCTTATAATTATCAATATAAAAGAGTAGAAATATGAAAACATGTTAGAAATAGTAAAATAAGAACTGGAAAATAAGTCACAAATTTAAACAATGTATAGACTCATAGAAGAAATAAGGTTGGGGAAACTACTTGAGCATAAAGATAAACTAGTACATGTTAGGGTGAGTTGTAGTGGCCATAAATTTGGCATATTTAGTAAATATATAAGCTTAAAAGGGATCACAATAATATTTATAAATAAGGACCTGATCCCAACAAACCAAGTTAAATTAAGAAAGGAGGTTAAAAGGATAAAGGAAGGAAAATGGGAAATCATTAGAAATAATAAATTTATTATCAGGGATCAAGACCAAATGGAGAGTAATAAATATGAATATGGAATACTTTGGATCCTCTTGTGGAACTATACTGACTTTCCATGGTGTAAAGGTACTATGTTAAGTTGGATCCCAAGTGAAATTGATAATATTTTTTTAATTGAAGCTTGGGAGCACGGTGAGTCTAAGGTCCCTCACATTGATGGCTTCATTTTTTGGTCAAGCTGGAACAAGAAATCCTCTTGTGGAGAAATTGGAGGAATAACCTATTATATAAAAAAGAGTTTCTCTCCTCACACGCTTCAAAAATAAACCCTCTCAATTGGTACATTTGGATTGAATCTCTTACATTAACACTAGGATTATTTATATCACAATTTGTTATTTCACACCTATCAACTCTACTTTTTATGAGAAAAATAGTATAAATAATAATTTTCCTTATAATACCTTAGACCAAGATATTAGGAATGAAGGGAATGTCCTCTTGTTAGGAGAATTTAATGCTAGAACCACATCTAAGCAAGTTAATCTTCTAAGTAATGATTCAAAACTTATTCCTCTTTAGCTAGATTAGGACCTTGATTTAGATACTAGATTCAAAAGAAACTCTTAAGACCTAATTGAGACTTTATTTGGTACCGAGTTAGTAAAAAATCTATAGTACTCAAGACCTTATAATTTGTAATGGCATAATCAAGTGGCCAAACTCCAACTACATGACTTATATACATGGGCTTGGAAGTAGTGGCATGGATTATGTGATATATGATATCCCTTGTTTCCAAACAAATTGTAAACATTGACCTTTTAAATGACCACAATCCTGACTCTGATCATATACCTTTATCCTTAAATCTAAAATTTTCCATCCAAAACAAGCACATGCATGAGAATTGTGAAATTCAAAAATACCTACTTTTTGAAAAGAGGAAAAATGATCTCTTATTAAAGAATTTAAATAGGGATTTGCACCTCTTAACTAATAAGGATAAAATTTTAAACATCTATCATAATTTTACTATAACCATATTTGTTACCAATGGAAATTTCTCTCCCAAGATGTCATATAAAAAAATTAATATAAACTAGCCCTTGCTATGATAATGATTGTAAAATTGCTAGAAAAGTGATTAGAGATACTCCTAATGAAACTTGACTAGATAAATACGTAAAACACTCTTATTAAAAGAAAGAAAAGACACTGTATAAGTAGAAACCATGAGAAATTAATACAACTCTCTAAGTTTGGTCCTAGAAATTTTTGGAGGAAAATTCTAGTTTGTAAGAATAAATAAAATTATTTGATTCCCTTGAAGAACTATAATATTTACCTTAAAAAAATCTATGAATTCCCTAATGCCATGGACACCATTTTGAATTCCCCTATAGAGGATGATATTTTTTCTTTGTAAGACAACGATTTCAGGTTAAGCAACTTGCCAATGGGAAAGTTAAGGACATTGAGCTGAAATTTTTAAAATTGGAGAGCCTGTCCTCATCCCACATATACACAAGCTCTTTAATTTGACACTAAAGCAAGGATTCTCGAAGCCTTGGACATAAAGCCTTATTGTGCCTATATTTAAGAGTGGGAATAAAATTATTCCCTTTAATTATAGAACCATTATGATTAGCCAAATTTTATCCAAGTTGTATGTGCTTATTTTGGAAAATAATATTAGCCTTTGGTTTGAAATCCATGGTCAAAGAGCTAAAGGCCAACCTGTGTTTAGGGGATATCATTCAACCATTGACCATATTGTTATTCTTAGGATAATTTCAGAAGAATTCCACAATAATAAAACTCATCTCTTCTATTGTTTGTTGACTTTAAAAAATCTTTTGACACCATTCCTAGAACAAAGTTTTGGAAGAGGATAGAAGAGATAATGGTTCCTCTTGAGTTGAGGGTTTTTTTTATGAGACTACACAAGAATATTATTTACAAGCTTATTACCACTAAGGATTGGTCAAAAGAAATTAAATGCAATATTGGAGTCAAGAAATGGTGTCCCTTATCCCCCACCATTTTTTTCATATACATTGATAATCTATTAGAGTGTTTGGACTCAATGAAGGTTATGTTGGCTTCATGCTCACTGTATGATCATGACTATTCTCATTTATGCTAACAATATTGTTCTTTTAGCAAGGAGCCATTAAGATATTGGAAAGAAGCTTATAATCCTCCAAGATATCTACTCCAGGAAAGATATGATTATTAATACTGATATGACTAAATTCATAATACATAAATCCAAAGAGATCACCTATGATACATTCATTTATGAAAACAACTCCTTGGATGAAGTTCCTTTATACAAATATCTAAGAATCCACATCCATCATAAGCTCAATTGGAATAACATTGGGAAATGGATAAATGGAGGTTGGAAAGCTTACTATGGGCTTGAAAAAAATTGTAAGTCAATAGATTTTTAGATTTGGGATTAAAAATGCTCCTCTTTGAGACTCTTGTCACTCCTATGATTTTATATGGATGTGATTTTTGGTGTTGCAGTATATCCAAATAGTATTGAAGGAAGATTAAACAAATCAAAAAACAATTTCTTACATACAACCTAAAGATTAAAGTAAATACTCCCTATCCTATCCTGCTGATTGAAGCAAAATCTTCCCCCCCATTAAAAGCATGGATATGACTAGGTATATTATGTATAAGAATAATTTATACAACATGGAAACCAAGAGATTTCCTAAAATTGCTTCTAATTCTAGCCAAAACCCCTACCTTTGACTTAGTGAAGGTGGCATAAGGATGCCCAGTCTTGGTTGGACCACTGAGAAATAAAGGAAATCATCTTTCTGAATCTAGATAATATCAGAACTATCATTGCTTCCAAATTTGAGGATAAATTGTTGGGAAATAAAGAGCTAGAGGAAAAAAGGAAACTCAATATTATAAGGACATGATCAACCCCAATCTTAAAAACCAAAATCAACTTATGTTCTTGATTAATGTTAAGAATAAAATGAACATTTCCAAGATAAGAACTAATTTTCGTGAGGTTCATAGGGAAATTGGGTGTTGGTCAATTCCCAAAATGCCATGAGATGAAATATTTTTTCACTTGTCTGATCCTAAGGGGGTTGAAGATGAAAAACACATTCACTTAGATTGTCTATCTTATACTCAGATTCAATTTAATTTTCAAAATATTTGTCACACTACCAACCATATTGACCTCTAGTAACTCAACAAAACTATGGTGATATGTGAATTCTTCTCTCATGTCCTTTTGACCATAGAAATAAAATATTAAAGAAATTTGATTAATATCTTACCTTCTTAAGGTACGGTAGACCATATAGGTCTTAGTAGATGTTAATCATCATCATCATAAAAAATACAAGCACAATGATTTTTCATATATGTTTGTTTATGAGTTATTTTTCATATATGTTTGTCTATGAGTTATTAGAAATTTATATATTTTTAATGGTACAAATTTTAAATGTATTAATCAAATAAATAATAATAAAGAATACATGTTTAAAGTTATTTTTATGTATAAATTATTAATTTATTTAATTAGTTTTTTCAACTAAATATTGTGAATTAAATAACTATATATAATAATTATTTATTTTGTAAAATTTACTTAAAATTTATATTTAATATTAATGTTGTAAAAATTATATTACTCATTCATTTTTGCATAGTCAACAAGACAACATCAATTTGAAAATTTATTTATACAATTGTAAAATTAAATGAATTTTCCCCAATGGGGATTGCAATTGGGCTCCCATAAACTGTGATGTCAAAAAGGCATTTGCAACGAAAAACAAAAAAAAAAATGTATCCAATAATTACTTTAGTTCACGATAACATATCCAACGTTCTAGTCTCTGAAATAAGGGTGTTCGATATACTATGTGCACTAATATGTCTACGTGGTCATTTTTTATTTGATATCGAGATGCAAAAAATCTTTGGCGAAATTTCTTTGCTGGTTGTTCAATGTTCGCTCTCAAAACTATGTTCGGTGGCTCTGAGTGCAGAGGTGCAGTTGTGCGCAGGTGAAAAACAAGCACAATGAAAGAATTAATTATTTTAAAAAACATAGTTATCCAACCAAATTTGATAATGATTTATTAAAATTTTAAAATATACATTGTGCCAAGTGCAAAGGAAAAATTCTTGACTCGATATTGTCCCTGCTCTTTAACAAACACACCTGCACACAATTTCTCCGGACATCCTTTCTCCTACACTTCCCACACACCTAATCACATCCCATAATGAGCATAAGGTCCTCCATCCTGATGAGAGAAAATATTCTCGATAATTTCACTTATTCATTGATAGCCAGAGTAAGTGCCTATTCAAATATTCTCATTTTCACTTTTCCCTATCAAATGACCCCACTTTATTATGCCATAATGTAATTTATCGCTTGTTTTGGTACCCCCATGATAGATCAAAATCATAGTAGGTTCATATTAAATTAATATACAAAAGATTCGTCAACATATTTCTTTATCCCCGCACCAAAATTCTCTGCACACCATTTCTCCCGCACTTCTTGCACGCACTTTCTCATTCTTCCACATAATATCTCTAGCGAAATTTCTTTGCAGGGTTCCCAAAACTATGTTCGGTGGCTTTGAGTGCAGAGGTTCGATTGTGTGCAACTACAGAAAGAGAAGAATGAAATATTATTCCACTAAATTTGATAGTTAGTTGAACCTATATTGTGTTATATTGCTATCGCAGTCTACACAATCAAAGAGGTATGTGTACGATAGAAGTATATGGGCCCATGGGAAAATTTCATGTTCCTTATTCAAGAAAAGGGAAATCTAGAACACTCGACAACAATAGAAGCATTTGTAAATGAAATTGTTCTGAAAAATATTATTAAATATTGAGATAGATTGGTTTCCATATGATGTGTGTAGTAATTTTTAAAATTTCAAATACATTTCGCCGAGTGTAGAGGAAAATAGTGTGACTCAATATAGTCCCTGCTCTTTAACAAACTCCCCCATAGATAATTTCTTTGCATAACATTGGAATCATTTATAAATGAAACTAACTATCAATTTTTTTGAACAAGCTTATTAAACACTGAGATATGTTGGTTTCCATATGATGTAGAAATTAATTTTCAAATTTTCAAAAGATACATTGCATTGAGTGCAGAGGAAAATAGTGTGACTCAATATTGTCCCCACTCTTTAATAAATTCCCTAGTAAATAATTCCTCCGCACAAAAAAAAGTAACAGTTTCATATTAAAATAATATATTTATTCAATCCCCCCTTTCCCCTTCCTGCCCCACTTACATAAGGGACGTACAACCGCATTAGATAAATCACCAACGAAATTAAGCTTTTTTTGTCCATGCCTCAACTCGACATATTAAATTAGCCTTGTGTGGAGGAAGAAATCTTGACTCGATATCATCCCCACTCTTTGACAAACTCCCCCGCAAACAATTTATCCGCTCCCCCTTTCTCCTTCCTTTGAATATTTGTTCACAACCCCTCCCCCCCAACCCCCTCACTTACGTAAGTGACCTGGAATCTCGTCGATTCCGACATCATTAAGTATAGAAATAGTAGTGTCAAGCATAACAAAGTCAAAGCACTCACCGATGGATCACAAAATTAACCTTTTTTTTTAATTTTAAAATGAATTTTTAGGCACTGACAAATAACAAAAATAAATCGCCCTCCACTAGGGGAATTATGTCCCATCAAATATTGCTTAGCCAATCGAAAATCAGGAATACAATTTCTAGAAATTAGAAAATTATTTTTGAATTTACGAGAAAATATAAATATTCAACATTTTCCTGAAACTTTTGTTAAAATTGTAAAAACTCAACAAAATAATAGAAATTCAATGCACATGACTGCGAAGTGGGTGTTATAGTCCTTTGCGAGGTAGACACTAATAAAAATATCTATTATAATATAGATTTTTAATAAAATATTATATAATTATATTAAATTATTAATTGTTAATCATTTAACAAGTCAACATCAAAAAACTATTTATATAAAAATATTAATTATAGTATGGATTTTTAATAATTTAATAAATTGATAAAACACAATTTTTAATTTATTTTTATTTATTTATTTATTTATTTTTAAATATTTTTTAAAATTTACTTATTTATTTTGAAGAGAAGAAATCTATATAGGGTGATATTTGAGTGAAACAAGGTTGATTATGTTTGTTGTTGCTATAACCTTTAGGCATATCAATGTTACACCTCACAAGGCATACAAATCTAATAAAGGGTTTGAACCAACCAAGTCACACTAAGTGCCTTAACATGACACACTTTATGGCCAACAAATCTAAATCCAACGGAAAATTTATTTACCCTTATATCAAACCATTTTAAATATATTTTTTATACAATAATAATTTATAGTTATTATTTAAACAAACATTATAAATATGTACCACGGATGGGGTGCTTAATAAGTGAGGAGGGGGGAGGTGTGCTGCCACCATCCTACCAGCCCACATGCCAGTAGGACGTGGTAGTACACCCCATTAAATGTTGTTCATTCAACATGTAGAGCCACTGGCCAACCTCTTGCTCCACTATTGAGTAATTTAGTAAATAAAATGAGATCGCATTTAGAAAAAAAGGAGGATATCAGATGGTACATGGAAATCTAGAAATGTTAATGAAGCTACTACTAGGCCACCAAGTGATCCTACTAAACCACATCTTCACACCAATTCTACATTTAATGGAATCAAGTGGCAAGTGATAGTTCTCAATCTCCAATCCTAGAAAGAATTTCTCATCATTATACTATGTTCAGAGATTGGTCATGATGCATTATCATCAAGATGAGGCTCCTACAACTCTCCAAATTTTGGTGTTTCTTATTAATTCTTATTCAGTGAATGAAGGTCAATCGCCTACATTACTCAAATTAGTTATGAAAATGGTACATAGCACACTGTAATTTCTCTCGAGAGGATATGAAGGAAAAGAAAAAGGATAAGGTATTTCCCTTACCATCCACATGATTCAAGATCACTACAGTTTTATATGGAAATTTCAAGTTGTTAGGTTTGGTTCATGGACGAAATTTTATTCGTGCCCAAATTTTTACAGTTAATCCTTTCCCTCCTAGGAAATCCACCTCCAAGTGGTTTGAGAGCTAGGAAACGTAGGTTCGATCTTAACCCCCACTCCTCTTTGCATGTTTCTAAATTTTATATTGTTGTAGTTCTTGTGTTGTTTATCCTCCTAAGAGATTGCAAGGTTGATTGGCCCTTCTCCATGATTTCACTTTACCATAGTCCTTGCATGGATGGTAACTCAAAATAGAGAGAGGGACTTAAGTACCCTCGAGTAGAAGGGGGGGGAACTCTTCTCTGCATCGCTCAAATTTTTAGCATCCTTCAAGTGGTTAGTTTTAGGCCAAGGAGGCACTTTGTTAAATCATTGGCGTCATGGAGTGGTTTATTATCAAGAAAAGGGGCACTCATTGGCTCAATTGAGAATTGAAATCTTGATTAATCGATATAGAGAACTCACCCTACAATCGGTTCAAGAGGAAATCACATAGGTAGAAAGGGAATTAGCTAACAAGAGACACACCCTTGTAGAAATAGAAGTGACGGTGGAGGTGGCACATTGGGTACCAAGTGTAAGGCATACTAGATTTCGTTACAATCAATACATGTATGTTGCTGACATACATTGGCACCTAAAGTTCCTCATCGATAGAGTACTTGTGGAAATAAATGAAATCAAGAAGGACATCCTCCTAACTCTAAATTAGATACAAAGACACATGATAGAAATGGATCAAAGGTTGGGTCATCTTAGGAAGCACATGGGCATTTCACCCGATCCAGGTTGCTCCCTAGGAAACAACAAGGAGCCGATTAAGTGAAGCCATCAATCCATATAAATCAGCTTAAATGTCTTTCAGTTAATTTGTTTTCAACTCTTTTATGGTTTATTTATGTAATTATCTATTTAAATATAGCCTAGATGACTCTCGTCACATTTTGATTTCCGAAACTCTAATCAATACTCTATCTTTTACAATTTTAATTTTTTAATTGGTTTTGTCTCTAATAATAATACAAAACATGCTTTAGAATACTTGAATGTAAAGCTATCATTCAAGAAAAGAAAAAAATATTTACTTTACCAAAAAAACATTAAAGTTATATAATTTTTACCCAAACTATTTAAAATCACTTTTTAACCAACAATAAGGACAATAATTATTTCTAATTATTATATAAATAAACATGAGAATTATACAAATTTTTTTAATTAAAAAAAGGAAAACTTGTATTATTCTTGCTGATAATTTTAAGAATTTTATATTATAAGAATAAATAATGGAACTTTAATGGGCTCAATTAGTATATGTTTATGTATTAAATTCATCAAAATCTCCGAACCAATTATTATTAGCTTCTTTGTGATATATATATGATGATGATGATGGTTAACGTACACTGAGACCAATCTTTGGTCTATCAGACCTAAAGAAAAGAGTTATTTAATTTGATTTAAGATTTTATTCCTATGCTCGAAAAGCTTGGAGAGAAGCCTCTCGAGCTCACTATAATTTTGACATCTTAAAAGGCTAGGAAGGTCAGTATTTGCAACAAAGATTATGAAATTGAGCTCTAATGTGGTTGTACATGGGGCACTCTAAGAGAAAGTGATTTTCATCCTCGATGTTCATATTCTCATAGAGATCACAGATCCTTTCCATCCATGGTGTTTTAGGAACTGTCCAATGACCTGTTTCACTATGGAGCTCATGAGAGTTCGTTCTAATCTTGGCTATATTAATTTTCTTTTTTGAGCTAGTTAAAACAGAGAGATAATTTTGATCTTCTAGGGCGGGGTCGATGTCATCCTTATAATATCTTAATTTTCTTTTAGCTACTAGATATTTCTCACACCACATATTTTTCTTTGAACTTAGAAGTAACAATTTTTTTAATGTTATATATATATAATTTGACTTTAATTATAATCAAAATTTATTAAATTCTAAAATAAAAAAATAAATATAAAATATAAAATAATATATAATTTTTTTATTTTAAAATTTAATAAATTTTAATTATAATAAAATTCAAATTATATATATATATATATAGATATATATAACTTGGTGATCAATGTATTATGAAGTATTATATAAATTATGAGATTTAAGGTTCAAATCCCCGAGGTCAACCAAAAATAATTATACATATCTACAAATATATCAATTAGAATTTATATAATTTTAAAAATATATAAAACTATGAATAATGAGAATTCAAAAAGTAAATAAATTAATGAATATTTATAATATAAGTATATAGAAGGATAAGTTAAATTTATTTTTTCAGAGCATATTTCAAACACTTCTTTCGAGGGTAACTTCTTTTTGGAGGTAACCATGGTTCCGAGTTTCTACGACTGCATCCATTCGTTGTACAATGAAGTACTCTCATAACAACATTGGTGGCTTCATATTACTTAATCAACAAGAGTACCCTTCAAAATCCTCTTCAAGCACGGTTGATTCGAGCTTTTGGAATTCCTTCAAGAAGAAGGAGGTATCTCGACAAAATGCAGGTGTTACTTGCATTAATATTTTCCCTAAAATTCCTCTTGATTTCACCTTTCCACCACTTGTCATGGTCAAGGAAACATGAGACCAATGACTTCCATGTTGTGGCATTGGTGGCGGGAAGACCCTAGAGTTTGTGCATGCCAACCAGTATGTCAAACTTGGGAGAAATATGGATGTTCACAAAGTGTTTGATGAATTTCTTGAACGAGCATGCGATGTGTTTGAAAAAATGCACCAGTAGGACATGGAGTCTTGGATTGTAATGATTGCAACCTATACTCAAAATGGGAAGGAAGAACAAGCCTTGGAGTCCTAGTTCTCTATTGAAGCTCCAGATATGCAAGGAATTGTGGATATATATCTACTAAAATTCCTAATATTTGTTAGGCCTCATTCTCGAAGGTCTCTCTCAATCATGGTAAATGCAGTTGATTCAATTTTTATGCTTGTGGCCAGACTTTAAAAGCTAATAGGAATCCATGTGGGTTCTATGAGGCTCCTTCCCAAGGGAAGGAAACTTATGATGGAGCATGTACTCAAAGATTATTACATTAAGAAGGATGAATCTATCTCTCTTATTGCAAACTTAAAAGGTAGTAGGCAACTTCAGCCTCCAAGCCCATGTATTTTAAGGACGCCCTCAAGCTAGGACCCAAACCTATGACACATAAAGATCTCTCATGACAAAAAAATTTCGTGGATCAATTAACGATCATCCCAACCCTTGAAGTGGCATATTCTATTACCAACTTAAGGGCATCAAAATATGAACATTGGGAAATCATTTGTTTCTTTAAAAAAAATTGGCCCTTGACATTAGATATCTGAGACTGGGATCACTGGAACTGGTCTGAGAATGTAGATCTGATATTTTGTTTGAAAGTATTTTTTGTGGATTTATTTAAAAATATAGAAGAGTGATAGAGGGTTTTTTATTAGGGAATGTGGTTTTGGGGCCAAGATGGCCTTTCAATGCAACCATGGTTCCTAGATTTCAACCCTCTCACCATGTAGTCTTTGGATTATCTAGTTTGGCTAATACTCCCTAACTTACCCCTCTAATTGATCCAAGTAGATATAGATTTAAAAGGAAGTTTCATTAAAATAGACAGGGAAATATTTTCAAAAGGTATTATCTCATTCATCTGCATGTGTGGAAGTGGACCTCAACAATGGGTTACTGAGAAAAATCCTACTCAAGTAAAGGGTAAGAAATATTCACAACCAGTGGATTACGAAAATACTACTTTTATGTGTAGGAATTTTCAACAACTTGGGAACCTTGAAAAAGGATGCCCTTTTTCAAAGGGGGTGATTTCCCCCCTAGGAGTCAAAGAGAACTAGTCGTATTTGGCAGGATCTGAAGGAAGCAAAAAGATCTAAGAACTATGAATGATCCAATGGATTAGTAAAGTGATCAAAATCCAAAGTGTTAAAAAGTGCTCAAAACCGGTGCCAAAACATAGATCTCATTGCCCTAAATCCAACCCAACTTGAATCACTCAAAATTGATATTGTATTCTCATTATATCACATTTTGATCATTTTGCTAAAAAACTAAAAACTTTTCAGATTGGATGTAATATTGTTGACTGGGCATTCCGTACGCTGACTAGGCAGGGTGACTGGGTAAGTTGACTGTACTTCACAGGCTAATGGTAGGCTGCCAAGTGGCCTCACTTAATTATTTCAAATTGGATGGATTCTAATTGGTGTTTTATTAATTTTTGTGGCCTAATGGTTGGGTGCCATGTGGCCCAATCACAAGTTGTCACATGGCACCCTAAGGTTGTACAAAATTTGGTTAAGGCTGAACTGGCCACTGGGAGGATCGAACATGAGACCTCATGCCTATCAATGCATCGCCTTACCACAGGGATAATTTTGGTTCTTAATAAACGATGGCGTCGAGTCATATATAGCCCAACAAGAGCCCAACTTGGGGTTTTTGGAGCAATTAGAAACATTATTTTTGCATTCTTAGCACTGTAATCCATGTAATCACAAATTTGAACACTTAATGAAAGAGGCCCAACATTGGAAGCTGGACCAAGAGATATAGCCTAAGAGGGGTGAACTCCTTCATCATTTTGTTTTCTTTTGATATTGTGTATGGTATTATTGTCTCTATTTTTATGCTGCAAATTGAGTTTAAAACCATTAATTTATGTGTTTTTTCAAATTGATTAATTACGTAAAAGACAAAAATTTACTTGCGCTTTTCATAAAACCTTGAAGTTTACAATTACAGATCAGTTTGGTATCAGAGCTTTGGTTGTTTTGAATGGTTCATTTTTTTGCAAGTGTTTTCTGATGCTTACAAGGTTGAATCTCAAAAGAGGAGAAGGAAATCTTGTGGGAAAAAATCCTCAAGCTAGTTCAAGGAGAGCACAATCACCTCAAGTTTCACCTAAAGTGTCACCCAAATATTCACCATTCATGGCACATGAAGAGGGCCCTGACACTATGACTGAGGATGAGAGGACTTTCAGAAAATAATTCTTTGAAATGACTGAAATAGTGAAATTTCCTTATGAGGAGAGGAACTCAAGTTTGCAAGGAGAGAGATCAAATCCTCCATAGGGAAATGGAGGAAATGGCGATAAAAATCCTCCAAAAGGGAATGGAGGCAATGGTGACAAACCACCACCTCTACCTCCACCTTTTCCTACACCTCCATATTCACCCTCATCTTCTTCTAAATATACCCCCTCACAAACTCCTCTAAGATCTCCAAAGGAACATGGTACAACTCCTTTGTTAAAGTTCGACATAAAATTTGAATTGCCTATGTATAATGGAGAGGTAAATTTTGAGAAATTGGATAACTGGGTTCGTCAAATTGTGTTGGATTTTTGGGCTTGACCTAGGTTCATCTTTTTTTTCAAAACAACAAAACCCTCAGAAATTAGCCCTTTTGGCAACAACCTACAAGCAAATCATAGTATCACCCGAGGTGGCTATGGTGGGTTGTAGAACTAGGTTTCTGTAGCCTTGAAAGACTGCACGAGGTGGCTTTACTTTGATTTTATATATTTAAATTATTCTTCTAGCATACATATCACTACTGCGCTGTGTAAATTAACTACTTACTTCATCACATTCAGTTTACCATAAAAATATCACAGAACGATATAAAATGCGGTACCATAACATTTATTGACAATTAGTACTTCACATCCATAGATAGAAAGTAAACATAACACATAAAGAGAAAATATTTCCAAAAAATTCTTCCTCTTTATTAAGATGAGTCTCTTCAATACATTCAGCTCTCAACTTGTGCACACAGTTGCAGGTGGTCTGTGCACTAAGTTGTAGACTCTTCCAAGGTCTCAGCGCACTCGGCTGTGGAGCCTTTCCTTAAGGCCCAAAATAAATAAAAGATAGATACAATTATCCCTTGACCATAGAATTATACTCTTGATTTCCTCTTCGAAAAAACATTACATTGCTTTATATAACATTCATAGTTACAAAAACCATGGTCCACATTGTTAGCTCCCTGTAATTTTCTAGAATGATTGAGATACAAATTGACAAGGGTAACATCAAACCAAGCTTTGGAATCCAAGGACCTAGCCTTCTTGGATTCAGAGATGGATCTCTAAATGTGTGCAAAGATATGTCTTGTTTACTGATTAGGGTTGATTTTAGGCTAGATGTTAAGTGCAAGGTATTATGATTGTTTTTTGGTTGGGTATGATACTTTGATAGATTTTGGATAGGAAACATGGAAGATTGTTAAGTCATTAGGAAATGGAGTCTAACAAGGTCCAGATAAGTTCGTCAATGGTGTTTAAGTGCATTTGCAGGGCAAGTTTACTTGGTTGGTGGATCTTTTAACGTTATGAAGTATTTATGAAATGGACATAAAGATTTAGAATAACAAACTAATAAAGGGCTAAAACTGAATCCTTTATATACTTGTAAATTGAGGGACTTAGAAAATTGATAAGAACAACAACAGAATCAAAGGCATAAGTAGAACCTAATCCATTTGATTTCAAACTGAAAACAGATAATTAACCAAGAAAAACATTTAGATAAAAACTTAGAAAGGTAAGAAACTTATCCAACTTTCAGAGCTTTTATCATCTAGAGCAGAAAAAAATTTAAGATACACAAGTAACTATAACCATAGAAGGAGAGAAAACTCTAACATCCAAAGTTACAGCTATAAGGTTTCCTTAAAACAATTTTAGCTAAGTAAAGGTAAAGAGCATGATTTTAAACAGATTTCTTTGACAAACCTAGACAAAACTGCTTTAAAGAGATGTTTCCAAGAACAGAATATTTCAGTGGCAACAATATGTAGGGCTAACCATAAATCATAATTGATGCTAACTGATCTAATTTATTCAAGAAATGGACAAGATAAGAACTTGTTAGAGATCAAGTAATGATTTCTCTAATGTATCTTAGCAGAACAAAACACTAAGGCAGTGAAGGACAAACAGATTTAAGGTGCCATTAGAAAACATTTCTTAATCTAAATTCTTTGTCTTACTGCAACATAGCAAGATGGAAAACATAATGGAAAACTGGAAAACATAAACAAAAGAAAACTTCACCATCAACCAAGCCTATGGATCCTGCAAAAAATCCTTCTCCATTAACAAGCAAATCAGATCATGCATGAGCTCCAAGACTTCAATTTCTCTTCAAGAGCTTTGAAGGACTATGTATTATTCCAGCATCAATCATCGAAATCCAATGTTTACAATGAGTTCCAATGCAGTATTTATGCTGCAAATGAGGAGGTGAAACTCTTCTAGGGTTCAAAATGTTATTAATTACAGAGTAAATGCATTCCTAGCCTTGAAAACCACGCAGGGCATAAGGTAAGATATCTGCAGCTACTTCTCTGTTTAAATAATTTTGTCTTAATTTATGAGATAAAGATAGGTGGAAAAGATTGACTTTTAATGCTCTACCCTATCTTTAGAATAATTGTTCTGACAGTTTAAAATATATTCTTTTGTGTAATAACTACTTCTTTTCCTTTACAGATAAAGAATGGCCAAAGGAATCAGTTGATATTTCTGATTGAATAATTGCTCTGTGTTGACGTGTTCGGGGCTGCTTTAGCCTAATATTTCCTTTAAATTTATCATTTTAAATAGTACTTTTGGCCTAATTCTTCTTTAGGCCTTCTTTAATCATCTTTCAGGTTTTTTCACTATGTTGACTGATTTAGCTTTGAATCCTTTGTCTTTCACTGCGCTTTATTCATAATCTGCACGGTTTAAGTCTTTTAATCTTCAGACTCTTGACTTTAACCTTTAACTTTAAATCTCTTTACACTGATCTTCACTGTTTTATTTGATTTGATGTACAGGTGGATTTGGCGCGCTATAGGGTTTAGTATAACAGTCAGTGATCATGAATCACTGACCAAAATTTAATGATAAACCCTGAAATCTTCCTTTCTGTGTGATTTTTCCCTGAGGATTGTCACCTTGGGCTTTTCCACTGTGTCTTTGGCTGTGGGACGGTCTGCATAATTGGTCGCCATTAAACCTGCAACTTGAAACATAAAACATTTATAAAAACCTACACTTGTGGATTTGACTACTAACAGAGGCTCAGTTAGGGGTTATGGAGCGATGCAGAGAAAGGGGTTATTGCAGGGAGGAGGTTCCATGGTGGAACCATGAAGAATAGGCTTTGAATTCAAATAATGGCGCGAATGGAAAAGGGTGGTTTTGGGGAATACCGTGATGGTATTCGCGCAAGGATTAGGTGGTAAGTGGTATGGGCCATTTTGGACGTGATACCACACAAATGGTGATGCGTTTCCAACCCAAAACCACCTCTTTCACGTTGAAAATTCATTTTAAAATGTTTTGGTGAAATGGGCGCGAAATCAATTATGGGCCGTCAGATCTGGAGGATCGATGGTTGG
Source organism: Pinus albicaulis (assembly GCA_034641835.2). Classification (NCBI taxonomy): domain Eukaryota; kingdom Viridiplantae; phylum Streptophyta; class Pinopsida; order Pinales; family Pinaceae; genus Pinus; species Pinus albicaulis. Next base: position 1,507,290,747 of record CM076575.1, on the reverse strand, counting down.
GATCTATTCACAATTTCACACAAATCACAAATGATCAAGAGGGTCAGCGAAAATGTGAAAGAGCGATGACTGTTGGATTTGGAGGATCAACGGTGGATATGAATAGCGAGAATGCGCAAAATAAAATATATGGGCGGGGTAATGGATGAATGGAGAAAGAGCGATCACCATTAGACCTGGAGGATCAACGGTGAAGATCATTTCGCAAGGAAGTGGGCGGAATGGAAAGGTGGGGCAAGGGCCGAAAGGGTGATGATGCGATGGCCATCGGATCTGGAGGATCGACGATCAAGATCTTATTAGGGAAAGGTGGGTAGAAGGGGATGTCACAAAGTGAAATGAGAAATACAAGAGTGCGCTGGCTATTGGATCTGAAAGATCAACGGTCCATATCATATCGCAGACGCGCAAAAAATAATGAATGGGGTGGAGGGAGGCAGAAATGCGAAGGAGCGATGACCGTTGGATCTGGAGGATCGACGGTGGAGATTATATTGGGGAAAAGTGAATAGACGGGAATGGTTGGGAGCAAAGAAAAGAAGCGAAGGAGTGATGGTCGTTGGATCTGATGGATCAATGGTCAGGATTTCATCGCGGGGGGAATGAGAATGGAGTGGAGGAAGGCTCGATCGCCATTAGATCAAAATGATCAACGAACATGATTATATCAGGGGGGGGACATAGTCAGGGGGCGAAGTATTTATCGAGTAGAGTTTGGATCTGTGAGATAGCGCAAGGTGTTGGATCTGGAAGATCAACGGTCTAGATTATTTCGGAAGAATGCAAAGGCGCGGGGTAAAATACAGATGAAGGGGGACGAATTTTTTAGTGAATGGTCGCGGGTCTCAGGTCACATGAAGAAGAGGGGCTGAGGGCTTAAGCCGAAAGGGGCTTTAAGGCCTTCTTTTAATAAAAGGTTGGAAAATGGGCCTAAAAAGTGAGTTTTTGAGCCTTTTTGAGGTTCCGATAAGATAAAAAGGGTGAATTTAAACCATATGAAGGGGATTTTTCATGATTTAAAAGGATTTTTCAAGGGTAATGAAGGGTAAATGAAGAGTATGAAACCCTTTTTGAAGAGGAAAATGACTGTTAAAAGGAGTGAAAAATGGGTGAAATGGAGGGGATAATTATGAGATGATGAGCATAGCCTTTTTTCGCAATTCCTTTGTATCAGTAGGATAATCTTGGAGGTTTTGGGCGAAGATTTTTAGTGGATTGGTAGACTTAGGATAAAGAACACAGTGGGCTTTCAAGAACTCACAAAGTTTTCATAAAAATTCATTTCTTGAAAGCTTAAGAACCTTTTTAGCCATCATGAGATATAACAAAAATTATAGATGGCTAACACACATACCATGGGCTCGACAAAAAAATCAACTATAACCCAATACCCATTACAAAATGAGGGTCTTTGACCCACCCCGAACCCCCTAGAACACTACGTCATAGGTATGACTTCGCGATACCACGCACTTCACTCCTCAAGATACAGAGTGTTTGACCAAAATTGGACCAAGTTGGGTTGCGCCCAATAGGCCCCCAACACTCATATGTGACTCGCCTCGAGTCACTCAACTCCTGTGCCCCAAATATTTTTTGTGATGCTCATGTAGGAAACATTATATGGCTGAGATATTTTTGTTACATGTTTTTCCTCTTTGTGCACTTCTACTAGTAGTGCCTCTATTGTTGGTCCGACAATATTTTGTAGCACTTCCTTGTGTCTTTGTCTTAGCTCCTTGATCTTATCATCTACTGCCTGCAAAAGTTGTAGGGCCTCACCCTGCAACGACTAAGTCTTCGCTGTCAAAATATTCTCTTTCCTCCGAAGGTATTCAATCTATGTTTGAAGAGCCTTCCCTTCAATGATCCTGTTAGACTCCTATACCAATAGGTTTCATTTTTCATGATTGTTTTTATTGAACTATGGAATATGTTCAAACCTTCTTTCTTGAGCAAAGGTGTTCCATATTCCTAAAAATAAAAAAAAATCAAAAAATAAAAAATCAAAAAATTTAAAAAAATGTAAAGAGGGTATACCCTAAAAGAAAAATCAAAGGGTAAGAAAAATAAAATGGTCAAAAAAGAGAAAGAAATGAACCCCAAGCAAAAATAGACCAAGGAAAGTGTGCAAATCCAAATGCCACTACTATTTCATTTTTTGTAATAAAGCAATTGTGTGCAGCTTGTCACAACCTTTGCCACAATTCATGAATAAGTCAAACTTTTTAAACTTGGCTTACTCATATTTCAATTTCATGTTGTAGATTAGAGAATAAATATCTGACCAAACAGTTTAATCTTGGCAGATAAGTAGATAGGTAGAGTTAATAAGAGGTGCTCAACAGTTTAATCTGAGCCCTTGGATGTAATAAGGGTAGAATTAGATAGATTTGCCTTGTAAAAAAGAAAATATTGATAAGGGTTTGCAAGTCTAAATGCACCCTAATAAAGAAGAGAAAATGGTAGTGTTAAGTAGATAGGGTAGGTAGATGGTGCTGCAAAGTGTTATCTGATGAATGATGCTGCTACATGTTTTTGATCCTTTACTTCATCACAAGTACTAAAGCAGGAAATACACTGAAAAATCATAGCAAGCAAAGTCAAACTCATTAACTTCCCTCATCACTTTCCCCTCAAAAGTTTTACTAATTTCCCCCAAAGTACTAAGGTATTTGGAGATCAAAGGGGCTCAAGGCATTTCCTTGACTTTTGGAGGGACCGGACCCTCGGCCTAATGATCAAAAGACCTAAGTACTTGAGATAATTCATCATTATAATCATTCACCTTTAACCTTGTCCTAAGTAAAATCCCATTTTACTTAGGAAAACTATGCAAAATTCCATAAAAATCCCTCAAAATAACTTACTATTCTAAGTTAAATGTTGAAGATGAGATATTGCAATTTACTTCAGAAATTGTCATTTTCTTAGATATGCAAAGTTTTTTGAGTTCCCTTGTCCCTTTGTCATATTTACATTTAACTCTATTTACTAAATCCCTAGTGAAATGCCCTATCCTAAGTATATAACTCCTTTTTTATAAATACCCCAAAACCCCTCTATTATAAAGTTTAACCAAAGTAATTATTTCCCCGTGCATTAACATAAAAACCCACTATACGCCCTTTGGTTAAATTTATCATTATACCATAAACCCGCCCCTATGGTAAGTTAATTACATTTGTTAATTTACCATATAATAAAATAAAAACATATATATGAAAAATAAACTTTAAACCTACGATATATATGTTTAAACCCAAAAATATAAATAAAACCTGAAGTTGTTCGAAACTAAACTTTGGAAAATCCCGTGCCAACGTGGCTCATCCACCTGGCATTTCACCCGACGTTTTAACCCCACCGCGACCCCTATTTCCTTTATAAACCATGGAATTAGTTAATTATCTGAATTAACTAATAATCATACTCCTCCGCCAATTAAAAGCTCTCCGGGATGTTTTATAATGTTAAATCATGTTTAAAACCCCGACGGGCCCACACCTTAATCCTCCGCTTATTCCCCGTCATTACAACCGTCCGATTACTCTTCCAAAGATCAACGCTTCCTATCAATCCCGCTACCCATCCCTTGTCAGCATTTTAACCAGCGGGGAATTGGTGGTATTTGACTAGTCACCCGTCCACGCGTCAATAACTTTGTGGAATCGTTGCCCTCGCGGTTAATACCGCCTTTGCTCATAAGCGGTGCGGGGACTTACCACTTACCGCCCGGCCCCTCCACCATACGTCAGCCCGTACATTGATGACGTCACTCCTCGAAAAACTAAAAAACCCTTTTAACTTGTAAATAAAGCCAATTTTCATGTTTTTTCCGTTATTTTCATTATTAAACGCGACTGTGCTCTCTGCTACGGTTTTCGAATTTTCATTGAAATCCACTGTTCCATTCAATTTCGCTCCATAAATCCGCCAGACCTGCGTTCAAGCATCCTTCTGCTACCGTCTGTTACCTGTTAAGAACTAGCTTTCTTCCAAAAACAGGTATTTATCCTATTCCACCCCGAACTGCAAGTAAAACTCTGTTTTCTTTGTTTTTCGCTGAATTAGTGATTAAAAATCATCACTAAGATCTTCCCCAGAGGTTTTAAAACTGTGCAATTGCTCCCTGAACCTACAATTGTGCCAATTTCCTTCATTTTAGAAATCACGCCTGGCCTTTAAAGAAAACCAGAAACCTCCATTTTGAATCCACAAGAACCAAAATGGAGGCCCCGACAGCTTTGAATATAACCCCACTAAACGCCCCTCACAGAGAATTAGAGTATTTACCCTTAGTGGATAGAGATTTTCAGATTAAAGACTTGCATTTTGATGAAAGCCCCCTTCTGAGTTTTTGTCACTGCAGAGACGATTATTCAAAGGGGCAAGATGTCATTGGACTGTGGGAATCCAATCTCCCAAGGTACCTCATCCCCTCAGTCATCAATTTCCTAGAAATTATCCACTATTGCCATTCAAACTATGATCCCACTCAAAGGGCTGTAATAGCTCCTGATCAGAGTGTTCTATTCCCCATTACTCCCCAGGCCATCAATCAAATGCTACACTTTGAACCTGACCAAGAATTGGCACCTCTGTCTATGGAAGAATTGATTGAGAAGACTAGGAAATTAACTCCAGAAAAGCTAAAATCCATGTGCCAGATTTTCATGTTGCCTGAGTATCAACCTAAGGGGTCTCCTCCCTATGGTTTTTATTATTTCAATCAATTGGGAAGACTCATCCTCAATATGATATCTTTTGTCTTGGGTTTCAACACCAGTGAATATGTTGATGAGATAACCTTGGTTTTGCTATCCATTTTTACCCCTGGGCAACCTCCTGAGATTAAATATGACTTTGCCTCCTTCATAGCCAACAAGATCCATGATCAATTCATGAGGCTAGATGATGAAAAAGTTTTTAAATATTCCTCAATCATCTATCATCTCATTATCTACTATCAGTCAGAAAAGTTCCCTTTCCCTGTTCAAAAACTTGATGCCAAGGGAAACCCAAGGTCAGTTATATTTTGGTCTCCCATAATTCATTCTTATGAGTCTCCCTATTCCTATTCTGAGTTTATAGATCTTTTTGTATATCCTGCAACTACATTGTTGACAGGGATTTCTCCCCCAAGACTCAGTAATGAAATAAAGAAGACCTTGCAACTTTCAAGGACCTATAAAGTTGGGGATTGGTATTTGTACCAAAACCATACAGTCATCAGAATCTATGGATGTGAATTACATCCATTCAAGTTACCAAAGTATGTACCCATGAGACTGTTTGCCTTGGAATATTTCAGGCAAATGAACAATTCAGATGTGATCCATTTTTGTAGTGTGAAAAAGAAAGCTCAACTCCGGATTAAAAGCCAATTAGGTCCATACATCTGCAATTCTAGAGAGGCTGAGCGAGAAGCAGAGGATATATTACAAAACCGCTGCAAATTTCAAAGAAGTTTTCGTTGGGTTCCTTATGACCCATTTGGTTTTATCTGTGAAAAAAGATTAAAGAACAAATCTTCCCCTTATATCCACCACAAGATTCCTGATATAGAGAAATATGCTAACCAAGATGAATGGGTGGAAAAAACACTTGTTGAAGAAGAAAGTGCAGAAGAAAAAATGAATAAAGTTATGAAAGATCTTCAAAAGAAATATGACCTAGAATCTTATGGTCAAGTGCAGGTGCCCCAAATTGGTACATCTTCAGCAGCAAATCCACAGCAGAGATTGCAGGAAGGCAGTTCATCAGTTGCAGCAGAACCAAAGGGCAAAGGAAAGGAACCTGAAATCCAGGTCATTGAAACTTTGGTCATGGCAGAGAAACCACAAACTTCCAAATCACATGAACAATCACAGGTTTCTCCCACTCAGGTAAATCATCCACAAGTTCCAGAGTTACAAACTCCATCAAATGTGGAAATAGGTAAGAAAAGGCAAGTTCCAGATACCACACCTCCTAAAGAGCCTTCAGGAATACATCAAGCTAAAAAACATAAATCAGATCCACTTCCAGAAGTGGAAATCATAGATGAAGTGTTTGATGATGGGAGGGAAGACAGTCAACTAACTGGCACAGTTAGTGAAACAAACACAGGACAGAAAGGGAAAGCTTTACAAAAGCAATTAAGTACCGAGGTATCCTCTTTCAGACCACCAAAAACAGATACAGGGGATATTAAAAGAACCTTCATTAATATTAAAGCAAAGAATGATCCATTAAAAATGAAGGTATATGATCAATATATGAAAATGGCTCCCCATAATCAAGAAAGTCTAATGTCAGCATTTGACATGTCACAAGGCAAAATGATAATGAGCCACTTCAAGTCAAAGGTGCCAAAACCCATTACTGCAGCTGACTACATCAGGAAAAATTTTGAAGTTTTGGCAAAGGACATCCATCCTCTGGACCAGATAGAGCTACACAGACAAACTGGGGAAATGGTCTATTCCACTCTTACTAATAAGGCCATGGCAGCTATAACGCTGCAGGATTCTTTGAATAACACAACTGCACAATTGCAAATTGAGAAGGCCTCTTCACAGGCCAAAGATAACAGAATAAAGTCTTTAGAAGACATAATCATTGGTTTGGGGCACAACCCCAAAGATATTAAAAGCATTGAGGCATTAATAAAGAAGAAAGATGATGACATAGCTGCACTGAGAAAGCAGCTAAAATTGCCAGCCTCAAGGCACCCTCAGACCCAAGAAGTTCTAAAAGGGAATTCACAGGAAGAAATAATGGAGTTGCTCCTAAATATGACCGAGCGACTAAGTGAAACGGAGAAGGAATTGGAACAAGCTTTGCAGGAACAGGAAACTATCAGGCATACATCAACCACAGGTACTACAACAACAGGTCAGCAAACACAGCCATCCCAGGTAAACACTTCTGGTTTGAGTTCTGATGAATTAATAAAACAAATGGAAAGTCTACAACTAAGGGTCTCAGAACTTCAAACTACGAAATTGCAATTAGTAAAATTGGAGGAGAAATATGATACATCTAATAAAACAGTTGCTGATAACACCAGGGAAATAAAAAGATTAGAAAAATTGGTTCAGGCTTTGGAAAAAGATCTTTCATTGGAAAAGCCTTTAAAGGAAATAAATGAAATTCTTTGGGGTAATATCATTGAGTTAATAAAGGGCATTTGGCCCTCTATTTAAGCTATTTTTGAACAAAATGATTTGGTTAAAATAGCCCAAGAAGAAATAAACAGAACCAGAAATGAATTAAGAGGCAGGCCTGAGCAGGCCAATCAGCTTATTCAATTTTTGAACACCCGGACAAAGTAACAGCTGGCAGTTTTAGGGATTGAGGACAGGACCGACACAGTTTTGGAAATAAAGAGAGTTTTCATCAAAAGAACTTTCATGTAGAATTTAGAAAGGAAGTGCTCAGATATTTTGATTGATATCAATATTTTCAGAGAGAAATTTCAAGCTTTGTTGGACAATGGGTTACCAAGTCCTATGCTCTCAGAGGATCAAATAATGGACTTGGAAACCTATGTAAAGAAAATAAATGCTCATGCTCAAAATACAGCTGCTTGTTCTCCTAGTTTACCACAATCAACATTACCAACAAGGAGAAATATCTATGATAGAGTGAGGAATTTATTTCATTTGGAACATGAAATAAAGTATCTATTTCCTAATGAGCCCACCTTTTACAAACTCACAGAAGCAAATGAAACATTGAGAAAACTCAAAAGGACTGTGATACCAGACGATTCATGGTGGAGAGACTTATTGGAAATTCTGTAAAAGTTATTTTCAAGATGAGAATTTTATCTTTACTATCAGGTAAATGGTAAAAATGAGTACAGATGAAAGAGTATCAGTTACACAAGTTAAAGAGTATTCGTAAAGACAAAGAGTATCAAACAAGCAAAGAAATTACTCCAGAAGACAGCAACAAGCCCTTTTTCAGCACTTACCTCCAGCACATCCATAAAGAAAGGAAACAACACATCAGCAGTTACTTATTATTCTATCCACGAGACCATTTGTCTCCTGTTTACTTGTAAATTACTCCTTAGTCACCCCAAATTATGGGCTAGGATAGTAGGAGATATTTTCAATTATTTTGTGTATAAATAAACCCTCAAAAAGAGTATTGAGGGTGGATTCTATTACTCTGTTGTAACATTGAGATTTTCGGAATAAAAGTATCTTGGAGAAATTTATTCGTAGCTTACTGGATGACGATTTGAAGTACAGGACTTTTTGCAGGATTCATGTGTTGGACTGCAGTTCAATAAGTCTTTCTACCCTTTGTCTTAAGTTTTTTATCAGTTTATAATATCATTATGTCCATTTCTGAATAATTTACATAAATGATTGAATCAGAATTTACTTAATTGTACTCTGATTTCAGATGTGATTGTTCTTAATGTTTTCCTCTGAATTAGTTATAAGCATGAATTCTTAAATGCTCTTGCTTTGCTAATTTAAACATTGTTGATTACTATAATAAAGAATTCTTCATTGCTCTTTGTTTGTAGTCATCCCATTTCTTTCTTTGAACATGGTGAAAGATTCTTAGCTGCCTTTCATCCCTTCAAAATCATCCCATCCACTTTAAATTTTAAGGATTGTTCTCTGTCTAGATATCTTGCCCTGTAAAGCCATCTTGTGCGTAGAATAGAAATCCAGTAAAGCCATCCTTTGAATCCATAGCCCAATGGACTGAAAGCCCTCAACCTTGCCCTTAGTTTGTGGATTCCACCATTTTCCCAAAACAAACTCTTGAATCTATAACTAGCCTAAAACCTTCCAAGAACAAAGATAAATCATAAAGAGAGAGCCCTATCTGGATGCAGATTGGCTAGATTCTGCATCTAAAAGGTTGGTTTGTGGTTACCTCGGGTATACTTTCCTCTTACACAACTTCTAGGAAAACCTGAGTGATAACAGATCCTAGCGAGCATCTATGAGAATGGTAAGGTCTTCGCAGTTACCCGAATTTATTCCAACTACTTCTGCTTCGCCTGGAGCTCCTCTTCAATCCTCTTGTAGTGAGGTCAAAATATCCATAGTATCATCAAGTAGTTTACCATAATCCTCCACTGTGTCAAATATGCCTTGTACTACAACTTTAAGATCCATGTCCCTTTGCATGTGTTCTTTTGGTGGCATGAATCGCTGCAAACTCATCTACAGCTCATAAATCTTCACCTCATACTCAAACTTCATATCTGCAATATTTTTCTTTGAATCCTTTATTATGAGGTCAAGCTTCAGGAACTTCTGTGCTAGTAAATCCTCTTCGCGGAACTTTACGTCCGAAATGTCACTGCAAGTTTTGGCGATGGTATCCTCTAACTGCTTCTATTGCTGGCATGCTCCATCCCTTTTTGTGATCATCTGGTTGATCTCGTTCTTCAGTGAAGCTCTTTCCTTGTCCACCTGAATATTTAACAGTGAAGTGCATTTTTCTCTCTCCTTCAACTTAGTTGTTATACCTTCGTGGAACTTATGCAATATATGAGTTGGCAGTGCGGTGATGTTCATATTGACATGGTCCCATCCTTTGGCTCACTCTCTGTCTTATGGGGATTCAAACTGTAACGCTCCAGATGGTATTGTTGAGCCTCAAAATTATGCTTTCTTTCATTCCACTTTACCTCATTTTCCTTTGTCCATTGCTATCCTAGACCCAATTCATCAATGAATTTAGTTAAAATTACTTTTAGAATAATTTACATGACTGACTTGCTAAGTTTTGTGATTTTTGCCATTGTAAAGCATTTTGACCGGAACTAGCTGCAGAATGCAGACATTCCGTAGCTAACCGACGATTCTGCAGCTGTCTTCACGTTTGAGTATGTTCCAGGTGGCCTCTCAAGAAAAACCGCATATGGGCATAATCCACGTCATGTCTACATGGTTCGTTGCTCACCATGAAGGAAGAAATGAATTCTGGGTATGGTTTTTATACGTGGGAACACATTTAAGAAAGCAGACTTCAAGTAGGATTGTCTCAGTCCAGATGTCCATTTTTTTGTTACGCAGCCACTTCAAGAGTCCTAATGTGATTCCGAAAAGGAAAGACAATGTTCCTAAAATTGTTGCAAGTCTTGTTATTTACATTTGTTATATAAACACTTGGGAAACCGAGAGCTAGGCTAGATTTTTGTTCTAGATTTTGCTTAGATCCTGTGCTACATTTCTGAAGACGCAGAGTGCTCTATTCAAGTTATTTCACTTTTAATGAAGCAGACAGTGTTGTTTTGAAAGCATTTATTTGATTTGGAGTTAGATTCTGTCAGGTGGTAGAGGGCCCCTGCCTCTTGCACGGATTTATTTGCGTAATTTAGATAAGTATTCTAGCTACCTTTACGTTTTTGAATTTGAATTAGTAGTTGTTTTCATTAGCTACTATAGTTATACTCATTCTAACTCTTCCACAAGAAGAAGCTCTTCCAAAAGATTATAATGATGAATGGGAAATGGCTATAGTATTGTAGGATTTAATTGTAATCTCTTTTATTCACCATCACAGTTATACTTATGCTCAATACTCTTCCACAAGAAAAAACTCTTCCAAGAAATCTTTATACTGTCTTAAGCATGATTGTGATCTTGAACGTTTTAGTTGTGTGTTTTCACTAAGTACCATCGCTGCTCTTGCTCTTAAACGCTTGTCCAAAATATCATAATAACGAGTGGGATATGGCTATGATATCTTAGTTTTTCATTGCTTTCAGTCTTTACATTTGCATTTGCACTCAATTACACAGTCAGGATTGTTCTAAAAACTCTTCCACAAGAAGGAACTCTTCCAAAATACCAATCATGATGGACAAACAGACTGTATAATTCCATAGAATAATGCATGATAGCTTAGTTAGGATGCTCCGGAGTTTAATTGCACTTAACTCATGTTCAATTGTTTTGCTTTACGTTTGATAATGACTTGTAGTTCAACATTGTTTTAGATTAGTGACATTTTAAGTTCAGTTTTTCATTGCATTTGCACTCCACATTCAGTTGTCTTTCACTGCACATTAGATTACTTCAGTTGTTAAGATTAACAAAAAAACCTTCATTATTTACAAACCTCTTCTTGTTCTAAAATCCATAATTGATTCATAAACATATGAACAGAAGACCATATCACTTTAAGGCCTGAAGTACTTCTGCAATTTCTTTATCATCTTACAAACAAACATTTCCTCAATAGACTATTTCAAAAATCTATAACCTTTGAGTGAAGTGTAGTGCTATAAAACTGAGTTGCAGAATAGAGTTAGGAACTAGATTTAGAGTAGAAGATCTTATTATGATATCAATGTTTTGCTCCAAACATACTTCAACAAATCTCTAATCAAGGATAAAATGTTGCATCATTATAAGTTAGTTGTTTAAACTGTTTAGTTAGGAAGATTTGCATGCTTAGTTGACCATGTTTCAAGCTCTCTCTCAAATGCCTTTGATGAAAGAATTTGACAAGTTTAGTTTGTGTTTTGTATCATTTGCTTAAAAGTAATTATCAAGCTTTGCTTTTGCTTATTCATAGTTTAGATTTAATTTTGTTTTTAATATTGCATTTTCATTTACCATTTGACATAAACCAATTAGGTTTCACTCTGTTTCTAATCATTAGCTTCCTTCCATTAGCTTTCTAGTCATTTTCCTTGTGAACATAAAACCACCAAAAGATCAAAAACATCAGAAATCATCACAAAAGACCAAAAACATCATAAAATACTACACACAACGCATTAAGAAACAAGCACCTAGGTACATATAGTACACTTCACTTCAGCAGTTTACCAACCCTGGTTGACAATTAAATGAGCTCAATTTAGGAGACTAGATTGAGACCAAACATTTTGGCGCCGTTGCCGGGGAAGTGAAAACTAGGTAACCTTTGTTTCTTAGCATCCAAAAACAATTATATGTGTAGGGAGAGAGATTCAAGGGGAAGATTCATAAGCAGCAGAGGCAGAATTTTGATTTCTAGAACACCACTTGTTTCATCTAGATCCAGAGCTAGTACACCTTCAACTCAAACCCATATTCCATCCTCTCCTGATCCTGGACTTCTAGAAGATCTAAGGTCAACTACCCCATTAGATAAACCTTCCACTTCATCCACTGAACCTGCCATAGAAGAAGATCTAAAAACTCCCGATAGGGATACAAACCTTTCCACTTCCACAAGAGAGTCAACCATGGTAGAAGAAGGAGGAGGAGGAGTTTTTAATGGAGAAAACACACTGTTTGGAGGTAGAGGTAGAGGTAGAGGAGAAGGAGGTAGAGGAGAAGGGGGTAGAGGTGAAAATGGAGGAAGAGGTAGAATAGGAAGCTCTTTTGGGTTCCCTATAATTGATGAAGAAACCAATACAACCATGAAAAACATTTCACCCTCTGTCCTTCCAAACTTCTATGGACTTAAAACTGAAGATCCTGAAACCTTCTTATTCGAATTTGAAGTGCTTTGTAGAACTTATGACTACTTACAAGATGCTCAAAAATTGAAATTATTTCCTTCAACTTTGAAGGGAGCAACATTGAAGTGGTTTATGAGTCTGATCAGCAGTTCTATTAGAACATGGGAAGACATGAAACAAGAATTTCTAGAGAGATATTTGGATTATTGTATGCCAGTTAATCATAAGGAAGAAGTGTTCAAGATGTTACAAAAAGAAGATGAAAATTTGGAAGATTTGTTGGAAAGATTTAATTACAACATCAAAAGGGAAAAAATGGAAAACCTAGATCAAGACACTTTAAAAGCTCTTTTGTTGAAAACAATTAGGGATGAATGGTTGGATATCCTTAACATGATGGGAAAAGGGGATATATCACAACTCACATTACCTGAAATATCTGAGTTATGTATCAACCTTTCAAGAGGGAAATCTAAAACCGTCAAAGGTCCAAGAGATCCTGCTCTTGCAAGGGCAAGTAAGTCTGCTTCTGGGACAGTAAGTAGATCAGAAATAGGTCACATGCTTGATGATTTTAAATTTGACATCTTAGGGAGTCTTAGTGAACAAATAGACACCCTTAAGATACAAAACAAGCAAAAGGCTGAATCTGATGCTTTGGAAATCTTTTGTCCCAAATGTAGAAAGAAACATGCCTTGAGAGAGTGTCCTTTAGATGTAAAAGTTGTAGAGACCTGTGTCATTTGTTCTGAAAAACATGAAACCAAGAATTGTCCTTCTCTTCCTAGTCTCAAAGCTGTCTTTTAGGAAGAAACTCCTACAAACTCCACAGAATCTCTTAATTTTGTATCTAGAAGACCTTGGCAAGGACCTCAGACACAAGGATTCCATGATCAAATGTATAATCAACCTCCACCTTGGAATTCTTGGCAGCAACCTTGGCCCCAATTTCAAAATCAATCTCAATCTTGGGTACAAGGAACACAAAGTCCCTATGGAAGATACTCTCCATACTATTAGTATCCACCATCCTATCCACCATACCCACATTTTTATCCTCAAAATCCTCAACAAAATTTTCCTCAAAATATTCAACAAAATTCTCAACAACATCATCAAAATCAACCACATCAAAATCAACCACTTTCATTACCATTCCCTCAAAAATCAAATCAATTGCCTGCTCAACCCATACCAAACCCCAATAATAAGAACCCTCAGAATACATACATGATAGAAGGCCAACAATTTCCAAATTATTTAATCACTCCTTTAGACCTTAGTGATGTTCAACTGAGGTCTGGAAGAATACTTGAAAAGAGGAAACCTTCTGTGATCATACAAGAACAAGATAATTCTGAGGCAGACTCCCTACGGGTGAATAAAAGTCTTGAGGAAGACACATCCTTTCAAGACCCACACATTGAAAAACTAAAACAAAAAGAACCAATAAATCCAACTCCTGTATTAGAGCAACCATCCACATCTTCTTCTATACCTCCCTTTTCGGAAAGATTACAAATTGATAGAGGTGTAGAAAAACAAATCATGGTGCCTAATTATGATTTCTTAGATGAATTGAGAAATGTTTGCATTAAAATTCCATTATTGCAAGCCATCAAGGAAATCCCAATTTTAGCCAAAACAATAAAGGAGTTGTGTATGAAGACAACAAGAAAAAGAATAAGAGAAACCAAGAAAATTCAACTGGTAGGACAAATAGCAGACATTATGATGGGTAAGATTACTATTCCAAAGTACCTTGACCCAGGAAATCCAGTTGTCAAAATTCACATCAATGGAATTAAAATTCAAAACACACTCATTGACTTAGGAGCAGCAATAAATATCATGAGTAGACAAATCATGGACAAACTGAAACTTCCTAATCTTCTCTTTACACCCACACTATTACAATTAGCAGATAGATCTGTGATCAGACTAGATGGGGTAATAGAAGACATTCCAGTGTCCCTAGATTCTTGGGAGTACCCCGTGGATTTCATGATCCTAACTCCTAAGAATAATCTAGGAGGCCATCCTGTTATATTAGGAAGACCTTGGTTGGCTACAACTGATGCTTTTATTAGTTGTAGATCCGGTGATATGTACATCTCTGATGGTATTTCAACTAAGAAATTCACTTTATATCCTCCAGCTAGGACAATTACAGATCTAGATGACACTCAATGGATAGAGGATGAAGAATATTTACAACCACTCTTCACAATTTCATAAATTAGTGAAGATAATCAAATTCTGAATACTCTAGAAAACTTTGAATCTTCTCCAGAACACAAACATGAATCATTTCAGGAGGGATCCAATATTGAATTTTTGTCATCTAGGCAGATGTCTCTTCATTCTATGGACAAATTTGGCAGCTCTATAAGTGAAATTTTTCCAGGCAAAACTTTGAACATAAATAAGAACCTAGAAAAATCTCAACAAGAAGAGTTAGTCAGAGTATTACAGAGACATTCTTCTGCATATGCATGGGAATACACTGACATGAAAGGGATAAGCCCCAAGACTTGTACTCATCACATCTCTATAGAGGCAAATTGCAAACCAATCAGACAACCTCAAAGACGGATGAATCCAAATCTTAGGGAAATTGTTAAAGAGGAATTGCAAAAATTGTTAAATGTTAATTTCATCTATCCTATTTCAGATAGTCAGTGGGTTTCTCATTTGGTAATTGTGCCAAAGAAAAATGGAAAATGGAGGGTGTGTGTTGACTACCGAGAACTAAATAAAGCTACTCTTAAAGACCATTTTCCCTTACCTTTAATAGATCAAGTATTAGATACATTAGCTGGCAAAAAGTACTTCTCATTCCTAGATGGGTTTAATGGTTACAATCAAATCCAAGTAGCACTTGAAGACCAAGACAAAACCACATTCACCTGTCCTTGGGGTACCTATGCTTACCGAGTATTACCATTTGGATTATGCAATGCACCTGCAACATTCCAAAGGGTAGTATTAGGAATTTTTTTGGATCTAATACATGACTGTGTAGAGGTGTACATGGATGATTTCACAGTTTATGGGAATACATTTGAAGAGGCTTTAGAAAACCTGGAAAAAGTCTTAAAAATATGTCAAGAAGCAAACCTTTCACTTAGTCATGAAAAATGTTTTATGATGTTTACCGAAGGTATTGTTTTAGGGAACCACATTTCAGGGGATGGGATTAGAGTTGATGAGGCAAAAGTTGAATTCATTTCTAACCTATCCATTCCAAGTTGTCAAAGAGATGTTAGAAGTTTTCTAGGATTTACAGGGTATTATCGGATATTTATAGAAAACTTTACCAAGATAGCATCTCCACTCTTCAAATTACTCACCAAAGATTGTGAATTCAAGTGGACTTCTGATTGCCAGTTAGCTTTTGAAACCCTGAAAACCAAAATTTTTGAAGCACCTCTATTAAGGGGACCTAACTGGAAGTTACCTTTTCATATCTCGACAGATGCTTTCGATACAGCTCTAGGAGCAGTATTGGGACAAAAATATTTGATTCCCTATGCCATCTATTATACCAGTAAAAATTTGACTCCTGCAGAGTTAAACTATACTGTAACTGAAAAAGAGTTCTTAGCTGTTGTTCATGCCATAAACAAATTAAGACACTATATAACAGGCTATGAAACTTTTGTTCACACTGATCATTCTGCAATTAGATACTTAATGAACAAATCAATTACTAATGGCAGAGTCATAAGATGGTTATTGCTCTTACAAGAATTCAACATTACCATTCTAGATAGGCCTGGAAAACAAAACACGGTAGCTGATTTCCTATCTAGACTCCAAAATATCAAAGATGACACTCCAGTTGAAGATCAATTTCCTGATGAATATCTTTTTGCAATCTCTACTCAAACTCCATGGTTTGCTGATATTGCTAATTATTTAGTTTCAAGAAAATTTCCTTCAATTATGAATGCAAGGGATAAAAGAAAAATCATTAATGATAGTGCAAAATATTCATGGGTCACTAATGAGTTGTACAAGACAAGTCCATATTTGATCATTAGAAGGTGTGTTCGTGAAGATGAGATGCCTGAGATTCTCAAGGCATGTCATGACGAACCTTGTGGCGGACACTTTGCAGATAAGAGGACAGCCTATAAGATCCTTAATTTAGGATATTATTGGCCATCCTTGTTTAAAGATGCTAAGGAGTATGTCAAAAGGTGTGACAGTTGCCAAAGGGTAGGGAAACCTTCTCCTTCAGGTGAGATGCCATTACAACCTCAGGTACATATTGAACCTTTTGAAAAATGGGCTTTGGATTTTGTAGGACCTATTAGCCCTCCATCAAGACAAAAGAAATATATATTAGTTTGCACTGATTATGTTACAAAATGGGTAGAGGCCAAGCCATTACTTTTTGCTAATGAAGCATTTGTAGTTACTTTTCTTTTTGAGGATATTTTTACTCGTTTTGGTGTCCCAAGGGAAATTGTTACAGATCAAGGAGCTCAATTTACATCAAGGATAGTGGAGCAAATGATGGAGAAGTACAAAATCAGACATAGAAAATCTACTCCTTATCATCCACAAGCAAATGGTCAAGTGGAATCTACTAATAAGATCATTGAAGGAATCCTAACAAAGACTATTCATTTACATAGAAGAGATTGGGTAGATAGGCTTCTTGAAGCCTTGTGGGCCTATAGAACTACATGGAGAAACACAACAGGCCATACTCCTTATGAGCTTGTTTATGGAAAGCAAGTTTTGTTTCCCATAGAGTTCCAAATTCAAACCTTCAAGATGGCAGTTCAGCTAGGACTTGATCTAATGGAGGCACAAAAGCATAGACTAGAGCAAATTAATGAATTGGATGAGATCAGACAAGATGCAGTTCAGAAAACAAGTCTAGTCCAACAGCAAAGGGCTAGATGGCATGACAAGTACATCAAAGAGAAAAAATTCAAAGAGGGTGACTGGGCTCTCTTGTTTGATTCAAAATTCAAGGATTTTCAAGGTAAATTTCAGACACATTGGCTTGGGCCATATGAAGTTGTTGAAATTTTTGATAATGGGGCAGTAAAAATCAGAACTATAGATGAAGAAGAGGTCACTTTTCTTGTGAATGGTCATAGATTGAAGCTGTATCACAAACCACTCTCAAGAGAAGAATTTTTCAAGAAGTTCCAAGAATGCAGTGATGTGAAGTTAATGAAGAAGAATTCTTCTTCTTCATCAACTTGATTAAATTTTCTGAAGTATTTCTTTGAAAAAAATAAAAATAAAAAAAATAAAAAAATAAAAAAAAAGAAAAATAAAATTTAAAAAAAGAAAAAAGAAAAAAGGTATAAACATGAAAACCAATCATTGATTGGCATGTTTATACAGAAAAGATAGGGTGAAAATCAGAGTCTCTCTGACACTCTAACTTGTTTTTACAAGCAGCTGTTACAAAATCATAAGTTCAGATCCATAGTGCTTATGATCCATCTCATTTCAGTTCACTCCATTCACTTATCCATCCATACTCCATTTCATTCATTCACTCATATTCTACTTCATTCCATGTTTCATTCATCTCATTCCATACTCCATCCATCTCATTTTCATGTCAAGATTTAAAGTCTGATGTCTTGCTGTAAATGAATAAAACATATCATGGATTGCAGGGCAATTCTTATGTTCTTTCACTCCATTTCATAAACTGAATCCATTCCATTTCATCATCCACTTCATACATATCATGTCTCATCATCCATATTCATTCATACCATATAACATTTCACCTATATTCCCAAACCACTCCATTCCATGATCAAAATTCTCTACAGGTACATTCTACAGCTTAACAGACATTCTGCAGCTGTTCAGCCTTTCCGCAGCTAGCCAGACATTCCGCGGCTACAAATCCTGAAGGCATTAGTCAGCAGACATTAGAATTGCAACAAAATGATCCAGTGTATCCATGAATAAAAAGCATCAAGAAGGATTATGAAGACTCTTCCAAAGGTGAACAAAGAAGACAAAGACTACAAAAATCAAATGAAAAGTAGAGGTAACAAGTTTAGATTATAATGGCATTTCATAAAGTTTAGCATAGTTTTAGTTATGAATTGTTCGAAAAGGTTGTTTTAATTATTTTTATTGATCAAGACCAATAAACCCTCCACGGACTTTGGATTAAAATCTCTCATTTCAAATTCCATATCCGACATCATTTAAGCGGTTAAAATGGCCGAGGTGTTTGAATTCTTCACGTCTCTTAACCAAATCATTCAATGATGATTCTCTTTGCCGTTGTAAAAATCTCCGCCGTCTTTTCAATCATTAATTCGTTTCCTCCACCTCACTCCATTACCTCATTCCGTGACCACTGCCATCACTCCATTCTGTAGCCGGCATTTCATTCCGTAGACAGAGATATTCTTATCACCGAGAGCAGAGCAAAAGGATATCAGTTTGAATATCAAAGCATTATCACTGTAAACGCAGAGGTATAGCATTGAGCATTATCACTATAAACACAGAGGTATAGCAGAGAAGAATTTTAAATCATTTGTCACCAGGAGACAGAGGTATAGCATTGAAGAATTTGAAGCCATTTGATTCCGTGGGCAGACAAAGTATCACTGTGGGCAGAGATTGAGCATTATCACTATAAAGACAGAGATATAGCGGTATGGGAATTTGAAGCTATTTTCCACCGAGAGACAGAGGTATAGTAGTGTGGAAAATTTGAAGCCATTTTTCAGTGTCAAACAGAGGCATATCAGTCCAAAGTTCCATTGTCAACAAAGGCATATCAGCCCGAAGTTTTGAAGCTGTTTTCATTGTCAACCAGAGGTATATCAGCTCGAAGTTTGAAGCTGTTGTCACTGTCAATTAGAGGTATGTCATTCCGAAGTTTGAAGCCATTGTCATTAAGAACTTGAAGCCATTTCAATTCGAAGGTGAAAGTTATTGTTTCTGTGGGTAGAAGAGTGTTAATCTGAACATTGAAGAAGCAATTATGGGTTTCATTGTAAGAACTGAACCAGTGGGTTCAAAATACTTAGAAGGCTACCCTCAATGTAAAGAAATGTTGCAACAGATAGGATGGCTTCAATTTTTGGAGAAATTTAATGGCTTCCACAAAGAAGTCACTAAAACATTTGAAAGATCACTTCAAGGAGCTGAAGTTGAAGTGGGAGATGTCAAATTTACTGTCATTGAAGTTTTCATTGCAAAAGCTAGAGGGTTGCTTAGAAATGGAGAGAGATGGTTAAAAAACAGAGAATTCCACAATGAATCATGGAAGCAAATTCTAAAATCACCAGGTATGGATGTCACTGTATTTAAGAAAGGAATTCCAAGTTTTGCATTGAAAAATAAATGGAGAAACATACTACTTCTTCTGCAAAAAATTATTACATGTGAGGGTAGATATGGTACATTTTATGTCTACCACATTAGACTGATAATGCATTTTCTGGGGGAAGACTTAAACCTACCCTATTTCTTGCTTCAAATCTTGAAAAAGATGGCTTCCTGTGTTCAAAGAAGGGTTCAATTTTTAGAGACAACTTTATATCATCATGGTTTGGTTAAAATTTTGATTGAACATCATTTAACCAAAAAAAATGATACATGGGACAATTTCTTGACAAGAAATCATTTTGAAGAGCCAAAAGAGCCCTCACCTGAACCACAGCCTACAAAGAGAAGTAGGAAATGGAGGGCTTCAAAAGTTGAAACTGATAAAACAGTCCAAGAAAGTAGTGAGGAAATCATTTCAGAGAAGTTGACTCAAATCAAGAGACAACTTAAGGAAGAAAAGGTAATCAGGAAATCTGTCATGGAGAAAGGAGAGGGATCTTCTCAGCTTAGAAGAAGCCACAGAATAAAGGGGAAACTAAGGAAAACTCAAATCAAACAAACAGGGGTGATTAATATAGAAGATGAGGAAACATCCATTGAAGAAGATGTTGAAGAGGATTTTAATGAAGGAACCCCTGAAATTGACCCTGCTCAACAAGAAATTTATGACTATGTGGAAACTTTGGAAAAGAGAGCTTCAGAAAGTAAGGAGAGAACCCCTAGTCCTCCACTATCTGAAATAGATGTATTAAGAAGGGATATATATGAGTTGGAAATACTTAATAGACACATAAAAAATGAGAATTAAATTCTCAAGGATCAAGTCAAGCTCAAAACTGATATGAACTCAACCTTATCCCTACATATAGACAAAGTGGAAAAGACCAATGACAAGTTGAAGAAGAGGAACAAAAAACTAATTAGGGCACTTACCAACCTAAGGTTCAAACTTGTTATCAGAAAACCCATAAGATCTTTAGCTTCTAGACAAAGGAGAAGGAGAGGATTAGATGTTTTTGCAGAAGCCTCTGAGTTCATAGGATAATTTGCATGAGGACATGCAAAGAGACAGCAGTGGGGGTATGTTGAGCCTCAAAATTGTGCTTTCTTTCATTCCACTTTACCTCATTTTCCTTTGTCCATTGCTATCCTAGACCCAATTGATCAATGAATTTAGTTAAAATTACTTTTATAATAATTTACATGACTGACTTGCTAAGTTTTGTGATTTTTTCCATTGTAAAGCATTTTGACCGGAACTAGCTGCAGAATGCAGACATTCCGTAGCTAACCGACGATTCTGCAGCTATCTTCACGTTTGAGTATGTTCCAGGTGGCCTCTCAAGAAAAACCGCATATGGGCATAATCCACGTCATGTCTACATGGTTCGTTGCTCACCATGAAGGAAGAAACAAATTCTGGGTATGGTTTTGATACGTGGGAACACATTTAAGAAAGCAGACTTCTAGTAGGACTGTCTCAGTCCAGATGTCCATTTCCTTGTTACGCAGCCACTTCAAGAGTCCTAATGTGATTCCGAAAAGGAAAGACAATGTTCCTGAAATTGTTGCAAGTCTTGTTATTTACATTTTTTATATAAACACTTGGGAAACCGAGAGCTGGGCTAGATTTTTGTTCTAGATTTTGCTTAGATCCTGTGCTACATTTCTGAAGACGCAGAGTGCTCTGTTCAAGTTATTTCACTTTTAATGAAGCAGACAGTGTTTTTTTGAAAGCGTTGATTTGATTTGGAGTTAGATTCCGTCAGGTGGTAGAGGGCCCCTACCTCTTGCACGGATTTATTTGCATAATTTAGATAAGTATTCTAGCTGCCTTTACGTTTTTGAATTTGAATTAGTAGTTGTTTTCATTAGCTACTATAGTTATACTCATTCTAACTCTTCCACAAGAAGAAGCTCTTCCAAAATATTATAATGATGAATGGGAAATGGCTATAGTATTGTAGGATTTAATTGTAATCTCTTTTATTCACCATCACAGTGATACTTATGCTCAATACTCTTCCACAAGAAGAAACTCTTCCAAAAAATCTTTATACTGTCTTAAGCATGATTGTGATCTTGAACGTTTTAGTTGTGTGTTTTCACTAAGTACCATCGCTGCTCTTGCTCTTAAACGCTTGTCCAAAATATCATAATAACGAGTGGGATATGGCTATGATATCTTAGTTTTTCATTGCTTTCAGTCTTTACATTTGCATTTGCACTCAATTACACAATCAGGATTGTTCTAAAAACTCTTCCACAAGAAGGAACTCTTCCAAAATACCAATCATGATGGACAAACAGAGTGTATAATTCCATAGAATAATGCATGATAGCTTAGTTAGGATGCTCCAGAGTTTAATTGCACTTAACTCATGTTCAGTTGTTTTGCTTTAAGTTTGATAATGACTTGTAATTCAGCATTGTTTTAGATTAGTGACATTTTAAGTTCAGTTTTTCATTGCATTTGCACTCCACATTCAGTTGTCTTTCACTGCACATTAGATTACTTCAGTTGTTAAGATTAACAAAACATCCTTCATTGTTTACAAACCTCTTCTTGTTCTAAAATCCATAATTGATTCGTAAAAACATGAACAGAAGACCATATCACTTTAAGGCCTGAAGTACTTCTGCAATTTCTTTATCATCTTACAAACAAACATTTCCTCAATAGACTATTTCAAAAATCTATAACCTTTGAGTGAAGTGTAGTGCTATAAAAATGAGTTGTAGAATAGAGTTAGGAACTAGATTTAGAGTAGAAGATCTTATGATGATATCAATGTTTTGCTCCAAACATACTTCAACAAATCTCTAATCAAGGATAAAATGTTGCATCATTATAAGTTAGTTGTTTAAATTGTTTAGTTAGGAAGATTTGCATGCCTAGTTGACCATGTTTCAAGCTCTCTCTCAAATGCCTTTGATGAAAGAATTTGACAAGTTTAGTTTGTGTTTTGTATTATTTGCTTAAAAGTCATTATCAAGCTTTTCTTTTGCTTATTCATAGTTTAGATTTAATTCTATTTTTAATATTGCATTTGCATTTACCATTTGACATCAACCAATTAGGTTTCACTCTGTTTCTAATCATTAGCTTCCTTCCATTAGCTTTCTAGTCATTTTCCTTGTGAACATAAAACCACCAAAAGATCAAAAACATCATAAATCATCACAAAAGACCAAAAACATCACAAAAAACTACACACAACGCATTAAGAAACAAGCACCTAGGTACATACAGTACACTTCACTTCAGCAGTTTACCAACCCTGGTTGACAATTAAATGAGCTCAATTTATGAGACTAGATTGAGACCAAACAGGTATCTGCATACTTCTTAGTCCAAATTCCATTTCTATCCACTGCTTTGGCTGTACTAGCGAACCCATTTGTTCCGGTTGTCTGGCTGTCTGCGATAGTACGTTTAATTATGCAATACCATTCACTCATCTTGGAACCAGCTGACCATTTAACTTCACGAGCTGAATTGTGCCACCATCAGAAATGTGCTTGATGATATACAATCCTAACCAATGTGCTTTAAATTTTCTTGGGAAATTCACGAATTTTATATCATATAAAAGTACAATATCTCCTTCCCGAAATGCCTTCTGCTTGATGTGCCAGACAACATAACCATTTTTTGGCTTGTTTGGGCTTGACTGAGGTTCAGCTTGTTCTTCACACCAAAAAAACCCTCAGACACTGGCCCTTTCAGAAAATACCTGCAAGCAGATCACAGTCTCACCCGAGGTGGCTATGGGGGGTTGCAGAACTAGGTTTTTGCATCCCTGAGGGGCCGCACGAGGTGGCTTTACTTCGCTTTTCTGTCTTTAAATTAGTTTTCTAGCATACAAATCATTACTACATTATGTAACTTAAATACTTACTTTGTAACATTCAGTTTACCATAAACATATCACAGAACAATATAAACTGTGCTACCATAACATTTATTAACAATTAGTACTTCACATCCACAGATAGAAAGAAAACATAACACATAAACACGAAATATTTCCCAAAACTTCTTCTTCTTTATCAATATGAGTCTCTTCGGTACATTCAACTTCTCACTAAACTACAGAGTCTTCCAAGGTCTCTGGGAACTTAGTTGTGGAGCCTTTCCTTAAGGCCCAAAACACAAAAAATATAGATACAATTAGCCCTTGACCATAGAATTATACGCTTGATTTCCTCTTTGAAAAAGCATTACATATCTTTATATAAAATTCATAGCTATAAAAACCATGGTCCACATACCATGGGCTCAACAAAAACAATCAACTAGAACCCCAATACCCATTATAAAATGAGGGGATTTGACCCACCCTGAAGTCCCTAGAGCATCGTGCAATAGATATGACTTCACGGTACCACGCACTCCGCTCCTCAAGCCTGCACCCAACATATTGAAGCGTATTTCCAGATACAAAGAATCAAAGATAATGAGAACAAGCTTCAGCTTGCTTCTCTAAGGTTGGAAAGTGAAACACCTATTAGGCCAAAACTCAAGAAGATATCAATAAAAGAGGTAAGATTATAAGTTATTCGAATTATTTTGTAGCTGCATTAAGAAGACACTTTCATCCATTAGCATACATGAAAAAAACTATTATGGATTGGAAAAGCTTTAGGCAAGCTAAGGGTTAGAGTGTACAAAGTTATACCCAAGAGTTTAGAAGAAGAGCTTTGATTTTGGGTGTAGATTTATCCTCTCAAGACACTCTACTCAAATGCATTGGAGGTTTACATAGTTACTTGAGATACACAATTCTCATGTTTAACCCTACAAATCTAGATGAATTTTGTGTATAAGCAACTCATTTAGAAGAAAGAGTGAATAATGTTCCCTAAGAGAATATTAAGAAGCCTTTCAAGAGTGGAGATAAAGGAAAGGGTAAATTCAAAGGCAAGGGGAAGAATAATCCTTCCATCAAGAAAGAGGGAGAAAAGCTCATATGTAAATATTGTTTAAAATAAGGCCATGATGAAGACCATTGTTGGAAACTTCATCCTGAGATGAGACCTAAAAATTTTAACAACAAAGGAAAGCAAAAGACTACTGAAACTACACAACATGATTTAGGATATGATTCTGGAGATGAAACAAATATCACAACCATGGGATTGAAAGGTAAGGATTCTATTTCAAGTACTAGTTATTCTAGTAACCTCAATGAAACTCAAAATGATAAAGAAAGAATAGATATTTTCCATACTAGAATAATCTCAAAACATAAAAAAATAGACACCTTGTTTGATAGTGGATCACAAGCCAACCTTATTTCAGAAAAAATTGTCAAGAAACTAAATTTGGAAACCATTCCTAATTTTAAACTTTATCATTTGGGTTGGGTATGTGACAATGCAAAATTGCAAGTGAAAAGAAAACGTAAATTAAAATTCGCCATCACTGCAAACTTCATTGATGAGGTATAACTTGATGTAGTTCCACTTGACATATGTGGTATTGTTTTGGGAAGCCCATATCTATATGATAGGAAAGCCATCTTTCAACACCACGAGAAAAATTATCATTTGTTTAAGGACGCGATTTAGTATATTGTTATAGGACATCACAAGAAATTAAATTTATCTCTTGTGAATGCTGGAAAAATGAAGAGGCTTGTTAATGCATGAATATTTTTGTACTCTTGATGATAAAACCCAAAAATGATGTTGATAATGAAGCCCTCTAAGGATATGATGTACAACTAGAATCTAATTTGATTGAGTTTGTTAACATATATGATAAGATGTTTCAAGAGCCTGAGGGATTGCCTCCTAAAAGAGGAATCCGACATGAGATACAATCGCAACAAGATGCTCCTCTTCCAAATATTGGTGGGTTGAAACATGAAGGTGGGTTACACTTTTGTGAGAAACCCGCCCAAAAATTTCACTCTATCAAAAATTTGGCCAAACTTCGTAAAAGTTCGACCGAAATTTTTCCGTCGCTTGCCGAATTTATTCTATCGTTAACGTTGATGACGTCGGTAACCATATTTTTTGACGGAGGTTAAAAAACCGGCGCTAAATTTTTGACTGAGCTAATACTTCAGCCTGTAGACCGCAGAAGATTTACTGCAATTTTATTTTACCATTACTTGATAGTTTGAGAGCAAGTTGGGGAGCAGGTAAGTGATTTTGTTGGAGTTTTTCATTTGATTATTTATTTTTTTTGTTTTAAATACTTGATGCTAATTTTCTTACTGTGTGTTGTTAGTGGTTTTGCAAGAATTATCGGTGTCCTCATCTCCTCGACATCCTCGAATCCTTGACGTCCTTGGCTTCTCACCGTTCTCACCTCCTCAACGTCCCCGACTCCTCTTCTTCGTTTGTTCCAGGTTAACATTCTAGCTTCAGTGAAAATTAGAAACTAATAAATATAAAAATTGTCTTTCCTACATTGATGTGCATTGAATAATTCATTAAATAAAGTTGCAAGGGGTGGTATGCTTCCCATCCCAGTTGTGCTCATTGCTAGTTGTGAACACATTTTATTCTTGTCATCATTTTATCGCGGACACTACTTTTCATATATATATAGGCATCCTACATCTTCATTTGAATCATCCAAAATGGTTTGCAATGTATGTCTGAGGCAATAGTGCTCAAGCAGGATGCAGGCCTATTCTGTTTTTTGGTTCATCTTCTGCAACTAGGTCGAGATGCTTAAATTAGGGTTTCTTTTGATTTGATCTCGTTCGTATGGGAAAATTCATCCTTGCAAGCCTCGTTTCAATAGCTGAAAGGTGGGCCTTATTTGAGGACTAGCTTGTGGATAATAAAGAGGCAGAATCTCCCGCCAAAGTAAATCCGCATTACAGATCCATTTTTTATCCACTCTGGATAAATTATACAATTCCCTTGAGTGAAAATTATGATTTATGATGAGCTTACATGGTTCACTTGATCTATCACATCATTATACAAAGAAATTGATTTGTATGACCCATCCATTACAACTTCCATTGAAATTCTTAGACCAATCCTTCTTGAGGTTTGCTTCATTTTTCTGTTGGTAGGTGGATGCTTTCTCCATAAATTTTCTCTATCATTCTTTGTTTCCCATTACTCATTTCTCTGTTGGTTCATACCTCTTTTGACCACCTTCCACATTGTCGGCTTTGCTTCTTTACACTGCATTGCATGAAAGGTGAATTTATTATTCTAAACATTTGGGTACGAATTTGTTGAGTTTTCCTTTTTTTCTTGTCTTATTTTCATTTCATTTTCCTTTCTTTAGTGATTTTTATAAATACTATATATGATACATCTTGTTCTACATACTATAATGTTGTAACATGTTGCAGCTATGTAAAGAAGCACACAGTTGAGGTGGGTTTCTGCTAACTGATGTCTATCTTATTTTACATGCCACCAATTTAATACAAACCCATGCATGATTAGGCATATAATTTATGTGATGTTGTGAATTAGGGTAATTTTTATGATGTTGTGAAAGATCTTCAACTTGCAGTTGTGTACAAAAAAGCATAGTAGAGTATCATCTATCTGAAACCACAAACAATCTTAAGAGGAATGATTTACAATCCTTGTGATATTAGTTGTACCTTGCTTCATATAAATACAACATTGTTATTTAATATTAACATATACAAGATCTACATGTCCATTTTTTATTACTCTTCAATTTTATTGATTACTGCATGGTACATCAATATGGGCATGCATGCGTGGATATTAATTATGGGTAAGACAAAGTATTGAGATAATATTATGCTTAGTAACTGATTTCATATACCAATTCAAACTAGATTTTCGGTGTGATTTCATATTGCTTGCACGTGCAATATGATTATCAATCTATCTTTTGTTTATAATGTTGGGCGACACGTATTTCCTGCTAGGCAGCGATAAATGGTCTTTGGTCCTACAATTAGTTTTTTGATTTTGTGATGAAAGTGTGTAATGGATTTCTCACTTGAATGTAGGAATCATACATGGTTGATATATATGAAAAAAACAAAAGTTCAGCTAGAGATAATGTTTGAGTTATACAAAATACTACCGTTATCTCCCCTGTAAAGCTGATGTCATTTGGAATTTGACTAAAAAATCATCTTCCCTTATATTTTATTTTTTTAACATGTGATCAGGAACACTACCCTCCATCCCATAAGAAAGGGTAATATTTTCCTTATGGCTCACAACCTCAGTGAAAATAGGGCCATTTAGAGCAAAACATGTCACAAGTGAGATGTGAACTTGGATGAGAAGGATGAAATTTCTCCTCCCTAACCACCATATATAGTGACATTCCCTCATATTGTATTTCCTTCTATATCATTCAAAACTGTTTGTTTTATATTATTTTTATGCTTAAAATATGAAGGGGGCACTGAATTTCCTATTCTTTACTAAATAAAATATTTTTCGACTTCTATTATTTCTTTGTTCTAAAAAGCCAAGGACCAATCTAGAAGGAATGGATTTAGAGTCCCTAACATTCTTGTTGATATCCATGTTTCTTTTCCAATCCACATATTCTTCATTGGGATAGAACTTGTAGCCTAAGGAAGCATAACAACTATCATTACCTTCTACTGCTACCCACATCAAAGAATCTTTCCCAAAAATTATCATTAACTTGAAATGTATCATTACTACTCAATTTCAATTATTTTCTGGTTCAGTCCTAACGGAGTTAGTAATTCCACGACGCAATCATTTTTCTAGTTTTACATTCTAATATTCTCTACCATATCATACACATTCATTTTGTTACTATATTATTTAATGTACTTTCATTTATAATGACAGTAATTTCAATAAAAAAAGCTACAATGTTTCATACCCGTATTTTGTCTAGCTTGTAAATCAATCACATATATATATATATATATATATATTACCCTGTTGTTTCCTAAATAATATCATTAACTTGAAATGCAACATTGCTATTCAATTGAGTAGCACAATACACCTTCCATAAAAAATTAATTTTCCTTGTTACAATGTGCAACAACAAATGCAAGTTTTTCAATTCTAGGCACTTTGTGTCAAAGTATAATTTTTTAACACCTTATGTTAATAAAAATAAGTGTAACGAGATAGATAAATAATATGATCTTATTTGTTATTGAAGTAAAAATGGGATAAATACCTGCCCCTTGATCTTCTGTGGCACACTCTGTTTGCATATCGGTTTGGGATAATATATATATATATATATATATATATATATATATATATATATATATATATATATATATATATATATTTACGGACTTCTCATTTTTCTAGTAGAAGTACATTGCGTCGATGTTAGACATCTATTGATTTTTTTTTATCTCATGGTTAATTTTGGGACATATTTACTCATTTGGTTATTATCTCTATGTGTTATCTCCTCCATATCACGATTTTTATTGCATACTTATGGATATGTCGGTGCATTGCATTTTGTAGTCTTCTAATAATTCTATGTCTATATGAAAACATTGTACTCATAATGGTCACTACATTTATTTAAATATGCACTGGTGCATTATATACACCAGGTTTATTTTCATTTGAAAAAAAATTCCTTCAATTTCATCAAAGTGTACATGTGTTGTTCCATAACCAACTTATGTATATAAATAGAAAGGAAATTTCAAACCCAACTTCAACTTATATGATATATTTCTTCTTCTTCAACATTTCCCAAAGATCAATTCCGTCATTTTCTCCTTGCACACTTCTAATAGCTAATTTTCCTTATGACAATGTGCAACAAAAAATGCAAGTTATGCAATTTTGGGCACTTTGTGCTTCAAAGTAGAAATTGTTAATACCTTCTATTAATAAAAATAAGTGTAAAAAGATAAATAAATAATAGGATCTTAATTGTTATTGAAGTAAAAATGGGATAAATTTAAGGATTTGATATTTTTATTCAAAGAAAGTGTTATGAGATTATACACTTTAGCATAGATTTAAACCCATCACGACTAGAAACACAATATGTTGAATTGTTATTGAAGTAAAAATGGGATAAACTTAAGTATTTGATATTTTTTTTTTAATGAAAGTGTTATGAGATTATACATTTCAGCAAAGATTTGAACTCATCATGACTAGAAACACAATATGTTGATTGAACGACAATTATCTTTCCTATACAAATATAAAATTCACCACTGTATTTTTTTTTGTACAAATATATAATTGAATAAAATACTATATGTTTGTACAATAGATGTTTCTCTAGATTTTTTTCATTCTATATAACAATATTGTATTTTTGTATAAATAATTCACTACAGTATGGTATTTTTATACAAGTAGATATTCCAATGCTACATTTTTTGGATAATAATTTGTGTTCATTTATGCACTGAATAATCCCCTATTTAGGAAAATAAAGCACACATATATACTTAGATTTTAATTGGTCTTTTCATGCATAAAAAAAAGTGTGCAGGGAGGAGACAATATAACTACTAGCCCCTCTTAGCACAATACACTTTCCATAAAAAATCTAATAGAAATTTGGACTTCAATGGCAAATAAATGTGCTTAATTTCCTACGATAATAAATACCATCAAGTGTTGTTATGACTCCATATATTACCACTCGTGTATGACTTGGAAAAATATTAAGTTTACAATCTCAAAGTCCATGCAATCATTAGGAATGTATGATTATCATTATTCAATAAACAATTTTGGTGCCTATCAAAATGGCGGGTAACATATGACTCTTTCTTGGGGACAAGTGCTCCCTTTAGGATTTCTTGAGAATCCAAGAATCTCATCATGAAATGAGGTGATTCCAATTTAATTTTGTAGTCCAATGTAACCACCTCAAAATTGTATTTAAATGATGGCTGTTTAGTCAATTTAATGTCTTAAATTGCTATCATAAATTATCGATCGAGGTTAGTAATCTGATGAAGTGTGGTGCACTATATATGCTTATATGACCTTCTTTCTTACTTCGTTGTGTATGTTTTATATTTTTTGGGGGGTTTTGTATTTTATGCCTAAAGTTAAGAACCGAAATTGATCTAAGAAATGAAAACTATGCTTCTAAGTGAAATGCTAGTGAACAACCAAATCTAAATGAATTTTAATGATGAAAACTTAATCTTAAAGAAGAAAGAAAAGGAAATGTTATCTTTATTCTAAGAAAAGGAATTGAATTGAAAATTACATTTAATGAAATATGAAATCTAAAATAAGGAAGAAAAGGAAATTTTAATCAACTAATCTAATTTTCATAAAAATAAATCAAACTTTGAATAGTTAAAATCTAAGTTATGTCAGACTTATCTAAGCCGGAAAAAAATCTACGGAAAGTATCTAATCAAATTGACTCAAAACAAAGCACTATTGTAAATCTAATTGAATTATATTGATATTTAAATGATGTTCTATCTATCAACATGACAAGAATGAAACCATTTTCTACCTTACCCATTGAAAGCATTAATTCTATGAAAACATAGCATTTGATCTGTTTCTAAAATAATAAAAACACAATTATAATCTAGCTATGACCTAGTTTTAAATCTAAGAATGATTGAAATATAAATTTAATCTAATTCTATTCTACATTTCATAGAATGAAAGCATAAATTCTATTGCTAAGAAATTAAATTACTATGTTGATTGAAATCAAATTTAACTAAGGCAAGCAAGAAAAGAGAGAGTATCTATTGCACAAAACATGTTTAATCTTAAAACATATGGTTGTTGTATAACCAAATGCACGAATTTATTCACTTGGAAGATGACAGAGTCAGATTCATGAGATGATTTAGGCGAGCATAAGATCCAACAGTCAACTGTAAATGTAAATAACTAATTCAGGAAAAATTTAAAAACTAATTGACATGAAATTAAACTACAAAGCAATGAGCAATTTAAACTATGAATTGACAAGAATATGACTATGAAATAATGAGAAATTAACTATGAATTGACGAGAATATAACTATGGATCAACATGAAATTAAACTATGAAATTGATAGAAAAATAAAGTACAAAAAAACTATAAAAACCTCCTTTCCGTGTAGGGGCCCTCTTCAAAAAAATAAGTATGAAATCTACTTAGACCATCTGCGCATCAGAGATCTAGAATTGGCCTTCTTTATTAGCAAAACAGAGTTTGAAAGCGTAACACTGTATTATCACAAAAAATAAGCTTGTTCCTGGTTTCAACAGACTGGTGTTTATACAGGTTTTTGAATTAAGTGTTTGAGGCAATTCCGCTTATAGATAGAAAAATAAAACTAAAATTAGAAGTCTATTTAGAAGAAAAATATTCATGGCTCTGTCTTGATTTGCTAGGTAAGAGAAAATCTAGAGTTTGATCTCGTTCCTTGACTAATCTTTGAATGCGAGTGTAGGCATGATTCCTTCTTGAATTCAAACAAGTAAGTGGGATATGATCCATGTGTGGATCATTTAAGAGACACCCATATTACTCGTTTCTTAATTTTCTTCTCAATACCTGTCAAACAATAATGGTGGCTGCAGAAACAAAGGTTAGCTACAAAATTTCACGAATTCTGTAGCTAATTACAGAAATTCATCTAAATAATAAGAAACATTATAATATAAAGTAGAGATCATCTAAATTCCTTCTCAGATGTGGAATCCAACAATTATCATTAATTGAAGTCATTAGTTTGTGAAAAAGGAAGAATAAATGATGGAAAAGGATTGTCAAATTAGGAACAGTTTTGAGGTTCTACATACCCCCACTAAGAGACCACTGCATGTCCTCATGCAATTCCCAAAATTGTGGGCCTTCAACTTCTATTGCATTTGTTTTGATACCTCTGCCAGTACATCCAACTTACTCTTCTTTATTTTCTTTGAAGTGATTTCCATTCGTGGCTTCTTCATGAGGAGTTTGTACTTCAAGATGATGACTTTCCTGTTCAGAAAGCCATTCCTTTTCTTCAGTTTCTTGTTATTTTTATACTATAGCCCCAAATGTAAGATAGTGTTCTCACTAATGCCTTTTCCAAGTGGTTTTTTTCCTTCAAGGATTCATTTTCTTGCCTGATGTGCATGTTCAGTATCTCTAGTTCATATATTTCTTGCTTCAAGGTGTTCACCAGAGGTTCTTGTGGACTGATAAGCTTCTCTTCAACACTTGGATTTGCTTCTGCATATCTCTTCTCCAAGGATTCAATGTAGTCATAAATCTCCTGTTGTGTTGGGTCAATTGCTGGGGTCCTTCTGCTTGGACTATGTATAGGAGAGTGTATAGGAATGTGCATAGGACTATGCATAGGAGAGGTAGTAATAGGCGATGGTAATTTGGGCTCTTCATCTAAATTAACAAAATATTCTTCCTATGGAGGTGTCTTCTTCAATGGTTTACGAATTTTGGAGCTTCTCCTTAGCTGTGAAGGGCTTAAGGTTTCTAAATTTGTAACTTTTCCCTTTTCCTTTACATTACCTTTCTTTTTTACTTCACTTTTTTTCTTATTCTTCAGTAAACCTGCAATGGTGATCTCTTCTTCTTTTTGCTATGGTTGAGGTGAGGATTTGTCTTCAATGCAGGTATCAACCTTTCTCCTCCTACTTATTTTTGTTTTTTCATCCTTAGGTTGTTCTGGTGTTTTTTCTTGTAAATGATTTTTGATTAGGAAACTTTCCCAAGAGTCTCTTATACTCTTTAAATGAAAATCAAAAAGTATCTTTATCAGTCCATGATGATGTATAGTATTGTATATAAATTGGACTCTTTTCTACACATTTTTTGTTGTTTTATTTAGGTTGTTCAGTAGGAAGTATGGGAGTTTTATTTCTCTGTCCTCTACGAAATTCATTAACAGTCTATCATGGTAGGAAAACACACAACCAAATCTACCCTCGCAAGTAACATATTTTTGTATAATTAACAACATGTTATTCCATTTGTTTTTGAGTTCCATACTGGGAATTCCCTTCTTAAAAACTGTAGTTTCCATACCTGGATTCTTTAGAAAAATATTCCATTCTTTGCTGTGAATTTCCCTATTCTTGAAAAATATTTCACCATTTTTCAAAGTTCTGTGGCTTTAGCTATGAAGGCCTTTGTCACTGAAAACTTTATGTCCCCAATTTCAACCTCTGTCTCGTCGAAGGATCTTGCAAAGGACTTGGTGACCTCCTTGTGGAACACATCGAAATTATCTATGAACTAGAGCCATTGCACCTTCTGCAACATTTCCTTCATCCATGGATAACCTTCTATGAATTTTTCTTCCACAGGCTCGGTTCTCACTATTAGACCCATGTATTTGTCGTAAGGAGTTTCACCTTCAGAATTTTTCTTCTTTAACTAGGTGGATTGAGGGTTTGGCTCTGAGTTAAGGGTGTTGAAAAGGGTTTGTAGAGACGTGTAGGTAAAATAGATATTCAAGCGAGGGTTTAGGAAGGTGGATAGGTGGGTTACAGAATGAGATATGACCGTTAATCATTAATGAATGAAATTGGTCTTGATCATTATGAGATATGATACGGATGAATTAGTCATATTATGGAATTGTGATGTGAATCTGAATACAATCAGTTTTAACAATGACATATTGAGGTGGAAACATATGATCATCTAAATTATATACACTAATGTTTTTGGACCTTATTATTTAAACAAATTTTGTAACATACCTTGGAACTAACCTTTGTTGATATTCTTTTTGTGTTGATTCCTTAGGTGTCTTTTTAGCATGATCGTCAATGGAGTCTTCAATTGCTTCTATTTAGTATGTTCTTCTTCAATAGACTGTAAAAAATGTAACACAACTGCAGAATGTGATGAGAGCTGCAGATTCTTCTGAGAGTCGCATAAATGTAGCAATTATGTAGCTACTTCTTTTATTGCTTCAAAAAAAGAGAGGGAACAAATAATTTTGGATTTTTAGAATGGATGAAAATATAAGATGTAGAAACTCTGATTTTCACCTTATATTTTCTATATAAGGATGCCAATCATTTACTGGTTTTCATACTTATACAATTTTGTTTTTATTTTTTTGAATAATATTTATGTGTGTGTGTGTGTGTGCGTGTGTGTGTGTGTTTTTTTTCTTCTTCTTCTTCTTCTTCTTCTTTTTAGATACGAAAAGTAAAAATAAGACTAAGTTGGGAAAGAAGAAGGATTCTTCTTCACCAACTTCATATTAGCATTGTCTTGAAATTTTTTGATAAATTCCTCCTTTCTAATTGGTTTATGATAGACCTTTATTCGATGTCCATTCACAAGAAGAGGTACCTTTTCTTCATCAATTTTCCTTATCCTAACTGCCCCATTGTTAAAGACTTTTTCGATCTCACAGGGCCGAAGCCAATGAGTCTGAAATTTTCCTTGGAAGTCTTTGAACTTTGAATCGAACAAAAGTGCCCAATCTGCTGCTTGAAATTTTCTTTATTTTATGTATTGTCATGCCATATGGACCTTTGTTGTTGAACTAGGCTATTTTTTTTAGTTGCATCTTGCATGATCTCATCAAGCTCATTAAGTTTCTCCATTTTATGCTTTTGGGATTATGATAAATCAAGTACCAATATGACTACTATCTTGAAGGTTTTGATGTGGAATTCTATTGGAAACAAGACTTGCTTCCCATAAACAAGTTCATAGGGAGAATGTCATGTTGTATTCATCCATGTAGTCTGGTAGGCCCATAAGGCTTCAGGAATTCTATCTTCCCAATCCTTCATATGTAGATGTACAGTCTTTGTAAGGATTTCTTTGATCACTTTGTTGGTGGACTCCACTTGTCCATTTTCCTGTGGATGATATGAAGTAGACTTTCTATGTTTGATCTTATATAAATCCACAAACTTCTACACCACCCTAGATGTAAAATGAGATCTCTGATCTGCCACAATTTCCCTTGGGACACCAAAACGACTGAAAATATCCTCAAAGAGAAATGAAACTACAACATTTTCATTAGCAAAAGAAAGTGCTTTAGCCTCTACCCATTTAGTGACATAATCAGTGCAAACCAGAATGTACCTCTTTTGTTTTGATAGTGGATTGATTGGTCTAGCAAAGTCCATGGCCCACTTTTCAAAGGGTTCGATGAGTACTTGAGGTTGTAAGGGCATTTCATCTATTGGAATAGGTTTCCCCATTCTCTGATAGTTTTCAGACCTTTTAACATATTCCTTGGCATATTTAAATATGGATGGCCAATAATATCCTAAATGAAGGATTTTATAGGCAGTCCTCTTATTAGAAAAGTGTCCACCACAAGTTTCATCGTGGCATGCTTTTAGAATTTTAGGCATTTCATCTTCTGAGACAAATCTTCTGATGATGAGATCTGGACCTGTTTTATAAAATTCAACATTAACCCATGATTATAATGCACTTGTTTGAATTATTTTTCCTTTAGTATAATGAGTCTAATGGTAATTTTCCTTTAGCTAAGTAGTTAGCAATGTCTGTAAACCATGGAGATTTATTAGATATTGCAAAGAGATATTCATCAATAAAATTATCCTATACTGGAGTATCATTATTGTTGTTTTGAATTCTAGACAAGAAATCAACAACTGTGTTTTGTTTTCTAGGTCAATCTAGAATGGTGATGTTAAATTCTTGCAGGAGTAATAACCATATTGTGATTATGCTATTAGTGATAGATTTATTGATTAAATACCTAATTTTCGAATGATTTGTGTGAATAAAGGTTTCATAGCCGGTGATGTAGTGTATACACTTGTTAATAGCATGGACAACAACTAGAAACTCTTTTTCAATTACAGTGTAATTTAACTCAACAAGAGTAAATTTTTTTCCTTGTGTAATAGATGGCATATGGGATCAAATATTTTTGTCCTAATACAACCCCCAGAGCTGTATCTAAAGCATCTATTGAAATATGAAAATGTATTTTCCAATTTGGTCCTCCTAAGATGGGTGCTTTAGATATTTTTTCTTTTAAAGATTCAAATGAGAATTGGCAATCAAGATTCCAACTAAATTCACAACATTTGGTGAGAAATTTGAAGAGTGGGGATGCAATTTTCGTGAAGTTTTCTATAAATATTCTATAGTGCCCTGTAAAACCTAGAAAACTTCTAACATCCTTTTGCGAACTTGGAATTGATAATTTGGATATGACTTCAACTTTGGATGAGTCTACTTTAATTCCATCCCCTGAAATATGATGTCCTAAAATAATTCCTTCAATAAACATCATAAATAATTTCTCATGACTTAGTGAAATATTTTCTTCTTTGCATATTTTAAGAACCTTTTCCAAAATTTCAAGAGACTCTTAAAAAGAATTTCCATAAATTGTAAAATCATCCATATACACTTCCACACAATAATGTATTAGATCAGAGAAAATTCCTAATAGTGCCCTTTGGAATGTTGCAGGTGCATTACACAATCCAAAAGGAAGTACTCAGTAAGCTAGGCTCCCCATGGACAGGTGAATGTGGTTTTGTCTTGGTCTTTAGGTGCTACTTGAATTTGATTGTAACCACTAAAACCATCCAAGAATGAGAAATACTTCTTACCTGCTAATGTAATTGATACTTTCTCTATGAAAGGAAATGGGAAATTATCTTTTAGAGTAGCCTTATTCAGCTCTTAATAATTAATGCATACCCTCCATTTACCATTATTTTTAGGTACAATTACCAAGGGAGAAACCCACTGACTGTCTGAAACTAGATAAATGAAGTTTACATTAAACAATTTTTGCAATTCCTCTTTCACAATTTCTCTAAGATTTGGATCCATCCTTCTTTGAGGTTGTATGATAGGCCTAGAGTTTTCCTCAGTGTATATATGATGTATGCAAGTCTCAGGATTAATTCCCTTCATGTCATTGTACTCCCATGCATATGCAGAAGAATTTTTTTGAAATGTTTTGATTAACTCTTCTTGTTGGAATTTCTCCAAGTTTTTTTTTTTATGTTTAAATATTTTCCTGGAAATATTTCAACTACAGAGTTACCAAATCCTTCCATATAATATAAAGACATCTATATCGATGACAATTATTCAATATTTCATTGTTCTTGAAAATTATGCTCATCTTCACATTGTGAAGATGTTTCAAAATTTCTATTAAATTTAAAATTTGACTTTCTTCACTAATATGAGAAATAGTAAAGAGAGGTTGTATATCATTGCCACCCTGAATCCATTCTTCATTTTATATTTCTGTGATTTTTTTTCCTATAGGATATAGAGTGAATTTCTTTGTTGAATTACCATAAGAAATAAACATATCACTTGATCTACAACTAATGAAAGCATCAGTTGTAGCTAACCAATGTCTTCCTAAAATTAATGGATGTCCCCCTAGGTTGTTCTTGGGAGTTAAGATCATGAAGTCAAATGGATATTCCCAAGAGTCTAAGCACACATATATGTCTTCTAATACACCATCAGGCTTGATTATTGATCTGTCGGCTAATTGCAGTAATGTTGGTGTATACTGAATATTTGGAAGCCTAAGTTGTTCCATGGTTTTTTTGCTCATGATGTTTATGGATGCTCCTAAGTAAATTAATGTATTTGGAAGATCAATACCATTGATATGTGTTTTTAAAACTGGACTTCCTGGGTCCAAAATTTTTTGTATGGATATTTTTCCCATCATAATGTCAGTAATTTGTTGCGAAAAATACTAGGGGGGGGGTGAATCAATATTTATAACTCACTGATAACTTTTATTTTTTCCTTTACTGAATTCCATAAGTGACTTTAATGAACCCAACTAGCGTATACACACTGATATACCAATATAAAATTGCGTATACTGAGATAAATTTTTGTTAGATAAACTTTCAGAAACAATCTTTAACTCAACTAATCAGTTATGCATCAGATAGTTAAGCAGTAAATATGTACAGTAACCACAAAATAAATAATCACATATGAACACCAATATTTAAGGTGGAAACCCAATTCGGGAGAAAACCACCGTTGTTGTCATCTTTTTCTTTAATATTTATTAAATGGAAAAATTCTTACAATATTATACTGATGCAAACTCATATCAGTACACAAGCATCTGCCTGCAGAAGGCTGCAACCTTCTCTCGTTCTCCAGTTGCTACTAGAAGGGAGCTACAACCCCCTAATCTCGTTTACTAGCCACTACTGGAAGGGAGCTCCAACCCCTTGATCAAAACACCAACTTCTACTGGCAGGAAGCTTCTAGTTCCACATTGAAGGCTTCAACCCTCAGAACCACTGTAGACCACGTTTCATCAATTTTCACACTGGATCCCACAACTTCAACACAACTCATCATAAAGATTCAATAATATACTTAACCCAAAATTCAATCAATACAGTGAGATTACTGTAACTATAACATAGTAATAAACCCATATTTCAGAATCAACATGTAGAAACAATCTCAACCCTGACCATTCATTATCTTAAAATGCATATGCTACTTTACTTTACTGAGCCTGCATGTATACACGCTTTCCTTCACTTCAACCTGAGTATAGATCTGAGAATGCTGATATTCCAGAATATGGTTAGCCACAGAACCAAATATGAGGCCTTCAGTCATATATCTTTTCAGTATTTCAGAACCCTTAATCATTTAGTCATCATTAAACATATTTACTCACTCATTGATCAGGTTTGTACATATTCAACTTAGCAGTATATACAACATTCAAGCAACCCAGATCTACATGAAGACTTCATTGACATACAACAGAAATACAACAACAATAAATAGATAACCTCTGTAATAAGCTTCAGAAAACACTGACTTCCATACGTGCATTTCTGAGACAAAGCCACGTATATACACGCTTTCTCCGAGATGAACTAGTTTATAGATCTGTAAATATTAATTTTGCATAATGTTTCAGATCTGTAGACTTACCCAGATTTCTTCACTTCACTTCAGCAACCATGTGCCAGATCACAAATCTAACCATTTCATGCAATTACATAGTCATTTCAGGTCTAGAGATCCTGATCCATCATTGTATCCAAGGTTGCATCATAGATTCAGATCTAATAATAAAACATAGTTCATCCCATGTAGATATACTTCTGAGATAAGTATTCAGTAACAAGCCTTACACATGCACACCCTTGCACTATGATCTTCTTCTCCTTATATTGATTTAACCTTTATCAATACCATGAGCCAAAACTACACAAGTGTTGATGGTATTCTTGGATGAAATCAAATAGACGATACAATGCTCAATACTGTGTGCTAATACCATGGTAATGCCCCTTGGTATCATAAATTTAGAGCACAAAAGGTATATGCCACTTTTCTTCTTCATACCCATGTGTATACGCGATTTCTCTTCATAAAAATTGTGTATATACTAATTTTGGATGTATACGCACGTTGCATGTATATCAAGTAGCGTATACATTGCCTTCATACGCAAGTTTCCTTCATCAAACCTACGTAAACATTGAGAAATATTTCCTGTTTCATTTCTCTGGCACTGACTGGAATTCCTTTCTTTGTCACATCTGAAGTGACCTGTAGAAACATCGTTTTTACATCTTTAACAAATATGTTTCTTATCAAAATGCAACTCATCAAGTAGGTTTCCATCAAGGACAACTTCATCAAGTAGGTTGCCATCAAGGACAACATATTGCATCATATTGCCAACAATCTCCCCCTTTGGACTTGATGGCAACCATGATGGTGTTTTATCACCACAAAATATAGATACATTAATCATAACCATAATTAAAACACAAAAATAATCTCCCCCTTTGACATCAAAGGAAAATGGTGGATCAATACCAAAACAAGGTTTCTCTTTCCTTGTAGAAAGAAGAGCTCTGCAGATCTGATGTGCACTGTATTGACCATGCTCCCCCTGAGTTCATGTTGAATCTTCAGACATATTTTTCAATGAAGTACATGACTCTATAACTCAATCGAGTATAACCTTTCCTATCAACAATGACTCATACTTACATCAATGATCCAACCAATTGGAATTACATATTTGACTCAACTACCCAACCAAGTAGGTTTAAAAATTTAAACAAGTCCTTACATGACTGAACATAAAAATTTTACATCATAGGTCTCAACATGACCTTTTCATCAAATTATAGATATGAATTTTTATAACTAGGACCAAAATATCTCAAGAGAGAGATCATAATTCAGAATGCCAACAATGCATCCTTTTCAACAAGGCAGGTTCTCCCCCTAAGCTTGTGCATCCTGAACAACTTCACCAACCAATTCATCAAAGCATCTTCATCAAGGAGATAAATATCAAAGAAACGTACAGCAATATGAATACTAGAACAACAACAAAGATTACCCAACAACACCACAGACTGTTCTGAAAGATAACCTAGAGAATTTCTATCAGCAAAAATCATACGTGATTTTATGCATATAAACTCGTGTATATATGTGATTTTCCTTTATGAAACCAGTGTACCAAATTTAACCTTCTGAAATTAAGAAGATTTGATAAGAGAGGCAGAGACAACTCCCAGCTTCTGTCTGAGATATTTGAATGCTTCCCTAGGAAGAGGTTTAGTAAATATATCTGCAACTTGTTCTTTGGAGGGAACATACTCCAATTTAACCTTTTTTTCAAGCACTTTCTCACGTAGGAAGTGATATTTGATAGGAATGTGCTTGGTCTTGGAATTCATAACAAGATTTTTCGAGATACTAATGGCATTTTTATTATCGCATAGAATGGAGATGGGAGGTGAACATTCGATTTGAATATATTTTAATGTCTGCATCATCCAAAGAAGTTGTGTGCAACATGATGCAACAACCACATATTTTGATTCTACTACAGATAAGGCAATAGAACTTATTTACTTGCTGAACCAAGATACTAATCGGGGCCCCATATAGAATGCACCACCACTAGTGCTTTTTTGATCATCAACATTTCCAGCCCAATCCACATGTGTAAGCATGAAGAGTAAGATCAGAATCCTTTGGATACCATAGAACAAAATCTTGAGTCCCTTGTAGATATTTTATTATTCTTTTTACAGCCTGAAGATTAGACTCTTTTGGAATAGCTTGGAATCGTCCAACAATCCCAACTACATGCATAATGTCTAGTCTTGTCCCGGTTAGATAAAGAAGACTTCCAATCATGGATCTATAGTCTGGTTAATTCACCATGGGAGAATCATCATGAGAACTGAGGTTACATCTAGTTACCATTGGAGTACTCACATGTTTGCAGTCTTCCATCCCATACTTCTTCAAAATTTTCTTAAGATATTTTTCTTGTGGTAGAAATATGCCATCTGTTGCTTGTTGCACTTGTAAGCCAAGAAAATATGTTAGTTCCCCAAGTAGTGACATTTAAAATTCTTGTTGCATAACAGAAGCAAATTTTTTACTCATGGACTCTTAATTACTTCCAAAAATGATGTCATCAACATACATAACAATAATCAATAGTTTATCATTTTCATTTTTTTTGTATAAGTTACTGCCAGCAGATCCATTTTTGAAACCTTGTTGTTGAAGATATTTGTCAATACAATAGTACCATGCCCGAGGAGCCTGTTTGACACCAAATAAATCCCTTTTGAGTTTACAAACAAGTTTCTCATCATTTCCCAGAATCAATCCTTCTGGTTTTTCTATATAAACTTCTTATTCTAGATCACCATTGAGGAAAGCATATTTTACATCCATTTGATAAAATTTGAATTGTTGAAAACTTGAAAAAGAAAGAAACATTCTTATGGCTTCAATTCTGGCTACAGGAGCAAATGTTTCTTTAAATTCTATACCTTCTTGTTGAGCATACCCTTTACAAAAAAGTATAGCTTTGTTTCTAATAACATCTCCATTTTCATTTAACTTTTTTTTGAATATCCATTTTGTTCCAATAACATTTTTATCATGGGGTCTTGGAACCAATTCCCACGTATGATTCTTTTCAATCTGATCAAGTTCTTCATTCATGGCTTGAATCCAACATTCATCTTTACTAGCTTGATTTACATTCTGTGGTTCAATAGTGGATAAAAATGCCAGATAACTAGGGGATCCCACAAGAATTCTTCTTGTTTGGACACCTGATCACTTTTCTCCCAGAATTTGGGATTTTGGATGATTCTTTTGAACATACCTGGATGGAGATTTTTTAGATATATCTTCTTATGGTGCTTCATTGGGTTCTCCTTCTATATTGTTTCTATTTAATGAGGGAAAACATAAATCATCATCATCTGCAGTTGTTGTTGCTATTTCCCTTCTAGAAGTTGTGAGGGACTCATCAATTACAACATCAATACATTCAAAAATCTTCTGAAGAATTTTATTGTAACATTTATATGCTTTACTTCTATAAGAGTAACCAAGAAATATTCCTTCATCTGCTCTAGGCTCAAACTTACCAAGTTTTTCATTGTTTTTCTTGATAAAACATTTTCTTCCAAAAACTCTAAAATGCTTTACAGTGGGAATATTACCATACCAGAGCTCATAAGGAGTTTTATCATTGTTCACACGAACATGAGACTTGTTAATAATATTTAATGCGGTATGTGTTGCTTCTCCCCAAAAGGTATCAGGAGTTCCAGATTCATCAAGCATAGCACGAGCCATCTGTTGAACTGTTCTATTCATTATTTCTGCCACACCATTTTGTTGTGGGGTTCCTATAGAAAACTATCTTTTTATGTCATGATGTTCACAAAAATCAAAGAATTCTTCTGATATATATTCTCCTCCTCTGTCAGATCTAAGACATTTGATTTATATATCTAATTCATTTTCAACAAGAGCTTTGAAGATCTTAAATTTTTCAAATGCTTCATCTTTATGTTTTAGTAAACCGATCCAACACATTCTAGAGAAGTCATCAATAAATAGAATATAGTATTGTTCTCCACGAGGTGAATTCTTCCTTACAGGTCCACATAAATCAATATGTATAAGTTCAAGAGGCTTACTTTCTGATCCTTCTTTGGTATTGAATTGCACCCTCATTTTCTTACCGAATTGGCATGATTTTCATATGGTACTTTAAGGCAAAGTGATGCTGGGAAGATCACAAAAAACTTTGATTCTACTAGATTTTCTTATTTGAGAGAAGCTCAAATGTCCCAATCTTCTGTGCCATAGTCAATTTTATGAAGATTTACCTAAGTAGCATTGCTTTTGGCCACCTTTCAATATATACGTATTGCTTGGTGTTCTAGTTCCTTTTATTACTGCTTTTCCTGTGTCAAGTTCATGTACTACACATTTTTTTGAACTAAAGACAACTTCATTTCCTTGATCACACATTTGACTCACACTTAATAGGTTATGCTTTAATCCACCCACATACATAAAATTGTTAGTTTTCACCTTTTCGTTTAGAAAAACAGAACCTTTTCCTTTAATGAAAACAGGAGAGTCATTTCCAAAGGTAACATTCTTTTCCTTATCTAGAGCATTGTATGAAAGGATTTTATTTTTATCACCTGTCATGTGTTTTGAGCATCAGCTATCAATGTACCATTTATTTTCTTCACCTTCTACAAATAAATCTATGCCATAGCTTTCAACCTGTAAGTCCTTCTTTCTCCATACCTTGGAATTTTA
This sequence comes from Pinus albicaulis, assembly GCA_034641835.2. Classification (NCBI taxonomy): domain Eukaryota; kingdom Viridiplantae; phylum Streptophyta; class Pinopsida; order Pinales; family Pinaceae; genus Pinus; species Pinus albicaulis. The sequence continues at coordinate 1,507,246,434 of CM076575.1, read as the reverse complement.
AGATATATGCTCTTTTGTCTGAAGTTTTCTCCTAAATTCAGATTATTCATGTCCAAAGTTATTGCAATAAGAACATTCAATTTCATTTTGAAGAGGTGAAAAGTTATTATAAGTATTCTTATTTATTCCAGTCTCATTTTTTTTCTTTCTTGCTTCTTTGGTCATGATGGTTTTGTATGCCACACATTGAGCAGCTTTATGACTAAAATCATGACATGAGAAACATTTTCCATTAAAGAAGAAATTTTTGCGATCATGAAACCTTCTATTTAAGTTTACCTACTGATTGATATTTATGTTATTGTTCTTCCTTGAATTGAAGTGGTCATGCTTTACCTTGGTGGTCTCTTTGATATTTTGCTAAGTGAAAAAATGTTGTTGTCTGGCTTTAGCTGCATTTAGATAGCTTGGTGCTGAAGACTGAGAGGATTCTCCAATATATCCAAGACCTGTCTTTACAAGAGGAGAGCATTGTACCTTGATAATTTCATCTAAGGTTTCAGATCCTTTAGCAAATCTAAGATTTAAAGTTTCACTTTCTCAATTTCCTTTCTTAGACTTACTATTTCACATTCTAATTTCTCATTGTGCTTCTCATTTTCTATAAGTTGATTCTTTAGAGTATCTATGGCAATTTTGTTTTCTTCCAAACATATTTTGAGATGATTTATTTATTCAATAAAATCATTTTCTTCTAATGCATCCATAAAATTATCTTTAGCCTCACTAGAGTCTTTTTCAAAAGCCATGAGTAGTCTAATATCTTGATCAGATTCTCCTTCTTCACTATTTAATAGACCATCACTATCTTCATGAGTATAATTGCTTTTTCTATTGATAAATCGTTTCTTATTTCCTTTTGCCACTTCCTTTCCCTTTTCATAGTTATATTTATGGGGACATTTAGCAGCATAATGGCCAACTCTTCCACAAGAAACACATTTAAAAGGAAGCTTAATCTGAACCTTCCAGTGCCAAGTTGTAGCTTCTTTACAAAATTTATCTCATATTCTTCTCATACATACCCTAATCCTTCTTGTTCTTCTACTTCCTTTCCTTTTGTACCAACTCTAAAGACAACTTCTTTGACTTCAGATGGACCTCCTTTCCTCATTTCACATGCAGTCAGAATCCCATGAAGTTGAACAACAATAAGAGTTTGTAGATCTTACTTCTCTTAAATAGCAGACACTTTTGACCCAAATTTGGGAGTTAGAGATCTTAAAACATTTTATACTAGAGTAGCGTCAGTTATGGTTTCACCCAGATTTCTCATACGATTTACAATATCATCTAGACGTAAAATTAAAATAGAAATTCTTTCCTCATTATGTATTCTGAGTTTTTCATATTGAATTCTGAGAGTTTGGAGTTTAACAATTTTTAGCTTGGCATCACCTTCATAGCTCATAATTATTTTTTCACATATCTCCTTTGTTGTATTCAACTACATGACTTTGACAAATTCTGATTCAGTCAAACTTCCAAATAATGCATTGACTGCCTTTGCATTGGTTTCATAGTTCTTTCTTGCGACTGGATTTGTTGGAACTGAAGTTGGATATTGATAACCTCCTTCAACTATAGCCCATACATCTGTTCCAAGAGACTGAGGATAGGATCTTGTCCTTGTCTTCCAGAAGATTAAGTTGTTTCCATTGAAGAGAGGAGGCCTGATAGATGCTTTCCCATCTTGATTGCTCATCTTAGCTGATCTTCCTTCTAGCGATAAAGATTCTTCAGAAGGACCAGCTCTGATACCAATTGTTGGGAAAAATGTTGGGGGGGGGGGGGGGGTGAATCAATATTTATAGCTCATTGATAAATTTTATTTTTTCCTTTACTAAATTCCATACATGACTCTAATGAACCCAACTAGTGTATACACGCGGATATACCAACAGAAACTTGCATATACTGAGATAACTTTATTATTAGATAAACTTTCAGAAACAATATTTAACTTAGCTTATCAATTATGCATTAGATAGATAAGCAGTAAATATGTGCAGTAACAACAAAATATATCATCACACAAGAGCATCACACATGAACACCAATATTTAAGGTGGAAACCCAATTCGGGAGAAAACCACCGCTATTGTTGTCTTTGTCTTCAATATTTGTTATATGGAAAACTGCGTACAATATTGTACTGATGCAGAATCATATAAGTACGCAAGCATCTACTTGCAGAAGGCTGAAACCTTCTCTTATTCTCCAGCTACTACTAGAAGGGAGCTACAACCCCCTAATCTTGTTTACCAGCTGTTATGCTCCTATACCAATAGGTGTCATATATCATGATTGACTTGATGGGCTATGTAATATGTTCATACCTTTCCTTGTTGCAAATTTTTTCCATATTGTCAAAAAATAAAAAAAAAATTAAAAAATGTAAAGAGGGTATACCCTAAAAGAAAAAACAAAGGGTGAAAAGAAATAAAATGGCCAAAAAGTGAAAGAAAATGAACCCCACCAAAAGAAAGGCCAAGGAAAGTGTGCAAGTCTAAATGCCACTACTTTTTGCTCTTATGTAATAAACAAATTGTATGCAACTTGTAACTTATGCCACAATTGGTGAACAGTCAAACAACTTAAGCTTGGCTAGTTCATGTTTGAATTTTAATTTTTAGAGATAGAGAATAAAATCTGACCAAACTGTTTAATCTTGGAAGATAAGTAGATAGGTAGAGTAAATAAAAGGAGCTCAACAACTTAATCTGAGCCCTTGGATGTAATAAGGTTAGAGTTAGATAGATTTCTACATGTAAAAGAAAAGAAAGTGTGATAAGGGTTTTCCAGTCTAAGTGCACCCTAATAAAGAAGAAAAATGCTAGGTTAAAGTAGGTAGGGTAGGTAGATGATGTTGCAGAATTACATGTGATGGATAATGACTCTAAATGTGTTAATATTTACTTTCATTACAAGTGCAAGGCAGACATTACACTAGAGGAATTTCAAGCAAAACAAAGTCAAATGATTAACTTCCCTTCTCATTTTTCCCTAAAAATTTCACCAATTTCCTTTAAATACTAAGGCATTTGAAAATTAGAGGGGCTCAGAGCATTTCTCTGACTTCTGGAGAGACCGGACTCTCGGCCCAATAATTTAAAAGCCTAATTACTTAAAACCATCCATAAGTCATTCATTTACTTCCATAAGTCTTTTTCTAAGTAAAATCCTATTTTACTTAGGAAAATTACGCAATATCCCATAAAAACACTTTTCTTCATTCAAGCCTAAGTTAAATACACAATCCTAATGTTTTTATACTTAGCGCTTTTCATTCATTTTGAAATATTAATTTTTAACTTATATTATCTAATTCCCTTATAACATATACCCATTCCCATATTACTCTAACTATATAAAATTTCCAAATATTACATATCCTGCCCCTTGGTTGAAATATAACCATAATACAACATTAATTTAAAAAAGGATTAATTAACCCCCACGGTTAATTAATAACTTTATCAACCAATCATGTTGCTCCTGATATGATTAAATGATCGTTGTTGTATTGGGCCCGCCCTCATTAAACACTCGTCATCTCGCCTCCCCGATAGTTGTTTGATCAAACACCACGCATCCAACGGTCATCGCCCATATCGCATCGCCCTCCACGACCGAACGATAACGTGCGATCGCGGAGTGGTTTTGTAAATAGTACACCGCCACACATCGCAATATCTATGGAATCGCTGGCTCCTAGCCAAATACCACCCATCCCCAAAAGCGATGCGATGTCATACCACTTACCACCTTTCGCATACGACAAAATACTTTTTCCCGCGTATGTCATCCGTCCAAAATAAAAAAACCCCCGCCAACCTTGACTTTGTGAATAAAAAAAACAAATGCACGTATTTTCATCATTTTATGCTGCGACCAGTGTTCCCACGCAAAACGTCAAAATCAGTTATTGAAGATTTCCAACCGCCACTTTGCCAAACAATTTTCAGCTGAACCAGTCAGCTATTGCCCGCACCTATTTCCTCACTATTCACTTCCTAAAACAGGTATTTATCCAATTTCCTCTGAAACCCTGCAACTCTCGATTTTATACTCCAATTCCACATAAAACGATTAAAATATAGTATAATTCAATCTTTGTTTTACCATATAAGCTCCCAGACCTATACATTTTGCCCATTTTCCACTGAAAACCTAAATTCCTTTCTGAATCCACAAGAACCAGAAATGGAAACCCTTGTGGCTTTGAATGTTGCACCTCTGAATGCTCCCCATAAAGATTTAGACTATCTGCCTCTAGCGAATAGGGATTTCTAGATAAAAGACCTCATCTTTAGAAAAAATCCTCTCCGAATCTTTTGCCAATACAGAGATAATTACCTGAAAGGCTCTAATATTTTTGGACTATGGGAATCCAACCTTCCTATGTATTTTTTTCCCTCAGTTCATGTCCTTCCTAAAATAATTTATCACTACCATGCCAATTATGACCCTAATCAACGAGCAATTATGTCCCCAAGTCAATCCATTCTTTTTCCAATAACTGCTCAATCCATCAATGAAATGTTACAATTTCATCCCGGTCGAGCCCTGACTCCCCTTTGCATGGGAGATTTACTTGAAAAATCTACAAAATTATCCCAAGAAGAACTAAATCGCCTTTGTCAAACTTTCATGCTACAAGAACATCAACCCAAGGTCCCCCCTCCTTATGGACATACCTTTTTCACAATGATGGGCATAATTATTATCGATATGATATCTTCAATAATGGGATTCAACACTAGTGAGTACGTTGATGAAATAACCCTTGTGTTGTTATTAATTTTTACTCTTGGACAACCCCCTGCTGTCAAATATGACTTTGTCTCTTATATTGCTGACAAGATTCATGACCAGTTCATGAGACTAGAAGATGAAAGATTTTTCAAATGCTCCACTTTTATATACCATCTTATGCTCTATTATCAGTCAGAGAATTTCCCCTTCCCTGTCATGAAACTTGAAACCAAAGGAAATCCAAGGTCTGTAATTTTCTGGTCTGCAGTCTTCCATAGTTCCTTTGAGTCCCCTTACTCATACAATGAATTCATTGACCTATTTTTTCACCCAGCAACCACCTTATTAACAGGATTTTCCCCTCCTAGGATTAATAGTGATATGAAGAAAATCCTCCAGCTCTCCAAGCAATACAGGATAGGTGATTGGTACCTATACAAAAATCATACAGAAATCAGGATATATGGATGTGAAATCTGCCCTTTCAAGCTACCAAAGTATGTTCCAATGAGGCTCTTTGCCTTGGAATATTTCAGGCAAATGATAAATTCAGACCTGGTCCATTTTTATAATGCCAAGAAGAAAGCTCAGCTTAGAATCAAGAGTCAGTTAGGCTATTTTGTCTGTAATAGTAGAGATGCATGGAAAGAAGCAGAAAGAATTCTGGAAGATTATCTTAAGTTGCAAAAGAGTTTTCGGTGGGTACCATATGACCCTAATAGCTTTATATGTGATAGAAGAATGAAGAACAAATTTTCACCATACATTCACCATAGGATTCCAGAGATTGAACAATTTGCAAACATTGATGAATGGATGGAAGGGACCCTAGTAGAAAGGGATAGTGAACAGGTCAATGTTGAGAATGTTATGAAAGATCTTGAGAAAATACTTGACCTAGATTATTTTGGGTAGGTACAAAGATCAGGGATTGGTCCTTCCTCTGCTGGAACCTCTCAGAACCATTTACAGGAAACCAACACACCAACAACAACAACATCCAAAGGTAAGGAAAAAGAGACCAATACACAGGCCACAGATCAATTCACGATGTCGGAGCAGCCTGAAACTTCCAAAGGGCAGGCCCAAATGCATACTTCTCCCATTCAGGTCAATATGGCAGAAACTCCAATCTTGCAAACTCCCTTGAATGAGGAAAGAAGTAAAAATAGAGACAGTGAAACAACTACCCCGACCAGTAGACCTTCAGAACAACCTGAAACCAAAAGGAAAAGATTAAATCCTCTATCAAAAGAAGAAATTGTTGAAAAAATCACTGATAGTCAGAGGAAAGAAGGAGTAGACAGGCAGAAAAAATTCCTAGTTAGTGGGACATCTACCAACTCACAAAAAAAGGAGCTAGAAAGACAAAAAAGTGCAGAGGTGTCATCCTTCATATCACCAGTGAAGGATGCTTGGAATATCAAGAAGACATTTATAGACATAAAAGCCAGAAATGATCCATTGAGACTTCAAGTTTATAATCAATATTTGAAAATAGCCCCCACAAATCAACAGAGATTGATGTCAGCTTATGACATCAAGGAAGGAAAAATTGTAATGAGTCATTTCAAGCCTAAAGTGCAGCAACAGAATACCTTAGAACCAATTTTGAGGTTATGGTAAAGGATATTCATCCTTTGGATCAGATTGAATTACATAAACAAACTGGAGAAATGATTTATTCAACCTTGACTGGTAAGGGAATGATGGCCCAAAGGTTGCCAAATTCCTTGGATAATACAACTGCCCAACTGCATTTGTAAAAAGCTTCCTCCCAGGCCAAAGATAATAGAATAAAGACTTTAGAAGAAATAATTATTGGATTGGGTCATGATCCCAAGGATGTTAAGGCTGCAGAAGCCTAAATTAAAAAGAAAGATGACGATATTGCTGCCCTAAGGAAACAACTAAAGCTACCACCTTCAAGGCATCCACAGACTGTTGAGGTCATAAAGCAAAAATCTGAAGAAGAGCTAATGGATTTGCTCTTAAAACTTAATGAACAACTAAATGAGACTGAACAAGAACTTGAAAAATAATTGAAGGACAAGCAGGGAGAGTCGACCTCTCAGCCTCCTGATGTGATTCCAGTAGTCTCAACAACAGTCCCTTCTACAACACTAGCACCAAACATCCCAGCATCCATAGCAGAAGTGGTCACAGGTACAACAACAACAGGACAGTCAACAGGACTAGCACAGGGAAACATTGCCAATTTGAGCACTAAGTAACTAATAAAATAAATGGAGGAATTGAAGCTCCAAGTTACAGAACTCCAAAAAGCAAAGGAACATTTTACTACTTTCGAACAAAAGTATGATCTCTCGAAAACAAGTGTTGCAAAAAAAACAAGAGAGATCAACAGATTATAAAAATTTGTGAAAGCATTAGAAAATGATCTCACATTGGAGAAACCTTTGAACGAAATCAAGGAAATTCTTTGGGACAACATCATTCAATCAATAAATGATGTCTGGCCATCAATCCAAATAATGTATGAGCAATTTTATTTAGTTAAATTGGCTCTAGAAGAAGTTCAAAAGACAAGGGAAGAATTAGGAAAAATGCCTGAAGAAGCCAACGAGCTCATACAGTTTTTTAATACGAAGAAAAAATATCAACTTGAAGAGCTGGGAATTCAAGATAGAACAGGGACAATTTTGGAAGTAAAACAAGTTTTTACTAAAATAACTCTGATGCAAAACTTAGAAAGAATATGCCATGATATGCAGGAAAAAATCAATGCTTTTATGAAAAGATTTGATATTTTGCAGAGTAGAGGGTTTCCAGGTCCTTTAGTTTCTTATGATAAACTAATGAGCCATCAAAAATATGTTGAGAAATTGAATAAGTATGCAGACAACCAAGCAAGTCCATCGACAAGTTCATCAGCAGCAAAAGCGTTGCCTACAGGCAAAATTCTTTATGACAGTCTGGAAAACTTGTTTTATCTCGAACATGAGGTAAAACACTTATTTCCAATTCAGCCTACCTTTTTCAGATACATAGAAACTGATGAGACCCTGAGAAAGCTTCAAAGAATCAGAATACTAGAAGCACAATGGTGGGAAGATATGTTGGACATGTTGTAAAATTATCCTTGGATGAATTTTGGTTATTTACTACAGTAAGTAAGGGTAAAAAGGATAAACAGAGATCAAACAGGTCAAAGTGTATCAGTACAGGTAAATATTATCAGTAAAAACAAGGTAGTCAGCACAAAGTTACCAAAGAAGACAGTAGCAAGCCAAATCATAGGGCCTGCCTCCAGCACACTCAAAAAAATAGGAAAAACACAACATCGGTTTACCTCTTCTCCTATCTACGAGACTATCTGTCTCTATTTTCTTGTAACTTATTCATGAGTCATCCCAAAATATATCTCACTCTGTTAGGAGATGTTTTTTATAATTTTTTGTATAAATACTCCCTCAATTAGAGTATTGGGGGGGGGGGGTGGATTCTTAGACTTTGCTGTAATACTGATTATTTTGGAATAAAGTGTTGTTGGACCAATTTTGCATGGCTAGCTGGATAAAGAATTGATGCAAAGGACTTTTCACAGGATTCTTGAGTCAGACACTGGATCAATAAGTCTTCTATCTCTTATGTTTTAAAGTTTTTCTTGTTTATTATACCATCTATGTTTCATATCTGAATGATAAACGAAAAAGAATAATTCAGAAAGTGCTTAAGTGCAGTCTGTTTTCAATCGTTGTTATTCTTAATTTTTTCCTCTGAACTAGTATGAACAGTGAATTCTTAATTGCTCCTATTTTCTAGTTTATTCATTCTGATTATTTGGTAAAGAATTCTTAATTTTTCTTTATTAATAATCATTCAAGTTCCCTCTTTCGAATATGTTGAAGGATTCTTAATTACCCTTCACCCATTTTGAGTTCATTCCATTTATTCTAAATCTTTATTTGTTCCCTATTTGATTACCTTTCCCTGTGAAACCATCCCTTGTTAAGAAACCAAATCCAGTTAAGCCATCTTCTTTGACTCCATTAGCCCAATGGCCTAAAATACTCAGTCCTACCCCTCTGTTTTTTGAATTCCACCACCAAAACACAATCAAAATCCATAAACTTTCATAACTAGCCTATTATCTTTCAAAACAAAGCTAAAACTTAAAGAGAGAGCCCTCTCTGGGTACAGATTGGCTAGATTCTGTACCTAAAAGTTGGTTTTTGGTTACCTCAGACCCCTTTCCTCTTCCCAACAACTTCAAGGAAAATCTGAGTGATAACATAGTGGTGACTCCACTGGGGAATTGAAAATTTTTCTTTTTACTATTTTTTACTTTATAAACTACATACGGAGCCTAAAGTTAGCCAGGTAGCCTTTGAACTGATCTTGCTTTGCAATTGCATAAGTAAATGAATGCTGCTTCAGTCTATCTCTGGTCTAGTTTATGAAATGAACATCTGGTTTCAAACACTTGATCAGTTCCTTTAGTCAAATAAATCTTTAAGAAAATCTAAATCCAATATCTAAAACCTCTTAAAGAAAGTGTTGAATTTGTATTGTTAAATCCATTTAGACAAAAACCAAAAAAAAAAGTCACCTAGAAACCTAGCTTTAGAAAGGACTAATTACACCAGGGCTAATCATGATCCAAATCCACCGCATGTGTTTGAAAATCCTAATCTGATCCCCAAAATTCTTAGGAGACAGGAGAGCCAAGAGAGTTCTGCTAGTTCTCGACCTCTCTATAGATCAATATCTTGTTCTGTGAAAGTGGATTTACCTTGAGGACGAACCCTTTGATGAGAAATTTGAAACCTCTTTATTTGTAACTTTTTCTGAATCTGAGTTGGCCCACTTGATTCAAGACCCAGTGTTTATTGAAGATTTATAACTTGAATTTGTTACTTCACATCTTGAAAAACATTTGCGGAACTCCGTACAATATGAGCTTTCTTCTGAAGCAACACTAAATCTTTCTGTGATCACTTCAACCTCTCCAAGTTCATCAACATTTCCTCAAACTCAAACCACCCCTTCTACCCCTCCATCCACCACTTCTAGATCAACCTCAACTGTTTTTTCGTCACTACCTACTACAATGGCGAACATATATGCTCCGTTGCTATTACCAGCCAATCTAGGGGCTATGCCCCAAGACTACCAAAGTAAAATCACTCCATTCGATGGTTCTGGTACCTACACTGCACAGCAGCATACTAAAAAAATGACCGATTATTTTGAAATATATGAAGTAGATGCAGATGATGTAAGAATGAGAATATTTGTTCAAAGTCTTACCGAAGAAGTTAGAACCTAGTTTAGAGCCCTTCTTGCAAACAATATCAATGAACCAGAAGCTCTTTATAGAACATTTTTAAACAGATGGGAAAAGAAGAAAGACCCTCTCCAAATCTTATCAGAATATGAAAACCTGAAGAGAGGAACACAAGAAACTGTGCAAGATTACTGCACTAGGTTCAATAATGTTTACAATGCTATCCCCCAAAACCTTAGACCTCCTCCAGATTTAGCAGTAATAAAATTCCCTGATGAATTTGATTCTGATATGGCATACCAGCTTAGGGAAAGATCTCCTCGAACCTTAGAAGATATGCAAAGTATAACTGTCAGTGTTGAAGCCAACTTGATATGCAAACAAACTAAAGCCAGAAGTGAAAGAAGGATAACATTAAAAGAAGAACCCTCAGCCTTTGAACAGAAACTAGATGCTATTAATAAAGAGATGTAAAGGCTAGGAGATAGATTAGAAACAATTAAAAGGAAATCTCTCTGGGATGGTCAAACGAGAAATACTGGGAGAAATCCAAATTTCAAAAAGAACCAAAACCAAAAAACTGGAAAGACTGGTCCTGACCAAAATATTAGGACCCCATTTCGGGAAAATTATACTGAAGCCCCAAATTCTAATGAACCAACAAAAGATACTCAAATAAAAAACTTAACGTGACTCAATAATGAACAACAAGTTTTCTTGACCCAAGAAGATCAAGAAGCTCACATTCTCAAACAATTTCAAACTCAGTCAGGAGAATCATTTGACTTCAAGGAGGGTTATGATACAACCATTTATGAAGTCCACAAGCAATATAATCTGAGGAGCAGAAGAATTGATTTCCATGAAACCAACAAACAAAAAGCTACAAAACAACCCCTCAAAGGTAAAACCAATACTACCCCTGTACATATTCTTTCTAGATCAGATCCTAATCCTGCTAATCCAATTATTGAAGATGTATCCGATAATCAACCTAATAACAGACAACTTTCCAATACTCTTCCTCCTAAAGGAAATGTAGAGGAACCTCCAGAAGTTGATTCGGAAACAACCTCAGCCCACAACCCCACTCTTGAAAAGGAGAAAAATACAGAAAATACAGAAGATAAAGAAAATCCAACTTTCCGAAATACAAGAACTCAAACTAAAAAACCTTTTAATCTGGAGGCTGAAGTAGGAAAATTAAAAATAGTTGTTCCATTGTCTGAATTAGCTAAACATAATTTCTACCAAATTCAAATCAATAGATCACTGGAGGTGAAGACTCAGTAAACGTTTTTTATGACCAAACTAAATTACTCTTTGGCCCTGAAGTAAATGGAAAACTAGTAAATGGAGGAACTCCTCCATTTTATGTAAGTTTAAACATACACGATAAAATACTTCATAATTCCATGTTGGATTATGGGGCATATCACAACCTGATGCCCAAATCTGTAATGGAGAAATTAAACCTAGATATCACCAAGCCATACAAAGACCTCTTTTCTTTTTATTCAAGTTAGGTGAGATGTTTAGGGTTAATCAAAGACTTGTGTGTTTCACTGGTTCAATACCCTACAAAAACAATCTTGATGGACATAGTAGTAGCAGATATTTCTCCAAAGTATGGCATGTTATTGTCTAGGTCTTGGGGTGCAAAACTTCAAGGATCTCTTCAATTGGACATGTCATACGCAACTATTTTAGTGTTCGGCCAACCTAAGAAGCTATACAGAGAAACTTTAATGAAATATGTAGTTAGTAGTTAGGAGAAACCCAAAAATTTCCCCATCTACTCAGTACACTCTGATATGGATTCATTTATTCTTTATAATGCTGAAATTGATCCTCCCACTGAATTAGAAGTTCTAGCAGCAGAACCAAAAGAAATTAAAAATGAAAAATCTAGTGTTCAAATCGAGGAAATCTCTGAGAACAATGAAACATCAAATACCCAAGAGAAACCAGAAGAAAGTAAAAAACTAGATCTCACTGTTAAAAAAGTTCCTGAAACTCCTGATACCAATTATGAACATGAAATTATTTGGCACTTAGAATTTGATGGTTCAATTAATAAATTAGGAGTAGGAGCAGGAGTTTGGGTGCACAACCTTGAAAATGATCACGCTGAAGGCCATGCCTACAGATTAAACTTTAAGTGCACCAATAATATGGAAGAATATGAAGCTCTTTTGCTAGGTCTTAAACTTGTCAAAAAATTAGGGGCAATTTGAGTATCTGTCATAGGAGATTCTGATTTAATCATTCAACAGATCAAAGGACACTTTCTAACAAATGATCCCAGACTGAGAGAATATAGAGGAACAATTGTAGAGATACTCAATACTTTTCTGCAAGCTCAGCTTGTGAAAATCCCAAGAAAACAAAACTTGCACGCCCATAGTCTGGCAATGTTTGCTAGCACTTGTAAATTACCATTTGAACCTAATCATCAGTTCACAGCTGAGATTAGACACATACTAGCCATACCTAACAATTTTAAGAACTGGCAAGTGTTTGCAAGTGATGAGCAAATTAACAATTTCCTAACTTTAGACGAAGAATTTTCTAACAGTAACATAGATGAAGATACAGTCATTGAATTTGATCAAACAAATGAGCCAAAAATAGACATTTCAGAAGAAAATGCAATTCAAATGCTTCATCCAAAAAATTTCACCAACACAAAAATGCAGGACCTTAAACAAATGGATGTTGATGAGATTATGGAAGGAGAATATGAGGTTATTAATTTAAAAGACAATCATTTGCCTAAAGGATTAAATCCTCTGGAAGATCTTTTCGATTCTAATTATATTCCAAAGAAACCTAAGATGGAACCATTAAGAGCAGATATTGAGGAATATAACTTTGGGACTAAGGAAAATCCAAAAATGATAAATTTATCTAAATCTCTACCCCCTGATCAAAAACTAAAATATGTTGAATTAGTGAGAGAATTCCAGGATGTCTTTTCCTGGAGCTATGAAGACTTGAAATCATATGACACCTCTATAATTCAGCATACAATACCTCTGAAAGAAAATCAGAAACCATTCAAACAAAAACTCAGAAGAATTAACCCTGTACTACTGCCCTTATTTGAAAAATAAATCAAACGTATGTATGAAGCAGGGACAATTGCTCCCATTAGGTTTTCAGAGTGGGTGTCTAATTTGGTACCTACTAGGAAGAAAAATGGAGAAATCAGATTATGTGTTGATTGAAGAAATGTAAATAAGGTTTCTTTGAAGGATAATTACCCTTTACCCAAGATGGATCACATTTTACAAAGGGTAGTATGTGCTTCTAGGATTTCACTTCTAGATGGATTCTCAGGATACAACCAGATTCTGGTTCATCCTGATGACCAGGAAAAAATGTCTTTCACAACACCATGGGGCACATTCAAGTATGTTAAAATTCCATTTGGACTTAAAAATGTAGGAGCAACCTTCCAAAGAGAAATGGACATAGCATTTGCAAAAGAAATTCATGATTTTCTTGTTATATATCTGGATGACTTAACTGTTTTTTCTAGATCACATCAGTAGCATTTGGACCATCTCAAACAAGTATTCCTAAAATGCAGAAAATATGGTATTTCTTTGAATCCAAAGAAGTCCTTGTTTGGTCTAGAGGAAGGTAAACTCTTGGGCCATATCATCTCCAAAGATGGTATTAGAATTGATCCTGCTAGAATAGAAGCTATACTGCAGATACCTCACCCTAGAAATGTCAAAGAACTTCAAGCTTTCCTAAGAAAAATAAATTTTTTGAGAAGATTAATATCTAGCTTAGCTGAACTAATTAGATTGCTTAATAATATATTAAAAAAGGATTCAAGTATTAAATGGACAGTAGAATCCAAACAATCATTTGAAGAAATTAAAATGGATTTGACTAGAACATCGGTCCTTACAAGTCCACAATTTGATAGAGACTTCATAATATTTTCATTTGCATCAGAACACACTATAGCAGTTGTTTTATTACAAAAGGATGATCAAGGATGTGAGAAACCCATAGCCTTTTTTATTAAAACACTAAGGGATGCATCATTAAAATACAACATCATGGAAAAGCAAGCTTTTGCACTTGTAAAAGCCATCAAAGACGTTAGAGTCTACATATTGTACTCCCATGTGATAGCCTATGTACCAAATGTTGTTGTCAAAGACATCTTAACCCAGGATGGAATTTAGGGCAAAAGAGGTAAATGGATTGCTACCATATTAGAATATGATATTGAAATAAAACCTACAAAGCTTATAAAGGGACAGGGATTGGCCAATATCATGATAGAAACAAATTGTCAAGCCCTGGAAATTAATGAACTGGATAACGAACAGGGGACGGCAACTCCACAAATCAGTCAGACCTTCTTAGATTCACCTTGGTATGCTGATATAATTTATGTACTATTAAACCTACAAGCTCCTCTGGGTTATCTAGAACAAAGAAAAGGTTTTTAAAGATGACATCTTCAAAGTTTTGTATTTTAGATAATGTTCTTTTTTGGAAAAATCATGAAGGTATTCTATTGAATTGTTTATTAAAAGAAGAAGCTAACAAGGCTCTCCAAGAATTTCATGCAGGAGACTGTGGTGGACACCTTTACTGGAAATAAATTGTATACAAGATCCTAAGGGCTGGATTTTATTGGCCAACCTTGTTCAGTGATGTAAATAAATTTGTCACTACTTGCCATAAATGTCAAATTTTTGAAGGCAAGAAAAAACTATTACCTTTACCCCTGAAACCAATTTCCACTGAAAAACCCTTCCAACAATGGGGCCTGGACTTCATTGGAGAAATCCATCCTTCCTCTTCTAGCCAACACAAATGGATCCTCACTGCCACGGACTATTTCACCAAATGGATAGAAGCTATTCCTTCCAGACAAGCCAATGACACTGTGATCATAGGATTCTTAGAAACCAACGTATTATCTAGATTTTGTTGTCCTAATAAAATCATAACTGATAATGTTGCTGCCTTCAAATCTAAGAAGATTATAAGTTTATATAACAAATAACACATCACTTTAAGCCATTCCATAGCCTATTACCCTCAAGGTAATGGACTGGCTGAGTCCTCCAACAAGAGTCTCATTAATATTATTAAAAAATTATTGGAGGAAAACAAGAAAAATTGGCACAAGAAACTTACAAATGCACTATGGGCAGACAGACTCACCACCAAAAAATCTATTGGGACCAGTCCTTATGAGTTATTCTATGGCATTGAGGCTGTATTTCTTTCATCTTTAGGAGTTCCTGTAATGAAATTACTTCAAGAAGCTCAGGTTGAACCTAATGATATTCAAAGGAGGATAAACCAGACCATCAATCTGCAGCAGACCAGAGAGGAAGTATATCAAAGATCCCAAGCATTGCAGGAGAAGCTGAAGAATATATTTGATAGGAGAACCAAGGCAGAAGATTTCTACCTTGGAGACAAAGTGTTAAGATGGGATTCCAGAAGAGAGCATAAAGGAAAACATGGGAAAATTGACTTCCTGTGGAAAGGACCTTATATTATCTATGCCTTACAAGGAAACAATACATATTATTTGAAAAACTTGGATGGTACAGAAACGGAAGATGGGCCAGTTAATGGTCGAATGTTGAAAAATTACTTTGATCCTACTTATTAATGTAACCTGATTTTTAACATGTACATATTATATCATTTGTAATGTCATAGTTTTGATTGGATAGTAACTTGCTGGAGTTGAAGCCCAAAGAGAAGGCCCTAAGCTTCAGAAGTGTCCCTGTCATACATACAATAAAGCAACAAGCAGAAGAATATTTCATAGTTCAGCCAAAATCATTCTGAGGCCAATTGACCTGTTGTTCTTGACTTTTCACTAGGAAAAGCCATCCCCAAGTGGAGCCAGTGTTATGCTCCTATACCAATAGGTGTCATATATCATGATTGACTTAATGGGCTATGTAATATGTTCATACCTTTCCATGTTGCAAAGGTTTTCCATATTGTCAAAAAATAAAAAAATGTAAAGAGGTTATACCCTAAAAGAAAAATCAAAGAGTGAAAAGAAATAAAATGGCCAAAAAGTGAAAGAAAATGAACCCCACCAAAAGAAAGGCCAAGGACAGTGTGCAAGTATAAATGCCACTAATTTTTGCTCTTATGTAATAAAAAAATTGTGTGCAACTTGTAACTTATGCCACAATTGGTAGTCAAACAGCTTAAGGTTGGCTAGTTCATGTTTGAATTTTGTGTTTTAGAGATAGAGAATAAAATATGACCAAACGGTTTAATCTTGGCAGATAAGTAGATAGGTAGAGTAAATAAAAGGAGCTCAACAACTTAATCTAAGCCCTTGGATGTAATAAGGTTAGACTTAGATAGATTTCTGCATGTAAAAGAAAAGAAAGTGTGATAAGGGTTTGCCAGTCTAAGTGCACCCTAATAAAGAAGAAAAATGCTAGGTTAAAGTAGGTAGGGTAGGTAGATGATGTTGCAAAATTACATGTGATGGATAATGACTCTAAATGTGTTAATATTTACTTTCATCACAAGTGCAAGGCAGACATTACACTGGAGGAATTTCAAGCAAAACAAAGTCACATGATAAACTTCCCTTCTCATTTTTCCCTAAAAATTTCACTAATTTCCTTTAAATACTAAGGCATTTGAAAATTAGAGAGGCTCAAAGAATTTCTCTAACTTCTGGAGGGACTGGATCCTCAGCCCAATAATTTAAAAGCCTAAGTACTTAAAACCATCCATAAGTCATTCATTTACTTCCATAAGTCTTTTCCTAAGTAAAATCCTACTTTACTTAGGAAAATTACGCAATATCCCATAAAAACCCTTTTTTTCATTCAAGCCTAAGTTAAATACACAATCCTAATGTTTTTATACTTAGCGCTATTCATTCATTTTGACATATTAATTTTTAACTTATATTATCTAATTCCCTTGTAACATCTACCCATTCCCGTATTACTCTAACTATATAAAATTTCCAAATATTACATATCCCGCCCCTTGGTTGAAATATAACCATAATACAACATTAATTTAAAAAAAGATTAATTAATCCCCACGGTTAATTAATAACTTTATCAACCAATCATGTTGCTCCCGATATGATTAAATGATCGTTGTTGTATTGGGCCCGCCCTCATTAAACACCCGTCATCCCGCCTCCCCGATATCCGTTTGATCAAACACCCCGCATCCAACGGTCATCATCCATATCGCATCACCCTCCACGACCAAATGATAACGTGCGATTGCGGAGTGGTTTTGTAAACAGTACCCCGCCACGCGTCGCAATATCTATGGAATCGCTGGCTCCCAGCCAAATACCGCCCGTCCCCAAAAGCAGTGCGATGTCATACCACTTACCGCCTTCCGCATACGACAAAAGACCTTTTCCTGCGTACGTCATCCGTCTGAAATAAAAAAACACCCGCCAACCTTGAATTTTTGAATAAAACAAACAAATGCACGTATTTTCATCATTTTATGCTGCGACCACTGTTCCCATGCAAAACGTCAAAATCAGTTGTTGAAGATTTCCAACCGCCACTTTGCCAAACGATTTTTAGCTGAACCAGTCAGCTATTGCCCACACCTGTTTCCTCACTATTCACTTGATGAAATAGGTATTTATCCAATTTCAATCGAAACCCTACAAGTCTCGATTTTATACTCCAATTCCACAGAAAACGATTAAAATATAGTATAATTCAATCTTTGTTTTACCATATAAGCTCCCAGACCTATACATTTTGCCCATTTTCCACTGAAAACCTAAATTCCTTTCTGAATCCACAAGAACCAGAAATGGAAACCCTTGTGGCTTTGACTGTTGCACCTCTGAATGCTCCCCATAAAGATTTAGACTATCTGCCTCTAGCAGATAGGGATTTCCAGATAAAAGATCTAATCTTTAGCGAAAATCCTCTCAGAATCTTTTGCCAATGCAGAGATAATTACCTGAATGGCTCTGATATTTTTGGACTATGGGAATCCAACCTTCCTATGTATTTTTTTCCCTTAGTTCATGTCTTTCCTGAAATAATTTATCACTGCCATGCCAATTATGACCCTAATCAACGAGCAGTTATGTCCCCAAGTCAATCCATTCTTTTTCCAATAACTGCTCAATCCATCATTGAAATGTTACAATTTCATCCCGGTCGAGCCCTGATTCCCATTTCCATGGGAGATTTACTTGAAAAAACTACAAAATTATCCCAAGAAGAACTGAATCACCTTTGTCAAAATTTCATGCTACAAGAACATCAACCCAAGGGCCCCCCTCCTTATGGACATACCTTTTTCACAGAGATGGGTAGAATTATTGTCGATATGATATCTTCAATAATGGGATTCAACACTAGTGAGTATGTTGAGGAAATAACCCTTGTGTTGTTATCAATTTTTACTCTTGGACAACCCCCTGCTGTCAAATATGACTTTGCCTCTTATATTGCTGACAAGATTCATGACCAGTTCATGAGACTAGAAGATGAAAGAGTTTTCAAATACTCCACTTTTATATACCATATTATGCTCTATTATCAGTCAGATAATTTCCCCTTGCCTGTCATGAAACTTGACACCAAAGGAAATCCAAGGTCTGTAATTTTCTAGTCTGCAGTCTTCCATAGTTCCTTTGAGTCCCCTTACTCATACAATGAATTCATTGACCTATTTGTTCACCCAGCAACCACCTTATTAACAGGATTTTCCCCTCCTAGGATTAATAGTGATATGAAAAAAATCCTCCAGCTCTCCAAGCAATATAGGATAGGTGATTGGCACCTATACAAAAATCATACAGAAATCAGGATATATGGATGTGAACTCTGCCCTTTCAAGCTACCAAAGTATGTTCCAATGAGGCTCTTTGCCTTGGAATATTTCAGGCAAATGATAAATTCAGACCTGGTCCATTTTTATAATGCCAAGAAGAAAGCTCAGCTTAGAATCAAGAGTCAGTTAGGCCATTTTGTCTGTAATAATAGAGATGCATGGAAAGAAGTAGAAAGAATTCTGGAAGATTATCTTAAGTTGCAAAAGAGTTTTTGGTGGGTACCATATGACCCTAATAGCTTTATATGTGATAGAAGAATGAAGAACAAATTGTCACCATACATTCACCATAGGATTCTAGAGATTGAACAATTTGCAAACATTGATGAATGGATGGAAGGGACCCTAGTAGAAAGGGATAGTGAACAGGTCAATTTTGAGAATGTTATGAAAGATATTGAGAGAATACTTGACTTGGATTCTTTTGGGTAGGTACAAAGATCAGGGATTGGTCCCTCCTTTGTTGGAACCTCTCAGCAACATTTACAGGAAACCAGCACACCAGCAACAACAACATCCAAAGGTAAGGAAAAAGAGACCAGTACACAGGCCATAGAGCAATTCACGATGTAGGAGTATCCTGAAACTTCCAAAGGACAGGCCCAAATGCAGACTTCTCCCATTCAGGTCAATATGGCATAAACTCCAATCTTGCAAACTCCCTTGAATGAGGAAAGAAGTAAAAAGAGAGACACTGAAACAACTACACCTACCGGTAGACCTTCAGAACAGCCTGGTACCAAAAGGCAAAGATTAAATCCTCTATCAGAAGAATAAATTGTTGAAAAAATCACTGATAGTCAGAGGAAAGAAGGAGTAGACAACCATCAAACATTCCCAGTTAGTGGGACATCTACCAACTCATAGAAAAAAGAGCTAGAAAGACAACAAAGTGCAGAGGTGTCATCCTTCAGACCACCAATGAAGGATGCTTGGAATATCAAGAAGACATTTATAGACATAAAAGCCAGAAATGATCCATTGAGAATTCAAGTTTATAATCAATATTTGAAAATGGCCCCCACAAATCAACAGAGATTGATTTCAGCTTATGACATCAAGGAAGGAAAAATGGTAATGAGTCATTTCAAGCCTAAAGTGCAGCAACCTCAAACAGTAGCAGACTACCTTAGAACCAATTTTGAGTTATGGTAAAGGATATTCATCCTTTGGATCAGATTGAATTACATAAAAAAACTGGAGAAATGATTTATTCAACCTTGACTGGTAAGGGAATGATGGCCCAAAGGTTGCAAAATTCCTTGGATAATACAACTACCCAATTGCATTTGGTAAAAGCTTCATCCCAGGCCAAAGATAATAGAATAAAGACTTTAGAAGAAATAATTATTGGATTGGATAATGATCCCAAAGATGTTAAGGCTGCAGAAGCCTTAATCAAAAAGAAAGATGACGATATTGCTTCCCTAAGGAAACAACTAAAGCTGCCACCTTCAAGGCATCCACAGACTGCTGAGGTCATAAAGCAAAAATATGAAGAAGAGCTAATGGATTTGCTCTTAAAACTTAATGAAAAATTGAATGAGACTGAACAAGAACTTGAAAAATCACTTAAGGACAAGCAGGGAGAGTCGACCTCTCAGCCTCCCGATGTGATTCCAGTAGTCTCAATAGTAATCCCTTCTACAACACTAGCACCAAACATCCCAGCAGCCACAGCAGAAGTGGTCACAGGTACAACAACAACAGGACAGTCAACAGGACTAGCACATGGCAACATTGCCAATTTTAGCACTGAGGAACTAATAAAATCAATGGAGGAATTGAAGCTCCAAGTTACAGAACTCCAAAAATCAAAGGAACATTTTACTACTTTGGAACAAAAGTATGATCTCTCGAAAATAAATGTTGCAGAAAAAACAAGAGAGATCAACAGATTAGAAAAATTGGTGAAAGCATTAGAAAAGGATCTCACATTGGAGAAAACTTTGAACGAAATCAAGGAAATTCTTTAGGACAACATCATTCAATAAATAAATGATGTTTGGCCATCAATCCAAATAATTTATGAGCAAATTGATTTAGTTAAACTGGCTCTAGAAGAAGTTCAAAAGACAAGGGCAGAATTAGTAAAAATGCCTAAAGAAGCCAACGAGCTCATCCAGTTTCTAAATACCAAGAACAAATATCAGCTTGAAGAGTTGGGCATTCAAGATAGAACAAGGAAAATTTTGGAAGTAAAAAATGTTTTTACTAAAAGAACTCTGATGCAAAACTTAGAAAGAAGATGCCATGATATGCAGGAAGAAATCAATGCTTTTATGAAAAGATTTGATATTTTGCAGAGTAGAGGGTTTCCAAGTCTTTTAGTTTCTCATGATAAACTAATGAACCATCAAAACTATGTTGAGAAATTGAATAAGTATGCAGACAACCAGGCAAGTCCATCGACAAGTTCATCAGCAGCAAAAGCATTGCCTTCAGGTAGAATTCTTTATGACAGTCTGGAAAACTTGTTTTATCTCAAACATGAGGTAAATCACTTATTTCCAATTCAACCTACCTTTTTCATATACACAGAAACTGATGAGACCCTAAGAAAGCTTCAAAGAACTAGAATACCAGAAGCAAATATGGTGGGAAGATATGTTGGACATGTTGTAAAATTATCCTTGGATGAATTTTGGTTATTTACTACAGTAATTAAGGGTAAAAAGGATAAACAGAGATCAAACAGGTCAAAGTGTATCAGTATAGGTAAAGAGTGTCAGTAAAAACAAGGTAGTCAGCACAGAGTTACCAAAGAAGACAGCAGCAAGCCAAATCATAGGGCCTGCCTCCAGCACACTCACAAAAATAGGAACAACACAACATCGGTTTACCTCTTCTCCTATCTAGGAGACTATCTGTCTCTATTTTCTTGTAACTTATTCATGAGTCATCCCAAAATATTTCTCACTCTGTTAGGAGATATTTTTTATAATTTTTCGTATAAATACTCCCTCAATTAGAGTATTGGGGGGGGGTGGATTCTTAGTTTCTTCCGTAATAATGATTATTTTGGAATAAAGTGTTGTTGGACCAATTTTGCATGGCTAGATGGATAAAGAATTGATGCAAAGGACTTTTCACAGGATTCTTGAGTTAGACACCGGATCAATAAGTCTTCTATCTCTTATGTTTTAAAGTTTTTCTTGTTTATTATACCATCTATGTTTCATATCTGAATGATAAATGAAAAAGAATAATTCAGAAAGTGCTTAAGTGCAATATGTTTTCAATCGTTGTTATTCTTAATGTTTTCCTCTGAACTAGTATGAACAGTGAATTCTTAATTGCTCCTATTTTCTAGTTTATTCATTCTGATTATTTGGTAAATAATTATTAATTTCTCTTTATTAATAATCATTCAAGTTCCCTCTTTCGAATATGTTGAAGGATTCTTAATTTCCCTTCACCTATTTTGAGTTCATTCCATTTATTCTAAATCTTTATTTGTTCCCTATTTGATTACCTTGCCCTGTGAAACCATCCCTTGTTAAGAAACCAAATCAAGTTAAGCCATCTTCTTTGACTCCATTAGCCCAATGGCCTAAACCACTCAGTCCTACCCCTCTGTTTTTTGAATTCCATCACCCAAACACAATCAAAATCCCTAAACTTTCATAACTAGCCTAATATCTTTCAAAACAAAGCTAAAACTTAAAGAGAGAGCCCTCTCTAGGTACAGATTGGCTAGATTTTGTACCTAAAATTTTGGTTTGTGGTTACCTCGGACCCCTTTCCTCTTCCCAACAACTTCAAGGAAAATCTGAGTGATAACACTAGCCACTACTGAAAGGGAGATCCAACCCCTTGATCAGAACACCAGCATCTATTGGCAGGAAGCTTCTACTTCCACACTGAAGGCTTCAACCCTCAGAACCACTGCAAACAATGTTTCATCAATTTTCACACTGAATCCCACAGATTCAACACAACTCATCATAAAGATCATCAATAATATACTTAACCCAAACTTCAATCAGTACAGTGAGATAATTGTAACCAAAACAGAGTAATAAACCCAGATTTTAGAATTAGCATGTAGAAACAATCTCAACCCTGATCATTCATTATCTTAAAATGCATACGCTACTTTGCCTTACTGAGCCCGCGTGTATACGCGCTTTCCTTCACACCAACCTGCGTATAGATCTAAGAATACTGATCTTCTAGAATATGGTCAGTCACAAAACCAGATATGAGGATTTCAGTCAGATATCTTTTCAGTATTGCAGAACCCTTAATCAGTCAGTCATCATTAAACATATTTATTCACTCATTGATTAGATTTGTACATATTCAACTTAGCAGTATATACAGTATTCAAGCAACCCAAATCTACATGAATAATTCATTGAAAAACAATAGAAATACAACAGCAATAAACATATAACCTCTGTAGTAAGCTTCATAAAATCATGACTTCCATACACGCCTTTTCTGAGACAAAGCCACGTATATATGCGCTTTCACCAAGACGAACTAGCGTATAGATCTGTAAATATTAATTTTGCAAAATGTTTTAGATATATAGACTTACCCATATTTCTTCACTTCTCTTCAGCAACCATGCGCCAGATCACAGATCGAAGCATTTCATGCAAGTACATAGTCATTTCAGGTCTAGAGATCCTGATCCATCAATGTATCCAAGGGTGCATCATAGATTCAGATCCAATAATAAAACAGATTTCATACCATGTAGATATAATTCAGAGAGAAGTATTCAGTAACAACCCTTACACATGCATATCCTTGCACTATGATCTTCTTCTCCCTATATGGATTTAGCCTTTATTAATACCATGAGCCAAAACCACACAAGTGTCAATGGAATTCTTGGACGAAATCAAATAGATGATACAACGAACAATACTATGGGCTAATACCATGGTAATTCCCCTTGGTATCATAATTTTAGAGCGCAAAAGGTATATGCGACTTCACTTCTTCATACCCACATGTATACGCGACTTCTCTTCATAAAAAATATGTATATACTAATTCTAGATGTGTAGGCGGGTTGCCTGCATACCAAGTAGCGTATACATTGTCTTCATATGCGGGTTGCCTTCATCAAACCTAAGTATACATTGAGAAATATTTCCTGTTTCCTTTCTCTGGCATTGACTAGAATTCATTTTTCAGTCACATCTGAACTGACCAGTAGAAACATCATTTTTACATCTTTAACAAATAGGTTTCTTATAAAAATGAAACTCATCAAGTAGGTTTCCATCAAGGACAACTTCATCAAGTAGGTTTCCATCAAGGACAACATATTGCATCATATTTCCAACACAATTTTTCCTACTAACTGAATCCTTTTCACTTCTTTTGTTTTTATTCATGATTTTTTCATGCTCAATTCTATTATTGTTTTAGCTAGAATAGGAAACTATTTAATGGCCTGTAAGAAAGGGATTTTGATACAGATATTTTTCAATTCATCTAGAAAATCACACTACAAGAAAAAATCACATTGGTGAGGGTCATGCTTGTGACAGACCTTTAAGGTCCGTCACCAATGTCACATATGGTGACGGTCCTTAAAAAACCGTCACTGTAAGTGTATATAGTGATGGTCCTTTATGGTCCGTCACCAAAGACATTTTCAATGACACTTTTGGTGAGGGTTGTTAAAGGCCCCTCACTAATTCTCTCTTTGGTGACACTTCTAGTGGCGAACTTTTAATGACCCTCACCAATGCTCTTTTTGTTACTTTTGGTGACGGTCAAAAAATGTCCGTCATCATTGATAATTAAAAAACCGTCACTATAAGTGTATATAGTGATGGTCCTTTATGGTCCGTCACCAAAGACATTTTCAGTGAGACTTTTGGTGAGGGTCGTTAAAGGCTCATCACTAATTCTCTCTTTGGTGACACTTCTAGTGACGAACTTTTAATGACCCTCACCAATGCACTTTTTGTTACTTTTGGTGACGGTCAAAAAATGCCCGTCATCATTGATCATTCCAATGAGTTTTTGATGATGCTATGTGCCTGTTAATATATTTTTTGTCAAAAGTTAACGATTTAATACCATTACTATGGAGTATTTTTTATAATATGTCCAAGGCCATAGTGGTTCAGGTCAGTCAATTTTTTTAGAAGTAATTAGTGTTTATCATTTCCCTCAAGTAATGACAAGTCCATTAGAGATTTCCTATGAGTCAACACATGATTCATATATATTAAGTTTATTATCTAGCAAATTCCCTTTAGATAAAGTTCCACTATTGTGTGTAGGAAATATATTATTTAATACATAATCAAGCTTTGACATTTATATTAATGAGAAAAACCTAACGATCCTCACCAATCTGGGCACGCCTTAAATTAATGCTTTGGCACACACTAATATTTCTTAGCACCCCACATGTATTGGAACATATTTATACCTAGAACATATCGTGATGACACTGACGCCCATGCACATGGAGGCATGAGCTAGCACAACATGGAACTCTCCTAGCATGTGTTGGCATGTTGCATATAGTCCCTAGCATGCCCTAGAACACCTTGGTTGAATGCATTGACATACATTAGCACTTGGCACACAATGCCACTTGGCATGTATTGGGACCTATTATTAGTGTGCCTAGCATGCCCCTTTTCAAAAGATAAAGTCTTGACTTATTAACCCTCTTATTGGTTCTTCATTTTGTTGCCTTGACACATATTGACATACCCTAGCACCCTGCACCACATCCTTAGCACCTACCATGTATTAGCATATCTTGGCACTATTAATTGGCACGTGATATAATTAGCACACCCTGGAACTCCTAAGCACACTTTGGGAATTCTTGACATGCCTTGATATTCCCTAGCATGCCTTACCAATGCTTAGCATACCTTGTCAGTCCCTCCTTGGCATGACAACTAACACTCATTAACACTAGTCTCTGGCACACGTTCCTCATATTCATTAACTTCCATGAATTTTTGCCTAGTGCTCCCTTAATGTTTTTTCCTAGTAATCCTTAACACTCATCAACATGCATTATCACTCTCTAGCACACCTTAGCACTCTTCAACATTCCCTTCCACTTCATAGCATGCATAACACTAGTCCCTGACACATATTGGCGCTTGGCACATGTTGGTTCTTGGAAAGTCTTAGCATGTATGGAATACGTTGAGATGCCTTGGTATGATTTGGCATGGTTTAATATTAAATTTATTTGTGATTATCAATTGCTGGAAAGTAGATGAGAAACAAAAAAGGAATACTTGGCACTTAGAATGCACTAAGACTTTGCACTTGGCACCTAGTGTTGGTGTGCCTAGCATGCCCCTCTTGGAAAAGGTAAATTGGTGACTTATTAACCCTCTTGTGTGTTCATTTCCTTGTAGTTTAAATTTTTTCTCCCTTTTGTTGTCTTGACAGTACCTGACACACATTGACACACCCTTGCACATCTTGGCATGCCTTTTCACTTGGCACATCTTAGCATGTTTGACATGTATTCCCACTATCTAGCACATCAAGGGGGTGAAGAGAGATGTAGTCCTAAAGTAGGTAGAGTACGAGGGCTGTGTAAGGGTTGCTAAAAGGAGGTCATGATCATCCTCCAAGAGCAAGATCATCATGTGAGGGTTCAGAAGAATGTTGCATACCTTAAGGGTCGGTTTGCGCTAGTTAGTAGGATGGCATATTGTTGGTTCTCTTCTGGCAGATCGAGCTTAAGAGAGGTTTCTCATGAGAATCTGGGCATGTGATTTCAATGGTGTCTTTGTGTGAAGGCTGCATCAAATTCTGAAATTTTGAATTTGCAACAAAAAACAATGAGATTGGAAACCAAAAAGGACAAAAAAAAATGCACCCACACTGGTGAGG
Source organism: Pinus albicaulis (assembly GCA_034641835.2). Taxonomy (NCBI): domain Eukaryota; kingdom Viridiplantae; phylum Streptophyta; class Pinopsida; order Pinales; family Pinaceae; genus Pinus; species Pinus albicaulis. Next base: position 1,507,219,712 of record CM076575.1, on the reverse strand, counting down.
AATTTTGATGCACCAGGAGTGAGGAATGTGGGGCATCTAATTTATTTTTCCCTTAAATAAATTGGACAATAAATTGTAATTTCATCTCATAACAACTTGTGTCAGTTAATTAAGTCATGATGATCAAGTTAGCTTAATAAATTCAAGTACTTGAGGGTCTAAGATGAGGCATCTAGAGGGATTCTAATATTTTTGAGGTCCAGTTGAAGTTGATGCATTAGTGGGGTGCAAGTGTAATTAACTCGATTAAATGAGTTAAAATCAATTTAACTAGTTCTAACTGACTGATGAGCTAGTGAGAGGTCCAGTGAATTAAATTAGATTTAATTCACAATGAGTGATCAATCATATAACTGATAATTTGCTATTAATAGTTGCATGCATATCAGTTTCGAGGAATACCCATTTGAGACAGAGGTTAAAGGGAACATAGCTATCAGTTGTATTCAAAGAAAATTTCCCATGTGCAATTATAAAGTCATTGGGATGCCATGATGGATTGTGCAATCAAGGAAGACTGATTTTCCTAATTAATAAGGATTTAATTCCCTAGGAATTGCATGAGCAAGGTAGGTTGAAGTAAGGATGAGAATTGGCTAAGTACTAGACTGAGTTTGCCTAGATCAACGAGAGACAATTGACATAGTGCTGGAGAATATCATGAGAGATTAAGCATTAATGTATTGTTTCATGATTCCTTGACTTAATACACAATAGAGATAGAGGGGTTTTGAGCAATTTCTTTCCCCAAATACATCATGTTGTTGTGCGATTGATAATTTATTTCTCTTACTTATATGTGATTGTGCGATCGTGTCTTGTTTCCACAAATTGTAGGAAGGATTCAATATCTTGTTTTAGTAGATTACAAGATCAGATTGAATCTCGTTGGTTAGATTTTCTACATGGTATCAGAGCAGGAATTTTTTGGGCGGCGAGTTTTCAAAGAATATTTGAATATTTTGGTGTAAAATTTTCAAAAAAATATAGAATATTTGGATTCCTCACGAAAATCTACCCAAATGGGAAAAAAAAATCGGTTGAATAGGAGCTCGGATGAGGGAGATATCATCGATTTAAAATCAACTCATTTTTAGAAACTTTTTGTAACGTCGGGACAATTACACTGTGCACGAGTCAAGAACCTATATGTAATTGAGGTACCAGATGCATGCAAAGCTTTGAGGAGAAAGGCAGAATTTAGAGACTCGGTGGTTTAGAGGGAGCATAAATTACCTCTCAACATGCATCCTCATGAGAAGCAGTCTCAGAAGGTTGTGGAGTAGTTTCCACAATTGGAGAAGTAGAGAGGAGACTGAGTGGAAGCATCCACTCAAGCAAAGACCTCCATGAGGGGGAAATTTCGAGCCAGATGGGAAGAGGGAGCATCCATACGTTGAGGTGTAAGGTGGGGTGATATGTAGACATAATCCCAAGATAAGAAATTTGGGCAAGGTCCATTGAGATGGCGTGTCTCATGGATCGAACCTGGCTACGAGGAGCTTACAATACAATAGTAGTAGGAAGGATCAATTAGATTGATGTAGTCATATGTCAGCAAGACAAAAATCAGAGTGACAGATGTCAAATACTGGATTACAAATCAGAGTTATAAATAGTTCAAAGGGCACGGATGTAGATGTCAGCAGCAACGCAGAGAATCCAGTACTAGACAGGTGTAGTAGCTAGCAGTAGTCAGAAGACTCTGATGACAGATGCATTATACTGAGTAATTTGTTTGGATGCTATTTAGTTTCAGGATTTTCAGGTGCAAACAACACTAGAGAAGTGTAGCATGCAGAACATTCCAAAGGTACTAGATGGGGATATATTGAATTCCTTTCTTGCTGAAAGGGAGTGTTGAAATTTGCAACAAGAAATAGTTAAATTGGCAACTAGAAAGGACAAAAAAAATGCACCCACACTAGTGAGGAATTTTGATGTACCAGGAGTGAGGAATGTGAGGCGTCTAATTTATTTTTCACTTAAATAAATTGGACAATAAATTTTAATTTCATCTCATAACAACTTGTGTTAGTTAACTAAGTCATGATGATTGAGTTAGCTCAGTAAATTAAATTTAAGGTGATCGAGGTGGATATTGGTGGCCACCCACCTATTCCACTTGGGCCCTCACCATTGTCTCTTTTAGTTTTCCAGTTTCCTTAATTATAGCACAATTTACTATTTTTGTCAATTTTTTCGGGTCCTAAACTTCCGGAGCCATTTTGAGGCCCCAAACGACATTTTTTGGGCATGAAAGGTTTAGCGATTTCTTAGAAATCGCATTAGTAGTTGTAGTCCTCGGAGAGATCTTTCTAACGAGGTATCATATGCGTCAAACAAAGATCATATGACCAAGTTACGACCCCGAAAAGTTGGCTGCCCAACTAACCCCAACGAGGCCCATAAACTCTTGGTGTTACATCTCCTTGGGTTAGGGTTTTGGTTGTTTAGGGTTTTATCTTATTTTTAAATAATAAAAAAGACCCTTCATCCTTATTGTAACACAGTTAAGAGGAACATAACTATCAGTTGTATTTATAGAAAATTTCCCATGTGCAATTATAAAGTCATTGGGATGCCATGATGGATTGTACAATCAAGGAAGGTCTATTTTCCTAACTAATATGGAGATAATTCCATAGGAATTGCATGAGCAAGGTAGGCTGAGAATTGACTAAGTATTAGACCGTTTTTTCCTAGTTCAGCATGAGACAATTGGCAAAGTGCTGGAGAATATCAAGAGAGATTAAGCATTGTATTGTTTCATGATTCCTTGACTTAATACAAAATAGAGATAGAGGGTTTTGAGCAGTTGCTTCCCCAGATACATCTAGTGTTGTGCAATTGATAACTTGTTTCTATTACTTATATGTGATTGTGCGATCGTGTTTTGTTTCCACAAATTGTAGGAAAGATTCAGTATCTTGTTTTAGTACATTACAAGATTAGATTGAATCTCGTTGGTTAGATTTTCTACATGAAATAGAAGAGAGGGTTGATACCATCTTGCCTTGTGGTGGTTAGTAGGCGGCAAGGTCTGTGATAAAGAACAACATAAATGGAGGAGGGCTAGCACTGTAATTTAGAGCCATAACAGAAGTCGACGCAGGCGTAATATTGACTAATTTAACCCTAGTTTGAGGGTTGACATTGAGATCCGAAGTTCATGTCAAGATTCTATCAAAGAAATGCCTAGAATCTATGCATCCATATGAGCTAGTTCGAGTTTCTTATGGAGGCAAGAGTCGTGTTTTTTCTATGTGTGGATAGGGTTTGATCTACAACAATTAGAATTACATAAGTATAATGCCCTAGTTAGGACAATTTCCTAGCATGTTTAGTTCATAAGGTATCCCCTTAAGACTGTGACAAATTTGTGTAGAAGAAGACGGGTTGTGACCCTTAAAGCGAGGTTTATTTCTGCAATAAAGACCGTAGATCTAGAAGTGGTTTGTAGATTCAGTATGTGTGGAGATAATAGATCCAAAGGAGGGTGGAATTTGAGCAGAAGATTGCGCATGCAGAAGAAATGTGCCATATGAAGAATGGATTGACATGCAGAGGAGTTTATTTTGGTGGACTTTCCATAGAGTTTTAAACAAATATCTGAAGAAACCTATAAAAAATTAGCAAAATCACTGTTAGTGGCTAATTTGTAACCCTACTTCAGTCATCTACAAATTGTTAGAAGTATGATAAGAGGAGTAGTTCATATTTTTTCATATATTGGACAACAAAGATCAAATTGTCAATACACAAGAACAGTGATCTTGAGAGGACTCAAACCATTGTTAGGTGGCAGATTTGAAGAGCCCTAGATCAGTAAAAAGAATTGACTGTGGTTGGGCAGATTGATGGTAGTCCAAGTACAGTTGGAGGGTTGTTAGGTTACTGTCAAAGAAGAGCCCTGACTCTTATTCTAGTGATGGACAACAAAATTGGTAGAAGGGTAGGTGTATAGGGCCTAAGGATGTGCAGACTTTGAAGGACTAAAGTAACATTCAAGTGGGCCAACCAACTAGCCCTAGTTCACTATATTGTAGAGGATTTATTCAGAGAGAAGAAGGGCAACCTCCAGAGCCCTGGACTTCTCATCTTGGAGCTATAATATGGAAAAAGTGGGCTTACCAAAGAGTTGTTCACAAATGGAATTGTGAAGAACTTGTTACCACTCAAACTAGTAGTGGACCTAAAAGGGGTTCCTAAGAGGGCAACTTATAGGACAAGGGAAACGATGGAGGCTTATCCCATTGTCACCATAGCTAAGACTCCTTTCTGTTCACGGAATTTCACCGATGGTTCGAGTCCCGATAATTTAGGAAGTCACTTGTAGCATATAGGTCAATGAATAGGTGGGAAGTGACCCTCGAAACCCTTTCCCTAAGATAAAATAAAGAGTGGGACTTGCTTTCCTTTTAAGCAAGTGAATTTATCTTCTAGGGAGAGAGGAGGGGGATTGAAGGGTTGAGGGAGAAGAAAAAGACTTATGAAGGAAGTTCTTAATCCCTAAAATCCTTTGGGAACTTGGATTCCCAAATGGTCCTTGATGAAAGGCCTTTGACACCAAATGCGACCACACGAGGCCAAGTGGACCCAGCCCAGGTTCGGGGATGGAATTTAGCAACCAATTATGTTCTTATCCTGGACAAGGTGAGGGGAAAGGATCAGACAAGAGTTTTTACTTCAATAGGACAAATTGATCCTACTAGGTTCTATCCTTGGGACCACCTAGGTAAAACTTGACAACAGAAATTTAAGACCCAGAGATAGGAGATTCCACTGCCTGTCAAGCGAGCAAAGAGAACCCGAGGGCACCCAACAACGCAGCTGCCTCTAGGAGATAGAATTTTTCCTCTAGCTAGATTCCTGGGAAATTGTTGCCCTAGGTGACCTAATGGGGCTAGACCTAGGGAATGTGAAAATTTCTTAATCTAAGAAACCCTACTACAGTATCTTGATTGACATCTCCTACTTGAATTAAGTTACAAGTTAATTTATGAAATATTTAATAAATTAGCAAAGTAAATAGTAAATACAACTAGAAACCTATGCATACAGATCAAATATTGAATAACATGTTCATAGCCAAAGTGGCAGACGGATTTTCTGGACAACTGTCCCCGAAAAAAACCCAATGCAGGAAAACCGGTGCAGCTAGCTCTAGAGGGTTTTCATTATTATGCAGAATCTAAGTACAACAATCCTAGGCACCAAAACTGATTCACCATTAATGACATAAGTAATTGTGAGATTATACTTAAATGAAATTAGGAAAATAAACAAGAGATTTTAAGAATGACATTTTTATGAATTTTTTTTATGGTGTGGCAATGGTAAGAAGTGAGTAGTCAATATGGTGTGTGAATGCTTAGGATACCTTCTCACTCCCTCCTTGGCATGACAACTAACACTCATTACCACTCCCTGACACACCCTCATATTCATTCACTTCCTTGCATTTTGACCTAGTTCTCCCTTGTGTTTTCCTAGTACTCCCTAACACTCCTCAGCATGCATTGACACTCTCTACTTAGTGCTTTTCGACATGCCCTGCCACTTCATAGCATACATAACACTCCCTAACACACATTGGCACTTGGCACATGTTAGTGCTTGGAAAGTCTTAGCATGTTTGACATGCATTGAGATGAGTTGGTATGCTTTGGCATGGTTAAATATTAAAGTTATTTGAGATCAATTGTTGGAAAGTACATGAGAAGTAATAGAGGAATATTTGGCATGTAGAATGCACTAACACTTTTCACTTGGCACCTATTCGCACCTAGTGTTGGTGTGCCTAGCATGCCCCTCATAGAGAATGTAAATTGATGTCTTATGAACCCTCTTATGTGTTCATCTCCTTGCAGTTTAATTTGTTTCTCCATTTTGTTTCCTTGACCATCCCTAACACACATTGTCACACCCTTTCACATCTTGGCATGCCTTAACACTTGGAACATCTTAGCATGTTTGACATGCCTTCACACTATCTGTCACATATTATCATTCCCAATCATTCCTTGGCACTCATGCCCTCACAACTAGCCTTAATTGGGAACCTTACATTCCTTGGAACACCTTGGCACTCCCTAGTTGTCATACTCTCATAGATAGCCTTAATTGTTTTGCAACTTGGGAACCCAACCAAGTCATTAGAAAAAAAATGTTGTGCCCAACCCAAAGTCTCCCTTTCTTTGAAATTACTTTCTCCACACCTTATCACAACCATAGGCTTCCCTCTTGCAAGTCTTCCTTTGAACTTCTCCTAATACACTTCATCCTTGGGACACCTGGAATTCACTGACACTCCTTGGAACACACTCAGTATTCATTCATTACTAAGCATTTTGATATAATTCTCCATTGTGTTCCCCTGGAACTCCCTAACACTCCTCAACATGCATTAACATTGTCTGCCATGTGTTAGCACACCTTTTCATTCCTTGGCAATCCTTAGCTATCATGCCCTCACAACTACCCTTGAATTTATTTAGACTTGGGAACCCAAACAAGTCCTTCCTTGACTATAATATCTTGACCAAGTTACAATTACTAAAACTATACTATGCCTTGTTCACCTAAGACCTTCCTATAACTCATCTTAGGCTACTCATTTCCAATCTCAACTCATCTCACTTAACAAGTTACCAAGTCAAGGCTCACATCCAACCATGGCCATAAAACAACTAAGCAACATAGTTTACATCTTCACATGCCATAACACCTAGCATGTTTAATGCTCCCTTAGCACCATGTGGCATGTGTTAGCATCCCCTACATTTATTGGAATGTTTTTCACTCCCTAACACGCTCTAACACTCCCTGACATTCCCTAACACTCTAGCATGCCTTGGCACTGCCTAACATATAACATTGTCACTCCCTTCTTAGAAGACTTGGAAATCACTGACACTTCCTATCACACACTCTTATCCATTCATTTCCATGCATTTTTAACTAGTTCTCCCTTGTGTTTCTGTGGAACTCCCTAACACTCCTTGGCACAAATTGACACACCCTGACACTTGTCACATCTTGGCACGTTGGCCTAACACACTAACATTCCTTGGAACTACCTATCATAACTTGCCACTCCCTCCTTAGCACACCTATAACTCACTGACACTCCATGTCACACACTCTTATTCATTTCCATGCATTTGAAGCTAGTTCTCCCTTGACTTTCCTTGGCATTCCATAACACTCCCTGACATGCATTGGCACACCTTAGAACATGGCACATATTGGCATGTTTCCCTGACCTCTAGCATACCTTGTTACTCCCTCCTTAGCACACCTAGAACTCACTAACACTTCCTATCACAAACTATTATTTTTTCATTTCCATGCATTAATTTTACCTAGTGCTCCCTTGTGTTTCCTTGAAACTCCCTAACACTTCCTAACACATGTTGGCACACCCTGGAAACTGACACATCTTGGTTGCATGCCACCATGGCACTCTAGAATGACATAACGTTGCCTAGTAGCACACATGGAACTCGCTGACACTCCTTGCCGCGCATTCTTATTCATTCATCTTAACTCATCCCACTTAACATGTTACCAAGTCAAGGCTCATGTCCAACCCTAGCCATAAAGCAACTAAGCAACATAGTTTACATATTGACATGCCATAACACCTTACACGTCTAACAATTCCTTGGCACTATATGACACATGTTAGCATCCCCTACATTCTTGCCATGCTTTGTCACTCCCTAGCACTACCTGACATTCCCTGGCACTCTAACATGCCTTGGGACTGCCTAGCATATAACCTTGTCACTCCCTCCTTAACACACTTGGAACTCATTAACACTCCCTATCACACACTCTTATCCATTAATTTCCATGCATTTTGAACTAGTTCTCCCTTGTGTTTCCATGACACTCCCTAACACTCCCCGACACACATTGGCACACCCTAGCACCTGACACATCTTGGAATGTCACCCACTCTAACATTCCTTTGCACTACCTAACATACCATGTCACTCCCTCCTTAGCACACCTAGAACTCACTAACAATCCCTGTCACACACCCTTATTCATTCATTTCCACACATTTGAAATTAGCACTCCCTTGCATTTCCATGGCACTCCATAATGCTCCTTCACATGCATTGGCACACCCTAGCACCTAGCACATCTTGGCATGTTTCTCTAGCCTCTAGCATTCCATAACACTTCCTAGTATACCTTATCACTCCCTCATTAGCACACTTCCTGTCACAAATTCTTAGTCATTCATTTTCATGCATTAATTTGACCTAGTGCTCCCTTGTGTTTCCTTGACATGCCTTAACAATTCCTAGCACATGTTGGCACACCCTGGCACCTGACACATCTTGTTCACATGTCACCCTGGCACTCTATCATGACTTAACGTTGCCTAACATACCATGTCACTCCCTCCTTAGCACACCTGGAACTTGATGACACCCCTTGTCACACACTCTTATTCATTCATTTCCATGCATTTTAACCTAGTGCTCCCTTGTGTTTCCCTGACACTCCCTAACATTCATAGCACATGTTGGCAGGCCTTGGCACCTACAACATCTTGGACGCATTTCGCCTTGTAACTCTCACATGACTTAGCGCTACCTAGCATACCATGTCACTCCTTCCTTAGCACGCCCACAACTTGTTGACCCACCCTGTCATACACTCTTATTCATTCATTTCCATGATTTTTTTCCTAGTGCTCCCTTGTGTTTCCCTAACACTCCCTAACACTCCTTAGCATTCATTGACACACCTTGGCACTTGACACATCTTGGTATGCTTCCCTATAACTCTAGAAATCCTTGGAACTACCTAACATACCTTGTCACTCCCTCCTTAGCACACCTATAACTCACTGACACTTCATTTCCATGCATTTGAAACTAGTTCTCCCTTATGTGTCATACCCTGGCCTGCCTTAGCCACCTGCTTGTTGTTAAGAAATAACCATGAGCAATTAAATCTTTGCTTAGTGGGATCCTATTATGCATTTCATTACATAATGACATGATAATTATAGTTAAGCACAACATCACTAAGAGAAGAAAGGTGCATTACCAAGCAAAGGGAATTAAAGGGAATAATTTTTCCCAAATGTAGACCTACTGATCAAAGCGACTTTACTTGGTGAATATGATTAATGACAAGATGAAGCATTGTGCTGCTTTGCATGGTGAATGTGCTTAATGAAAAGATGAAGCATTGTGCTTAGTGAAGATCAAGGCAAAGGCCTACACCTAACATCGAGCATAATAATTACTGAAGAGTGTAGGGACAAGTAAAGCAACAATAAAGGACTTCCAAATCTACAAAGGAAAGGGCATGTTGAGTACAATTCCAATTGCTTGATGTCCTATGTTGGACCTTGAAGAAGACATTTGAGGTGTTCAGTTGGAGTTCCTCAAGCGTAGTTTGCGAAACTTGAGCAAATGAATAACCTAACCACCACACAAAGGAGAATGGATTGCCACGCAAGGGGAACACTAAACATGTTGTATTTAATAATAATCTCACATAAGGAAATAGAAGTAAGAAATTCAATCCATTCATTCATCAAATGTTAGAATAACCTTGTTCACTCACATTTAAAAATAAAATAATGAGCCTATAGTTACACACATCAACCAAAATAGTGAAAAAATAATAAGAAAAAAATTATAAATAAAAGATGAATTAACCCAACACTAATCACATCATAATATAATATAATGACATGCTAAATGCCCACACCATTAATTTCTCTTCTTTTCTAACAACATTAAAAACCATATTAAGATAACATTACATTAAAATATTACATAAATCTCTCATCATTTTTAACAACACTAAAATCTATACTAAAATGGCATTACATTATTTTACTAAAAACCACACTAAAATAACATTACATCATTTTTAGAAATGACATAAACTGTGAATAAATAAATAAACACAACAATTATTTAGACTACCACAATTTTTTTCAACCAGTCATGCCAAATTCCTAGGAATTCCATTCGAGTTGAAATTTCAACAAACTCAATTTCACTTCAAAGTTGAGCCACTCACAAATTTTGAAGGGTGACACTCTAACAATCTACATTAGTTGTTTAGTCAAATTTTTTTAATCAATCGTAGAAGAGATTTGAAATTTCGTATTCAGAATTATTTCCGAGGGAAAACACAAATCGTATCGGAAATAATTCCGAGGGAAAACAAAAATCCAATATAATAGGCATGGAGCAGCACATCAGCTCTGATCATCACTGTGAAAGTGAGCATCATCGACATTCAATTAAGATCGATTGCAAGATATTTGAAATTTCGTATCCGGAAAGAATTCTGAGGGAAAACAGAAATCCAAACTAAGAGGCATGGAGCAGCACATCGTGTCTGATCACTGTGAAGATGAGCATCATTGTCATTCTCAGGCGGGTAGATGCCATATGCAAAAGGTATGAAAGTACGATATTGACAAACCCAGGGAGAATCAGATATCCAATGACGCCTTCATCAGGATTCAATACTGTTGTTGAGTCCGACATTGAGGCTGCAAAGCAGGTTAGTAAGCCCTACATTTCCCCTGGCTCTATTTTTAAAATGCTGGGAAAAAATGCTAAATTCTGTGGCTTTTTTGGTACCAAAAAGTCAAAGATGCAGCGAAGTAGAAGAACAGGGCATGTTGAAATTCGACCCTGAATGCTGAAATTCGACATACCAATGCCAGATTGCATGAAGAGATTCCCAAGTTGCAGAAATTGGCTTTAAAAAAGGTCAGGATTAGTTATCCTTAATTTTATCCAAGTGTTTTTTAGGGCTTTTTAGGGTTTCGTATATTTTCTCTTCAGTTACTCAATATTTTAATGATGTAGCAGCCTTTTCATCTCAATGTTGAATGGCATAGTTCCAGGAAGCCCGATTCGAACATGTTTCAGAGCAGCACCTGTTCCAGAAAACCAATTGGTAAGGAGGCTTTAAAAATCCACTTGTCATATCATTTCATATTTTATTTCAAATGTACACCAAAAACATCACTGTAATCTTCTAGAGTTACAAAATCGTAATATTCTCTTAATATGTTCCTGCATACAGGGAATCAACGGGATTACTTTTATTTTCATAATATCTAATGTATGTTTGAAAAAAGTCTCTATCACTATATCCCTGCTATCCACAACATCAACTATGCTCTGTTGAGCAGTATCTTCAACCACTTCCTTACCAATACAAGACATGTTGAAGCCATATACATTTCCCAAAATGATAGACTAGTTCCCCTTTTCCAACACCAGCCACATACATCTTAGCTATGCCTGGAAGGATTGCTCCAATAGGTTTCAACCAATGATCATGAGCATAAATAACTAAGCTGAGAAATTATTCATAAAACATGCATTATCCCATTCACTCACTCACTATGTCATCTACACTTTGACTTTCAATTTCCATGCAGTTTTCAATATCTTCTATCATGTTGTGGACTACAGTAATAACTCCATGCGAGTTTTTATTTTTGGAATTTTCACTTTCTTCTTTGAGCATGTTATTTTGTTTTCTAGCCTGAGAAGCTACAAATTCCATCTTCTCAGTTGCTTCAACTGCAATTACTTTTACAGCTCCTACCTAAGGACCACCTCCAAATGTTTATTTCTCATTAATTTTTGGGGAGGGGGATTTTATTGGTGTATTGAACGGGGAAAGGAGACATAAGGGTATCATTGATGGGTAGAAGTGAGAGTTACTGAAATCTATAATCCTAACATTAGGGAATGAGATGGGGCCTTAGGACTTGAGGGCAGAGGGGCTAGTGGGCCTAAAGAGAATGAAATAAGAGCAATTGATAGGGGAACCCCCAATAGTTGTGATAAGGGGATTAGGGGCCCTATTATCACAACCCATAAGCCTTAACCTATAACCACTAAATTCCCTATCCTCGTAACCCCCAAACCATAATCCTTTAACCCCTACACTTATAACTCATAACCCATTAAACCCTTGATCCCTTAAACCCTAAGCCACTAAACCCTTAACCCCTAACTGCTAACTTAGAATCCCTGAACCACCCTTAAAATTCACGACAATGTAACTTTTGGAAGTAGTTTTGGACAACTGCCCCCAAAAGTCATTAGAATTAAACTTTTAGATGCAATTGTTAAGTGACCGCCTCTAAATGTTAAATTCTCATAAGTTGTATAAGGAGTAGAAGTCCAATGCCTAATCTGATACTACTCCATGATAACTTTAATTAGTTTGGACGTTAATTGCATTTCATGGTCGGTAATGATCTCTCTTGGAACACCGAGCTTGGTAAAAATCTCCTCATAAATAAAATTGAGAATTGCCTATTCATTTGCTGGAGCTAGCGCCTTGGCCTCGACCCATCTCGTAACATCGTCAGTGCACACTAGAATATATTTCTTCTTTCAGGACATTGGCATGATCAGGTCTCCAAAATCAAGGGCCCACCTTTCGAATGGTTTGACCGATAATGGGGCTATAACGACATTTTTTTTGCTTGAACTAGCATCCCCATTCTATAGTAGTTATCGCATTGGCTGGTATGGGGGATGATTAATCAAAAGGGCTTGAAGTGCCATTGCATGGGGCTTCATTTGAGACAATTCCATGTTGCATATTTTTCTATTAAACAAATGGTACCCATGGTGAGGAGGTATTTACCTTTTTAATTGCATGAAGAAAATGTCAAGGGAGAGGGCACCATTAGGTTTTCCCATTGAACCCTAATTCACCCAAGTTAAAATTCACTCCTTCATGTGCCATTGCATTTGATTCTTGGTTGTTTGCCTCGAGCACATGATATACATAAACGAAAGAGAATAAACTATTATATGATGAATAAGGAGTTTAAAATCGCCAACAACAATCAAAGAAGAAAAATGATGTTCTTTTGTCAAAATTAATCCTTCATTAAAACTCAATTTACCCAAATTCTAATTCACTCCTTCATTTGCCACTGCATCTGATTCTTGATTGTTTGCCCCAAGCACATGATATACATAAACAGAAGAGAATCAACTACTATATGATGAATAAGGAGTTTAAAATCACCAACAAAAATCAAAGAATAAAAATGATGTTCTTTTGTCAACATTAATCCTTGAAGTAATGCATATGCTTCCACTTGGTTGCTTGAGATTGATCCTATTCCCCATACAAAAGAAAATTCTATTTTTCCTTTGGGACAAAGGATAACCCCTTCTACTACATTATGTTTGCTAGTTTGTGAAAATTTCTTCTCCATACTAGGTATAAAACACCTCACCATTTTTTTCTAAATGGTGGGAAAACTTATCACAACTCAATGGCCAAACAAAAAACAAGGACAACCATCACTGGTTATTATCTGCTAATGCAGGTTGACTCATCATTATTATTCAAGGAAAACTACTCCACCTGTAATTACCCACTAGTGGTCTATAATGGGACAAAATTTTACGCTTGCGAGATGCCTCTAGGTCATGGTTCATTGACTTGTTTCCTTACGTTTGAACAAGACGAGTACGATGCGCAACTAGCTCATTCCAAACCAGATAAGAGGAGTACGAGGCGCAAGTATATAACTAGTCCTTGAATATTTATGTGAAGATTTTGTTTCATTTCTTCTATCTTTGAAGGCTATTGACAATTTTCGAGCAAACATGGCTTCCCGAGCAGTGAAGAAGCATGCACGAACATCAACCCTCAAAATGGTAGTGGTGAAAACCCCAAACAAGATCCTTAAGAGTGTCAAGAAGGCCTTGCTGATGAAGTCTGAGCCTAAAGTTGTTGAAAATGTCGAGAAACTAAAAAACTAGCTCCTATGGAGGACATTAGAGTTTTTGAGGTTCCAGTAAAGAAATGGAAAAGAAAAAAAACTGGGAAGTTAAAAAAGCAGTGCCAAAAATGTCGTTGCTCCCGAGAAGCCAACCCCTTTGAGTGAATCTGGGCCCAACAAAGGTTGAGTTTCAGGGTCTATCTTATAAACAGCTCAAGTTGTTTGGTAGGGTTTAAATTTTTGCGTATGAAACGATTAGGATATGTTTATTAGAATAATTTGAGGTTTAATATTTTGTCACCATGCTATTAATTGATTTGTGTTTTATTAAGCAAATGTAACATCTTCTTGTGTTTCATATTTCTGTATATATAGAAAAATAATTAGCAACACTCTTGGTTTATAGGATTACACATTTTTTGTGCTATTTTGATCTTGTGCCAAATTTTGCACAAATTATCTCTATCATGCACTAGGGTTCTTACATGGTCTTCTTGCAACCTATATCAACCACCCTCTCGAATCCTCTAGCCAAAACCCCAACTAGGATATGGGCATATCTTTTTGACGAGAGTGATCATCAAATTCAACAATATCATAGGTTTGTCATTACTAAAACTGAAAAGAAATTTTTAGTTAATCCAGGTACATGTAAAACACCATTGACCTCAAAGATATCACCCAATGGAATTTTGAGTGAGATAGATCCCAATCTTGTCGTTGCATATTTGAAATAATCATCAAACATAAACTTGTATGCTTGCCTCATACTCTTGAAGTTTGCCAAAGGCCATATGTTTGGTTGCTCCACTATCCATGTACCATCTGACATCATACATTGTGTTAGATGAAAGAGATGAGATCATGGATAAGTATGTCACAAGCTTGAATGAAAGCTCACCCACTCTAAAAAATACTGTTTCTGTTGTTATTGCCCGCCCTTCCCCTTCTTTTGAGGACACTAATAAGCATAGTTGTCAAACTCTTGACACATGAAACACTTGATATGTCCCAAGCATTTCTTACCATTGATTAGAGGAATTTGAATTCTCTTTCTCCCTTGCTGACCTATACTAGGTCCCCTATTTTTTCTGGTATTCACTATATTTATAGTGAGGGTTAGAATTTTTATCTTTCATCTTTATACCTTCAACTCACTCTAGTTTGTATCTTCTTGGATAAAATCATCCCATAACTTCTCAAGAGTCAAAAGTGGAAATCTTTCTTGGGCATAGGCACCTTAGACAAAAGGTTTCCATGAAGATGAAAGCCCATTCAAGGCTGTGTACCGAATATTCATGCTTGAGCTCTTTTCAAGTTGTTGCACAATGATCATAGAGTTTATTAATTTTTATCAAAGAAGTGGCTACAGTATCTATTTTGTTTATTTGTGTGGCTATAAGCTTGATCCTTAGAAGCATATTTCAATTGATGTTATCACCCCGATATATAGTGAAGATAGCATCAAACATCCCATTACTGATGGTTTTACTGATAATGTGTGGGATCCTTCATGGAGTCCAGGATGACTTGCTTTGTTTTTGCTATCTTCTTTTTATTTTTTTGTCAAATTTATAGATTGGTAGGTCGTTCAACTTTGGTATTTACAAATGCCAAAGATCATTCTCCTCTAACAACATCTATATTTTCACTTTCATGGTATGAAATTGGAGGGACCTTATAATCTGTCTTTGTATCTGAGATTGAATGTAGTCAAAATATTACTCTTGGATTACACTTTTAGAAAAAATAGATCAAGTACCTAAAGAAAAACTATCATAGGTCCATAGTGCTTTTCTCAAGCATGAATCCAAGGCATCCCATTGTTGAAACCTTCCGACAAATTCCTATCCCAAGTAGAAGTCTGGGGTTATTGGAAGGTTTCAACAAACATGCTCTTTAGCTATGAGAATTCCATTGGATTAGGACGTATCTCACAAAAAAATTTCCTGAGACTATTAGTCGCTTCTCTTGTCTTTTTGTGGTCATTCACTTCTCTTGTCATTGTGTGGGTCACTCCTTTTAGCCCCAAGTACATCACAGTACTCCAGGTTCAAGGTGTAGGATAAAGAATACAGACGAGTGGCATTTGTTCCATATTTTTATGATTACGTCCCTTGGGGTGCCAGACAAAAGAGGGCCCCACTCCTTAAGAAAATGTTGAATTCTTTCCAACAAAATTTAGACACCCTCCAAAATTTCACATCAATATCCCAAAGTAATAAAAAATCAACAAGTGGCTCCATTATGGAGAGAAAATCTTGACTTGATCACATAAAGCCTCATGAAGAATGGTAATTCTAATCCAAATTGTATTTTGAAGTTTGCCACTAAAGACTGAACCATGGAAGATAATGTTGTCCTTGTTTCTACTAATTGTTTAAACATGATATAGTCAGATTCAAATCTGGTTTCTCCAACCTTTAGAGTTGAAGATCAGCAAATTGTCGGTATACTGCTTCAGCATGTTGGTGGGTAGAAATAAAAATTTGAATTTTTATTCCATTTTCACATACAATTTTCATCCCTTGAACTTCAACAACAATATATTTCATAGGAAAATTTAACCTATGAAGCAAACAGGGTCAAAAAAATATGGTCTGTTACTTTGCATGAGAATTTTCTTTGATCACCTGCAGGACATTTGAAGGACCAATGATCTTAATTGCTTCTGATTTTTTTAGCACCCCAATCAATTGCCTTATCCATCCCCGAAGCTGCTATAGCCCTCAAGAAGTATGGACCTTCAAGAGATAGAGTGTTTACTAAGGGCTTATTGGTCATATTGGTCTAACCATCATAAATATAATGGACAAGCCATTACAACTCCAACAAGTACCAATCAGTTTTTGGACCTTTTAGAACCATCCATTAAAGACCTATAATTAGCATCAGATATGCCTGGAAGGTGCCTCGAAAGCTCCATTGCCATAGTGTCTCATTCTCCACTGCCTATAGTTCTCAGCTCTTAAATCTCCTTCTACCATATCATCCTCTGTCGGAACACCAATACGCATAGCCTAACTTGTATCAGGTTCATCTTGGGATTATCTTGCTCCACTTCAGGAGATCTCTGCTCATTTGTAATAATAGATTATGAATTAACAAAACATTCAGCCATTTCATTGTTTATATTGCTTTTAGACATACCTGTCGTTGTTGACATAGTGTGGGGAAAATACTTGTTTTCATATTTATGTCATGGAACCAACAACTCAATCATTTGAGAATCTTCACTGCCTCTATGTATATGCTCAATAGAATCTTTACTGAGGCTTACTATTTCATTATTTTTTTGTTGATTCAATGTTTTACAATGTCATATATCTGAAACATAGGTTTGGTTCCATATTAGGCTGATTGAATGGGAGATACATTGATGTTTCTGAAACAGCAAACATATTTCCCAATTTCATATCTACTCCCTCACTTATTGCTTCAACACTGTCAACTGCAATTTCTTCCATTGGTGCTGGAGCTTCTATTATACCATTGAACATAGGACCCACTGTATCTGAATAAAGAGGCCGACATGCACTAGAATATTTGGTCAAATGACTCTGTACACCTACCCTTCCTGAAGTAAGCAACATTGTAGGGGGGTCAAGCCCCAGCTGACCAGCCATATAAAGAATTTGTCTATGCAATTTTGCCTGACTATATGGACCTATGCAGCTAGGTGCGCAGCATGAGATACTCTAAACATGAAGCACCTTTTTGGTCTTCTCTTTAGCAGCAAGAAATTCAACAAATGCATTCCCTAACCCTCCTTCATAAAGAGGAATCTCTACTATAGATCATGATGGAACACCACAAGGGAAATTTTCTTCTATGATATATTGCACATACGTATCATTGGCCAATGCAAACTGATTCATGTCAGCAAGATAAAGGTGAGTATACAGAACGTCCTCCCATCCAAGATGATCCTCTTTAAGACTTGCATAGGTTTGAAGCTACCTTGTAGCCAACAACCAATAGTAATTATGTCATTCTATGTCTTTCAAGTAACCAAACTCCTTTTATTCTCAATATTGGGGTCCATTGGTGAGGTATCTAACTGATTATCATCTTTACAGTTGCCAATTATACCATTTCCTTCAACTTAAATGACCCAATCTGTGACAGAACTATTCATAAAAACCCCATCATTCCCTACTCTAGAAGCCATGTTTTGTAATTTGGCTTCCAGATGGAATGCTAAAGGATGCAGAATCCCAACAGGAGCAATAGAATCCAAATAATGAAGCATAATTTGAAACTTGTCAATGACAATTCTGGCATTCTTTTTGGCAATGCAGAGACAAGGATATAAAGAACAAGAGGTTGAGGTTTTTCAGACTTCTCTCTGGTAATGTTGGAATCTCCACTTACTGTTGTTCTGTGCTGAATAAATTTATCTAAAGCATCATGTACTTCACTCCTCTCACAAAAGTTCAGGGCTGTAGGGTAGTACACTATAAGACTGATTAAAGATGACCTAAACTGCAGCGGAATACATTTACCATTGCCTCAGAATTTATCAGTGCTTGCTGCATTGAGTCACCCTGAGATATTGGAGTACATGTGCATGTATCAACACTTGTGGCATCAGCCACAGGTTTTGTAGCTCCAGTTGTCAGTAAAGATGGAGCAATTACATTTTCTGATCTTTCTCTTGGCATTTACTTTTCTGGGGATTCCTTTATTAAACTGGATTAATACTCATCAAAATCCTGATCCCCATAAGACTATTGTGAAATTTGTGAGACACGATAATAACTCAGAGACTGATTCTAGTTGCAAAGGAGATGGATACATAATCCAGAATGAGACACCTGCTACAAGAGGTGAATCCTTTAATATCATTAAGTGTACCAACGAACCAGAAATTGTTTCTAGTAGTAACTCTTCCACTTAGGGGAGCGGATCTGATCCATCTATATCAGAAGGTTTAACAAAGGCTCAAGATGGGGTATAAAACACAAACATAAATGGTTACAAAGGGCTTCCCGCAAATGAAAGTGTTGATTGGCATGATGAAGGTTTGATTATTTCTGTCAGTAGTATTTCTCCTTCACATGTAAAGGAAGACAGCTCAATAAGAGCCCAACCGGAAACTTCTCACGAATTCACATTTGAGTCTCAAGTTAAAGCTAGAGATACAGTATCAGTGACTTTAAAAGAAGATGGATGCCATGGTCAAAATTGAGGACAATGAAGCAGGAACTTCAAATGATTAATGTTAACTCAGAAAATTGTGACAGTCAGTAGGAAAGGGGAAGACTCCTACAGTACATCTCTTGAGAAAATTAAGAAAGAAATCACTTACATACCATGGGACAGCATACATGGTAAAGAAAGAAGTATATTTGCTGCAGATGTTTCAGAGTTGCAGGTTGTGGACATGAAAAGATGCACCAAGGAAGGCCAAGAAAGAGCCAAAGTTGAATTAGATGATGTCCATGGTAGTTCATCAGTAAGTGATAAAGGCCAGACACAAATACAAATTCAGCTTCAGGATTTGATTCAGAGGATGCTGAAGTGGAGAGGGAGGAACAAATGGCTGTAGAGGTAGCAACTGTTGAAGCTGCTAAAGCTACAATAAAATAACGAGAGGAATTTGTGAAGAAACTGGAAAGAGAGAAAGAGATATCAGAGAGATTAGAGAATTTGTAAGGTACCTATTTTCCAACCAATTCCCAACCTTCGAACAAGGTTAGGAGTTGATGATGTTGAAGCTTCAATCAAATTATTTCAGAAATTTAATCCTCTTCTGACTTGTGTGTTGGGTGACCTTAACCCATTCCTTTATTGATTTCGAGGAGGTATACTTATGAAATAAAATATTCTGCCAATTCCCTTTGTTCATGAGTAATTTCCCACCCCCTTTAGCGGTTAAGGCTTTGGAGAAATGCAAAACATGTTTTATTCTCCATCTCCCTAGATCCTTTGGATTTGAAGCAGCTTCCCAGCTAATAAGAGGTATTCTTCCCTGCCCTTTACTCCTTGCATATACCTGAAGATGATCTGCCTTGTGTCTCTTAGGATTTTCTTGGGGATGTTGCCTAACTAAAGCCAATACCACTGGAATTGAGTTCAGGACACTTCTGATGAACACTATCCTATGACCCATTGAGATCCATCTGTGATTCCAGTGCACTATACTGCCCCTAATTTTGTATATTAACCACGTCCAGTCCCTGTACCTGTAATTGTCTGGCTTAAAATGAAAATCCAAGGAGATTTTGTGCTCAAAGTTCTGCACAGTGAAAGGGAGGAAACCAAAGATCATTTTCCTTTGGGCTTGACTGAATTGACTGAATCTGATGGAGGAATTTCTAAGGTTTATCTCCATTCCTGTTGTGCCCCAAAATAGGTTAAGGACACCTACATGGTTTTTTGCCTCTGCCACTGTGAAATTCCCAGATGAAAGGAGGTAATCCACAAACATTAGGTGGGTGATGATTGTTCCTTTGGCAACCTTCACTCCATTTCTGTCTTCCCCTCTCAACCTTTGCTTGATTAACATATTGAGCCCTTCTACTACTAGAAGCACCAAAGGGGGCAAGAGGGGGAAGGTCTGCCTTAGACCTCTTGAAGGGTGAATGAAATCGATGGCTATTCCATTGATTAAAGCCACATACACAACTGAATTGAAACATGCTTCCATCCAAACAATGAGTGAATGAGAGAATTGTACTTGCATGAGGATTAGAAATGGATACATCCAACTTCTTTGATCGAATAATTTGGTGGGATCTATTTTCTTGAGCCTGGGCCCCGCTTTGATAATGTGCAATGCCCCTTGCACTGTTGCTATTGCATCCTGGATGTTTTGATCTTCGAGGAACCCAATTTGTTCCTGTGAGATTGCTTTGGACAGAATTGGCTTCAGTCTTGAAGAAATGGTTCTTGCAATTGTTTTATATATGCAAGTGCATAGAGAACTTGACCTATATTGGCTAAAGTGAGTCAGGTTATTTTCCTTGGGAACTGTAACTATGAATGTTGATCTGAAAGCTTGAAAGATCCTCCTATTTATTCTTGATTCCTCTATGACTTCAATGACATCTTTTCATAAAAGCTCCCAAAACCCTCTAAAGAATCTCACTGGTAACACATCTGGTTCTAACCTCTTGTCATTCTGTAGGTCCTTGACAATTTGTGTTATTTTTTCTTATGTATTGGTCTGTACATTTCTTTGTTCATATCCTTGTACTCATCTAGAGAAGACCATGGCCATTAATATCCTATCATGAATTGTTTCCTTGGGAGGTTGGGTCTATATCTTTTGCATGTATGAGGGTGCAGAGTTGCTAATGTCTTCAAATGTTTCGCAAAGTTCCCTTCTATTGTTAGATTTCTTCAAATGTAATTGTATGCTCTCCTTGGTTTGGTTTGGTTTGGTTTTGTTATTAGGCAGTGCTCCTATCTCCTCTCTGCCTTTAACCAAACTGGCATGCTCTTCATTCTCCATTTAGCCTCTTCCCAGGATAGAAGATGATTCCTTCTAGCTTACATTTCTTTTAGATTCTCATTCTACTATGGAAGAAAATCCCCATCCTTTTCCTCCACTTGTATACGCTCTATCTTTCCTTTCACTGTCCTCAGTTGATCATATATCTTTCAAAACGTACTTCATACACATTCCCGTATTATATTTTTTGATCTCAGGTACCTTTCAAAATTTCCATGGGGTGTCCATCCTCTGTATCGAAGGGGACACAAATTCTTCTGATGAGATCTTTGTTCAAGGAATTTGAGCCAGATTGGGTTAAATTTGAGGTGTGATGTAGTCTTCCTATTATTGTTTACCACCTCTAGAATAATTATGGACTGGTCTGAGGCCCCACACCCATGGTGGAGGGACTCTCCCACCTAGTTGAGAAGAGCATTCTTCACCAGGAATCTACCCATTCTTTCCCCTATGTACTCTTTCCCAGATGTTCAGTGTGTCCATGTGGGGGGGAAGGCCAATGGATTCATCACATAAAACAGAATCTTTAGGCAGTGTTTGAAAATTTAGGCAGGATAATTTCATGCCTTTAAGCCTCATTTTTCTCTGTTATTTAGAATCAGATTCAATATCCACCAAATACTGTCTAACAAGATTCTATCTTTGATATCCTACCAAAATTGTCATCGTTTTCTCCAATAGTCCATATATATTTAGAGAATATAAATGTTTTTTGAATTCTTTTGAGAATGCTATAGCTAGCATGGTGTTATCTGATTTGAGGTTGCTTACCTTCTGAAAGTATTGTCTCCAACTAATCATTGGTCCACCCAATTTTCCTTGGGTGCTAGTGAATTCAAACCTGACATTCTGAAAAATTATTTTTTAAGATAACTTTCTATCTTTCTCCTGATCTTGCTTCTTCAATAAAAATTATTGATGGTTTATGTACATATATTATCCTTCTCAAGGAATTTTCTTATAGGTAGTGCCCAATGGGTTCTTACAGGTAGTACCCATGCCCTTGTTATTGGTGGAGAATAATATCATTGGGGTGGAGCTTGGGGAGTTTCTCTTGCTGTAAGTGCCCCCAAAATAGTAAGTTGTATGCTTTATTGTACCTCATATTTTGCTTGTGCAGTGTTTTATTTCTTCCCTATAGGTTTCCTACCTCTATCTTGTGGTAATTCCTCTCCTAGCACAGTTTCTTTAACCTGGGATGACCCCTTGCCACTTTTTATTTTTTGGATCTAGTGAGGCAGCTGTGGCTTGAATGGGTTTGCCATAAGGAGGGTTTAAATTACTCAGGAGGGGTGAGGTCCACCTAGCTCTACTTCCTTTTGGCCTCTATTACAAGGATCTCTCCTTCTATATGAACCTAAGGCTTTTTCATTGAAATCTGTGGGAGATTGCCAGGGCCTTTGTTCACATTTGAAGTGTAGTGAGAGATTTCCTAGTTATATTTTTGAGCTAAAGAGTTTTCTAGTCTTTTTCTTAGCTTCCTTGTACACTCTAAATATTTTTATAGTCTCTCTAGTATCTACTAATTATTCCGAAGCCTTTGTTGGATCCTTTATACAACCAACGTTGTAGCTTGAGGCTTGCATTGGGCCTTTTCTTTGTCCCTTTCAGCATCAAGATCTAGGACCATTTTACTAGGGCTAGGAGATATGAAGGGAGATTCAAAAGAGATAAAGGGGTTGTATCACTTACTTGGCTCTTTCTTTTCCTTTCTAGCATATTCCTCCTCCCTTTTCCTTATGACCAGCGCATGGGGTCGTGTATATGGGAGATACCCATGTTCTCTGCACATGCAACCTCGAGAAGTTGATGTAGTCTAGCATCTACTAGTGGGAGCCTTTTTGGAGCCCAAATTTAATGTAATGCCCTCTGGGAGCCTCTCATTTAAATTGGCCTCTACGTAGATCTTGGATACTGTGGTTTTTGAAATTTTCCCATTACTAATGTCTGCTTGTCAATTTTGAGGAAGGTCTCTAACTTGTTTCCAATTCTCTTCAGTATCTCCAGACTCCAATATTCAAGCAAGTGTGGGAGTTTTATCTATATTACCAGCTTGAAGATCTGTTCTTAGAAAAGGTCAAAACTAGGCTTCCAATCTCTGATATACAAACAAGCAACATGATCAAAGGTCATCCCTTGTGAATTATGTCTTTATCTTTCTTTCTTTTAAAAGGGAATGTTGGAAAACCTCTTGATCTTAGATGGAGCTTGGGTGTGTATCCAAGGCCTTTTTCCCTTGGTGGTCGAGAGTTGAGACCCATCCTTGGAGTGCTTTCATTGCCATTTGTCTGCTGTTGAACTTTCCCATAAATGCTCTCTTTGAGTATTTCATCACTGTTTTCACCACCAATATCTCCTCTAGCTCTAGTTGCATCTCTCTCTTTGTTTAACGCACTTAGGTTTTTTTCTTCCCCTATTGTAAAAATATCAATAATGTTCTAATAACTACACAGAAATTTGAAAATCACAATTTTGATCTTTAGTGAGCCCTGGACATGCATGCTATTAAAGACTACTTGCACTTAGCAAGAGACAGGTAAATCAGTGAAACTGTTTTGGTAGACTTAGTACTCTCACTTGAATTTGTACATTAGAATTATGGAACTGTAGGAAGATGGACAGGGAGAAGTACTGTAGCACTGTATTTTATGACTTTTCCATAGGTACACCGTACATCTGTAGGAGGCTGTGCGAAATCAGGTCAGGCTGTAAGTTGTAACACAGATTTGAACCTGAGAAATGCAAATTTGCCACTTGGCATGCAATTTTGACATCTTGGGGTGCATTCTAAGTATGGAATATGATGTTCCATGGCATATAGGATAGCCCCTTTTCCTTATCATCCATCAGGTTTTCTATTTATGTACATGGCATGCAGTTTTTAATTCAAGTGGACATTTTGGCACTATGAAAATAATAGTTGGTTCTTGTACTGTCAACTTCATAGGAAAGAATTCAAATTCTTTCAAACTCAATGTAAGAAGCTATTCCGAGATCCTCGAATGTAATATTTCACTGTGTATACATATTACTGTTTTGGCCTTATTTTGTGCTTTGATTGTAAATACTTCACTGTACATGTATCTGACTTCTGTTGATCATTTCTGCAAGACCCTATGTGATAACATCAAACTGAAATGGCATACTTCTTATCAAGCTATGATGGCACCGAACCAGTGAGACCTTTCTCACTGTGGTAGCACGAAACAGTGAAAGATTTTTCACTGTGGTAGTTCCAAATTGTAGTGTCATACTTATCATGTGATTGATTATATCGAGACTGTTGTTGACCTGTGATTATAACACTGAAGATCTTCACTGTAATACGGATTATACTAATATATTTTTATCACACTGAGCCTTAACTGTAAATACACCTTTATAACTCATTCTCCTCACTGTTGTGTTATCGAAATAATCTTATAAGAGTAGTACTGAATTGAGGCAGAGGTAATTTCAACACTGTGATGTCATTGAGACTGAGATGTTACCAAGATCATTCTTTTCATAGTGACAGAGATTGACCTTTCTTGTGAACCCTCACCTAGCTTAATTATGGGACTGTCTTACTATGATTTGAGCCCTTTTGACATAGGTATTTTTAGAATGTTTTGAGTCCTTTCAAACTGCCTTTGATCATAACCATAGCTCTGAAAACATGTTGAGAATTTGTAGAGCTTGTGTTTAATACAAAATTCTCTTCTTAATAACTACTTGTGAGCTTGCGTATGTGTTCTTCTTTAACTTAGTTACTCCATCATCAAGTTAGTTATCAAAGTACTTAGTCAAAATGTTGAAACAGAATTATTTACACTCGTAACTAAATATCTTATAATGTAGTTAGGAAGGTAAATCTCTGATTTACCTTCCTCACTTACAACTCCTTTAAGGTCGACACGTCTTATTACAATACTGTCTTGACGTTGGCAAATTCCTTCGATAGATATATCTGCACTGTATACGTTTGCATCTATCCACAATCCAGCTCTTGTAGCTTCCGCAGATTATATTCCTGTACCTTTCAATTTACATCAGACTTCCATTTTAGATCCGCATTTGGTTACCCTTATTTCCATGTTGTTTGCTTCAGACTTTACCTTGATATATCCGCACTGACTCAGACCCAAAATCCGCAAATCTGTTCTTCTCTTTTAATGCTATATAATTTACCGTAATACTTGCTCCTTTTTCCATGCTGTATTAACCTCAATGTAATCTGCAAAACTTGTTCCTTTTGCACGTTATATAACCTCAGTATCATCTGCAGATATGTTCTCTTAACCACAGCATATGTAGAGTATATATAATAGTTCTAGCCAAGTAATTAAGTCGACCTTATAGCCATTAAGTAGGCCGACTTTAACACTTGTTTGTAGGCCGACTTCATAGGCATATCTTCAACGTTTGTAAGCCATTCTTCTGCAACATCCTGGAGGGTATTCTTCATGCCTTTTACATGACTCTTAATTACACTAATGTACCTAATAGATATCAAGAAGAAGTCTATAGACCTATACTAAGAATCTTGCTCATGGAACCCATGAAGCAAGTAAACCAAAAATTCATTTTATTATTATTGACTTCATCTTTACATAAGTACATAACTAGCAATTGCTCCTTAAAAGGAGCAAAAGGACACCGAAGGAATTAAACCACTGCTTAATACTTCGGAAAATATCACTAGCGAATGAACTCAGCGTTACACCAGCCTCTGTAAGCATTGGTTGCTGGGTCTAATCAGGTTTAAGATATTCTAAAAAGTCTAATTAAGGGCAAACCGAAAGGAAAATTTTCATTGCATGATGGCATTCTGGAAATTTGAGAATGAGATCCACTTGATCTTTAAGACAAATTGAAAGTGTTAGGGGGGTAAAAGGAAAACAATGGAGATAATAAAGGAAAATTAATGACATACATAATTCTCACATCAAGCTCTCCTGCTTTTGACTAGGACAATGAAATGGAATCACTTTTCAAAACTGGAATGCTAAAATGCAGCTAATTGGGTCCTTTCCATGGTCAACCTTTGTCCTACAAAAATGCTCTATTTAAAATGTTTTACTTAGAAACATTTAAACAATTTTGTTTTCGGCCAGGAACTGTCCGTTGTTACCATGGATTAAGACTGTTGGGAAGTTAAATTGGTTGGCACTACTGTATGCTATTACTGTAATTTAAAATTAAGGACAAGAACAGAACATCGTCATTATTTTCAATGATTAAAGTTAAAATCCCTTTTCGTTCCCAATAATATCTTTAAGTTTCTGAGGATAGGTGGCTTCTGGTGCAAGTTGCACTGATTTCTCAATATTTTCAGGTTCCTCTACCAATGGATAAGTCTTGTCAATATCTCCATTCTCTGCTGCCATGCCTATTTTGGCTATCTTCATAATGTGTCTACAATCATCAATTCACTTTCCCACACATTCAATATTAATTCATTAGATTGTTGTTTAAGATGAGGCTTCTAATTTGTGTCGATCTGTGAAGTGCCCAATAAAATAAGAATGAGAAATGCTTTCCCTCATTTTACATTTAGACTTGATTATGAAACTAAAGACATTACAGAACTAAAATTCATTTCCCAACAGAGTTCTACGATACACATTAGCTATTTACTAATAAAATTATGAAGACTTGTAATAGCTCACCTTTTGGAAAGGGAAAGGTCCTATTGAAGTAGACATATTTTTAGTCTCTGATTTTTTCACTGCATCACATTCACTCAAATTAGCAATGACAGATTACGAAACTAAAGACATTGTAGAGCTAAAATTCATGTTCCAACAGAGTTCTACTATGCTTGGGTGTTAGATATTTAGTGATCAAATAATTAAGACTTGTAATAGCTCACCTTGTGGAAAGGTAAAGGTTATATTGAAGTAGAAACTTTTTTAGTCTCTGATTTTTTCAGTGCATCACTTTCACTCAAATTAGCAATGACAGATTTGTCAAACTTCTTAGAATCTGTCAATAATGAAACATTCAGATCCTGGACATTTTCAAGAGTAAAAATATCAGTGACAAGTGATTTCCTAATTTGTGATCCACTATTATGATAGTGAGTGGCTTGTTCACATGCCTTTTCAACTTGTAAGTTGGCAAGAAGAAAAACATGCAGTGTTTGTGTTGCTACTTCCTCATAACCTGGGTAATTAGAAGTACATGTTATTACACAGTATGCACTTCCAACAGACAAATGCTTTTCAAGTGATGTTTTTCATTTGTGTGGAGAAGAATGGCCACCTTCTTTTAATTCACGTGCTTGTATTGCAGATAATGCTTTTTTTGTGCAAAATTAGCTTTACTTGGCTCAGTAATGTCTTTATTGTATAATATAGTACTCACTAAAGTTGTCCTGAGGGAAAAAATGTAGCCTTGAAATATCCTCTGGTTCTTGAACTTCAGAGGCCATAAATCGAGTTGTTACACTACCCATGTAAATTATCTCATCTTTCTCCATATAAGAAGCTAGTTTATGGTTACATGTATGTGCCATATTTTCACTAGTCCATGGTAACATAGAAGACTCCTCTTCTCTCTGACTCAAGGTTGTTGATGACAACTTTGTAACACTTACCCGGGCATACTTAGGAGTTTTTTTTTTCCAAACACACTCATTATCGTTCACCATTTCCACATCTCTGACTGCAAACTCCTCTTCCATGACATTTTTATAAACAGATCCTGAATCTTTCAACAACTAATTATTTTCATTGTGCCTGCTAACTAGAATTTTGGTCAGAGATTTTCATTTGGTAAGCACATGAGCAGTCTAAATTGAGAGTTTAGAAGCATTTGCACAGATTCTGGAGTTGTTGCTTCTGACCATACATTTAAAGGTCTCACATTGCTTGATTTGTATTTGCACCCATTTAAAGGTCTCAAATTGCTTGATTTATATGTATTTGCACCCATTTAAAGGTCTCAAATTGCTTGATTTAAAGGTCTCCTCATATATTTTCACCCATTTAAAGGTCTCAAATTGCTTGATTTAAAGGTCTCCTCCTCATATGATGTACTATTTTGAATATTCTATTATTTGCATATCAAACATTATAAAGCCTCTTGCACATTGTTCTCATCTCTTTTATTTGAACATAATTTTGATAATCATTGCATTCATGAAGAAATGATATATTCATGTGAAACCCTGTCCATCTGCTTCTCTTGGCTAATGCCATCACCTACATCCCATAGAGAATCCGACAATTGAATGTCGACTTGACCAAAGGCATTGCTTACTTCCTGCTGAGATTGAACAAGAGAATCAAGATCTCTCCTTCCAGGGGTCATTACTCTGTGCTTTGAACTTGAAGTTTGCCTCTTTTCCCTTTTCTTCTATCCCAAGACTCCAAAAACTTGCTGCAGCCCATCCTTTCTGTCTCCTCTGTCCACTGAAATTTCAAAAGCACTTCATCCTCGCCCTTATATGCTCCTTCAGTTTGAAATCCAAAATCATCATTTCCACTATTCTTGTTTTCTGTATTTACTTCTGTTGAATCTATATTTTGTGCTAGGTTACGAGTATATTGTTTTAAATTATTCATTTTAGAACAGAGACCAATCATAAGAATATTCTTATTTTGTGCAGGCCTGCAATCCATGATTGAGGAGGAATTGACAGCAAACAATAAACCACATTGCTCAGAGGCATTCAACAAAATTGGCAGATCTTTGGTGTTTTTTCTCAAATTCACCCCTGATTGTTCAGACGCTGGCTGATTCTTCTTACCTGTATTTTCAAACCCATCTCCCAAAATATATAGCTATCTAGAAGGTAATGACTCTTTGAGCCCTTTGAAAATACACCACATAATAATCTCTGCCCAATTGTTTGAGCTGCTTATCAACTCACCAATGTCTGGTCCAAACAAGCAAGGATCAAATTAATTTCCTCTTTTCAAATAGAGTTTAGAAGCATTTGCATAGATTCTGGAGTTGTTGCTTCTGACCATACATTTAAAGGTCTCAAATTGCTTGATTTATATGTATTTGCACCCATTTAAAGGTCTCAAATTGCTTGATTTAAAGGTATCCTCCTCATATGATGTACTATTTTGAATATTCTATTCTTTGCATATCAAACATTATAAAGCCTCTTGCACACTGTTCTCATCTCTTTTATTTGAACATAATTCCGATAATCATTGCATTCATGAAGAAAGGATATATTCATGTGAAACCCTATCCAGCTGCTTCTCTTGGCTAATGCCATCACCTACATCCCATAGAGAATCTGACAATTGAATGTTGACTTGACCAAAGGCATTGCTTACTTCCTGCTGAGATTGAACAAGAGAATCAAAATCTCTCCTTCCAGGGGTCATTACTCTGTGCTTTGAACTTGAAGTTTGCCTCTTTTCCCTTCTCTTCTATCCCGAGACTCCAAAAAACTTGCTGCAGCCCATCCTTTCTGTCTCCTCTGCCCATTGAAATTTCAAAAGCACTTCATCCTCGCCCTTATATGCTCCTTCAGTTTGAAATCCAAAATCATCATTTCCACTATTCTTGTTTTCCGTATTTACTTCTATTGAATCTGTATTTTGTGCTAGGTTATGAGTATATTGTTTTAAGTTATTCACTTCAGAACAGAGACCAATCATAAGAATATTCTTATTTTGTGCAGGCCTGCAATCCATGATTGAGGAGGAATTGACAGCAAACAATAAACCACATTGCTCAGAGGCATTCAACAAAATTGGCAGATCTTTGGTGTTTTTTTCTCAAATTCACCCGACTGTTCAGACGCTGGCTGATTCTTCTTACCTGTATTTTCAAACCCATCTCCCAAAATATATAGCCATCTAGAAGGTAATGACTCTTTGAGCCCTTTGAAAATACACCACATAATAATCTCTACCCAATTGTTTGAGCTACTTATCAACTCACCAATGTCTGGTCCAAACAAGTTTCCTTCAAGGATCAAATTAATTTCCTCTTTTCAAATAGAGTTTAGAAGCATTTGCATAGATTCTGGAGTTGTTGCTTCTGACCATACATTTAAAGGTCTCAAATTGCTTGATTTATATGTATTTGCACCCATTTGAACTGAAAGCTATATTGTGCAAAGTTGTTTCAAGCTCAAAAGTATTAGCCTGCCTATAGAAGCCTGAACCCCAATAATCCTTGCAGTGGCCACTTTCACCAAGTAGAATATGTGCTTCATCAACATAATCAATCATCAAACCTCACTTTCCCTTCCAAGTTTTTCTCTATAACAATTTTTGTGAGTCCTGCTTGCCGGACACCAGTTACAAACTTTCTTTCACTTGAAAATTCACAACAATTGAATTTAAATTAGCCTCACATGGGTTGTATTTCATTTTTAGTATATTTTTCTTGATTATTTATTTATACAATCTCCCCACTTCTCTTATCCATGTTCCGACATTCCTTTGCACCTCTTGGTGCAATTGCTAGTTATAAGAATATTTAAGATTCTGGATCTATCGATCTGAGATGGATATTGCAATATAAATCTGAAAGATTCATGAGATTACTTCATGTTTGATCAGATTTTTTTAATGATAAATGTTATCTTGCAGGAAAATTTCAAAATTTGAAGTCATATTAATTTAGTACATTGATGCAAATTCATACGCTGATGCGATGTATATGATGGCAATTTCATTTTTTTACAGTTACTTTTAGTTTAATTATATCATTTAGCTCGATGTTTTCCATATATTCAACTAAACCTT
The DNA here is from genome assembly GCA_034641835.2 of Pinus albicaulis. Taxonomy (NCBI): domain Eukaryota; kingdom Viridiplantae; phylum Streptophyta; class Pinopsida; order Pinales; family Pinaceae; genus Pinus; species Pinus albicaulis. The sequence continues at coordinate 1,507,188,778 of CM076575.1, read as the reverse complement.
TGTTGCTTAACAAGACTTTGTCATTTCCATGTTTTAGTGAAATTGTTTATGGTTTGATACTTTCATACAACCTCTATCAAGTTACATGCACCCTCATTAGAAAAAATAAGAGAATTTTGCTTGCCATGACTATGTTTCTTTGTCATTGTTGACTTAAGAAAGTCTTTTAGCTAAGAAACTAGTTTCAAGGTTATGGCATAATTTGTCATATAAATTGAACATAATTTATATCCAAAATGTTAACTTGTAAACTACTTAGCTGGTTTTAGGCTTTCCATTTAAAATCTACTTTAGTTTGAACTTTGAACGAGTTGTTCCATAGACTTGAATATTAAGAGATTTTGGTGTAAGGATTAAAAATTAGCCCGTAAGGCCTCTCAGTTATTCATTTATTTCATCTAATATAACATCTACTATTAAATTAGAACTACTCGACACAAATACGTCATAGATCAAGATCATACTTTGTATCGTAGAATAAAAATAGGAGCAAGGACACTGAGTTCTTTTGGTTTTCCTGGTTCTTATTCCTTTGGTGTATCTTTGCACCCTTAGGGGCAATTGCTAGTTTAAAGTCTAATTCTTTAAAGGGTGCTAGCTCAATGGAAGAGCACCTGCTTTACAAGCAGGAGGTTGGTGGTTCGATTCCATCGTGCCCTGATATTCATATATAGGGAATGACGAAGATCAGTTTTTGGTGACGGATGCTCTTTTGACCATCACTAATGAGTTTATGGTGAGACTTTTCGACCCTCACCAAAATATGAAATGGTGACGGTCAACGAACGCCACCATATATATGCATCAATAGTGACGACCATTAAAGGTCTGTCACCATAAATCGTTGTTGTTTATATGAAATGGTGAGGGTCACTGTTTGTCATTATAGTCATTATTCGTGACAGACCTTGATGTCACCAATGCGTTTATGGTGACGGTCAATGAACGTCGCCATATATATGCACCAATAGTGACGGCCATGAAAGGTCCATCACAAAAAATCGTTGTTCATATGAAATGGTGACGGTCACTATCCGTCATTATAATTAATATTCATGACGGACCCTGAATGCCACCATAACACATACTTTCGGTGATGCCACCTTTGGTGACATTCAGTTTTTTGGTGATGGAGGCTATTCTCCGTCACCATTGCTCATATGAAATGGTGACGGTCACTATCTGTCACTATAAATCATTATTGGTGACGGACCTTGAATGTCACCACAACACCTATACTTTCAGCGACGCCACCTTTGGTGACGTTCAATTTTTTGGTGACGGAGGCTATTGTCCGTCACCATTGCTCATATGCAATGGTGACGGTCACTATCCGTCACTATAAATCATTATTGGTGACGGACTTTGAATGTCACCACAACACCTATACTTTCGGCGACGCCACCTTTGGTGACGTTCAGTTTTTGGTGACAAAGGCTCTTTTGACCCTCACCAATGAGCTTATGGTGACCATTTTTGCCCCTCACCAATGTGCTTTTTTCTTGTAGTGTCATAGGTAGGCAACACATTTTTTTTTTCTATCCCTCTATTGATTTGCAATATTTCAAGAAAAGGAGGGTTAGAAATAGATACTAAAGGTTGCTCTATGATATGAGATGACTTTATTGAATTTTCTTGTTTTTTATTTTCAGTATTTTGATTATGTTGAAGGGATATACCTTCTCTAGAATTTTTATTTTTCTGTAGAGAAATTTCTTCATCAAGATCATCTTTTTCTTGAATAACAACATAAGGCTTTTTTTTTTCTAATATCCTACCAGATCTAAGTTGGACATTTTTAATATCTATTGAAGTAATCATATAAGCTGGAAAATTTTGTCCTTCTATGTTATAAGCAGTTTGAGAATCTGTATTATTTGGGTTTAGTAATGGTTGGGAAGGTAGTTGATTTGGTCTTTGTGGAAAGGGTAATGAAAGTTGTGGGTTATGATTTTGGAATCGGGGTTGTTGATTTTGTTGTGGAAAATGTTGGGGAGGATAGTTTGGATAGGATTGTGGATACTAGTGATACTGAGAGTATCTTCCATAAGGATTTTTCATCCCTTGTGGCCAATGTTGAGGCTGGGACCAAGGTTGCTGCAATGATGAATTCCAATTGTTTGGTGGGGGCTGATTATACATTTGATTATTAAAACCTTGAGCTTGTGGCCTCTGCCATGGTCTTCTAGAGACAAAACAAAGAGGTTATACTGAAGATGGAGCTACTTCTTCTTGGAAAACAACCTTAAGACCTCATATAGAGGGGTGTCTTTTTTTTTCATGATTTTCCGCACAAATAAAAAATATCTCTATGAATTTTACATCAAGAGGACATTCTCTTAAAGCATGTTTCTTCCTACTTTTAGGACAAAAAATACTTAAGGCACCAGTTTCAGCTTTCTGCTTGTTTTTTAATTTCAGGGTGTCTAATTTTTCATTGAGACTCCCTAAGATATATGTCTTAAATTCGTCAAACATATTTCCAATTTCTCCTCTACTTGTTGTTCCAGTTGCAGATTTATTCACTCTAGAGAGAATGAGATCTCTTGTATTTTTCCTAGTTTTTTATTTTCCTCTTGAGATATGAATGCATAATTCAACAATTTCAGGTAGTGGTAGTTGATAGATATATCCCTTTCCCATAATGTTAAGAATATATATCCATTCATCTCTAATGGCCTTCAACAAGAGAGATTTTTAAAGTATCTTGATCTAGGTGTTCCATTTTAGCTCTTTTTATATTGTAATTGAATCTCTCAATTAATTCCTCCAAGTTTTCATACTCTATTTGCATGATTTTAAATACTTAATCCTTCCTATTAATAGGTGTGCAATAATCCAGATATCTTTGTAAAAATTCACTTTTCATCTCATCCCATGTCCTAATAGATTATGTTATCAGTCCCATGAGCCATTTTAAAGCTACACCCTTGAGTGTTGCAGGAAATAACTTCAATTTTTGAGATTCTTGTAAGTAGTCATAGGATCTACATAAAACCTCAAATTTAAATAAAAATGTTTCAGGATCTTCACTCCTTAATCCATGGAAATTGGGAAGGATGGAAGGTGAAATATCCAACAGAGTTAGGGTCTCCTCTTCCTCTACCTCTTCCTCCACCTTTTACTCTACCCCTTCCTCCACCCCTTCTTCCTCCTCCTATTCTTAAGGCGTCTCCATTTAGAACTTCTCCTCCTCCTACTTCCTCTCCTGTCAGTGTAGATTCATCAGAGCTAATGTAAGGTTCTAACTGTAGAGTTATTTGTTATTCCTTTGGTTCTTCTATCAAAGGAATATTGAACAATGTTTCTTCTTCTTCCTCATTAGCGATTTCTAATTCTTGAGCTAGAATATGTTATCCTATAGAGGTGAAAAAGGTTACTCCTTCTATTGGATATCTAGGATCTTCCTCTTCTAATATTGGCTCAGTAGATGAAGTTGGAGAATCTCCTGGTTGGATTTCTAACCTTAATACTTTAGGAAGTGTATGTCTTGTGGTGAAAAATGGAATATGAGTTTGAGATGGTGGTGTGGCACTACCTGGTGTTGGTGGAGTGAGTGGTGTTACTAGAATCAAACTTCTACTTCTAGCTATGAACCTAACCCTAGAATCTCTTTCTCTACGCATATCATTTTTTTCATGTAATAAATAAGGCTTCCTAATTACACTTCCCCAAAAATGACACCAAAATGTTTAGTCAAATTAATGTATTAAATTGATATCATAAATTATCAACCGAGGATAGTAATATGATGAAGTGTGGTGCACTATATATGCTTAGATGACCTTCTTTCTTACTTTGTTGTGTATTTTTTATATTTTTTTGGGGGTTTTGTATTTTATGCCTAAAGTTAAGAACCAAAATTGATCCAAGAAATGAAATCTATGCTTCTAAATGAAATGCTAGTGAAAAACCAAATCTAAATGAATTTTAATGATGAAAATTTAATATTAAATAAGAAAGAAAAGGAAATGTTATTTTTATTCTAAGAAAATGAATTGAATTGCAAATTAATTTTAATGAATATAAAATCTAAAAGAAGGAAGAAAAGGAAATGTTAATTAACTAATCTAATTTTCATAAAAATAAATCAAAATTTGAATGGTTAAAATCTTAGTTATGTTAGACTTATCTAAGCCGGAAAAACATCTATGGAGAGTATCTAATCAAATTGATTAAAAAAATCACTATTCTAAATCTAATTGCATTCTACTGATATTTAAATGATTTTCTATCTATCAACATGACAAGAATGAAACCATTTTCTACCTTATCCATTGAAAACATTAATTCTATGAAAACAAAGCATTTGATTTATTTCTAAAATAATCAAAACACAACTATAATCTAGTTTTGTCCTAGTTTTAAATCTAATAATTATTGAAAGATAAATTTAATCTAATTCTATCATGCATTCCATGGAATGAAAGAAGAAATTATATTGCTAAGAAATTAAATTACTGTGTTGATTGAAATCAAATTTAACGAAGGCAAGCAAGAAATGGCAGAGTATCTATTGTGCAAAACATGTTTAATCTTAAAACCTATGGTTGTTGTATAACTGGATGCACGAATCTATTCAATTGGAAGATGACAGAGTCACATTCATGAGATGATTTAGACGAGCATAAGATCGAACAACCAACTGTAAATGTAAATAAATAATTGAGGAAACATTTAAAAACTGATTGACATGAAATTAAATTACAAAATAGTGAGAAATTTAAACTACGAATTGACAAGAATCTGACTATGAAATAATGAGAAATAAAATATGAATTGATGAGAATATAACTACGAATCAACAGGAAATTAAACTATGAAATTGACAGAAAATTAAACTACAAAACAACTATAAAAAAATCCTTCACATGTAGGGCCCCTTTGGAAAAGAAAGAGTAGGAAATCTACTTAGACTATCCGCACATCAGAGATTTGGAACTGGTCTTCTTTATTATCAAAAAAAAGTTTGAAAGCGTAACATCGTATTATCACAAAAAATAAGCTTATTCCTGGTTTCAACAGACTGATATTTATACAAGTTTTTAAATTAACTGTATGAGGAAATTCCGCTTATAGATAGAAAAATAAAAATAAATTAGAAGTCTATTTAGAAGAAAATTCTTCATGGCTCTCTCTCTATTTTCTACATAAGAGAAAATTGAGATTCTTTCGTCTGTCGATCTCGTTCCTTCACTGATATTTGACCGTTAGTGTAGGCGTGATTCCTTCTTGAATTCAAATAGGTAAGTGGGATATGATCCATGTGTGGATCATTTTAGGGACACCCATATGACTCGCTTCTTCATTTGCTTCTCAAAACCTGTCAAACAATAATGGTGGCTGCAGAAACAAAGGTTAGCTACAGAATTGCACAAATTCTGTAGCTAATTACAGAAATTCATCTAAATAATAAGAAACATTATAATATAAAGTGGATATCATCTATATTCCTTCTCAAATGTGGAATAGATCAATTATCACTGATTGAAGTCATGAGTTTGTGAAAGAGGAAGAAGAAATGATGGAAAATGATTGTCAAATTTAGAACAATTTTGAGGTTCAATAATGGCCATTTCCCTTATTCTTCATCATCATGGATAAAAAATAAACATCAAATATTGGATACATGTAGGTTGTGGCCTATTTCAATTCTATATTGCAAGCCAATTCGAGAACCTGCTAGTAAACAAAATGTTAGCTCACAACCCAATCCAAGAGCATGCTAGTCAAAAATAAATTCATGCCTTTGATTAGTTGGGCTACGATAAAATTTCCCTGTCTAATTTTGAACAACATTGTTGCAATGAATATATCCATAAACCTCTACCCCAACATCTAGCTACATTTTCATCTTAGGATAAATATATCTATTAGTAGGTAGTGAATTTATGGTCAACAATTTTTCTATATATTCTCTTGTTAGCTCAAACACCTCACCCCTTAAAGGTTTTCCATCTCCAAAATAATTAGAATTACCAATTTATACCTCCAAAAACAAAGTTATTACTGTTATATAGTCATCATTGCAGAATTTATCAAAATCCATCAATCTAGTTTCATTTCCATGTGGATCATAACTATCATAGAAGGGAGAATCTTTTAAATCAACCACCAATGATTTGGGATGACTATGTGTCAACTACCATTCAACAAATTCAACATTTCTTTTATATTTACTTCAAGCTAACCCTAATCTTCTTGGTTTTCATGTCACTATTTTGTTTGTGGATAAAAATCATGAGAATATGGTCTAAAATGAAGATGAGTTTACCACAAAATAACTCTACATACTCATTTGAAAGATGTTTATCCTCAATAATCTAATCCAAAATAAATTTTCAATTAGCTTCCTTGGCATTGGAACCACAATATTCAAAAATATTATGGGGTTGCAGTTGTTGAATATCTATGGTAATTATTTACTTCATGATATCCCTCATAATTGGAATTACCAGTTTCTACCTCCAACAACAAAGTCATTACTAGTCTATAGTCATCATTGAAGAATTTATCAAAATCCATCAATCTAGTTTCATTTCCACGTGGATCATAATTATCATAGAAGGGAGAATCATTAAAATCAACCACCTATGATTTGGGATGACTACGTTTCAACTACCATTCAACAACTTCAACATTGTTTCTATATTTACTTCAAGATATCCCTAATCTTCCAGGTTTTCATGTCAGTATTTTTTTCATGGATAGAAAGCATGATAATATGGTTTAAAAAGAAGATGGGATTACCACACAAGCGCTCTACATATTCATTTGAAAGATTTTTATCCTCAATAATCTAATAAAAAATTAATTTTCGATTAGCTTCCTCGGCATTGCAACCACAATATTAAAAAATATTACGGGGTTGCACTTGTTGCAGATATGTGGTAATTATTTACTTCAAGATATCCCTCATCTTGGTTTTCATGTCACTAAAGCTTGGATAGAAAGCATGAGAAAATGGTCTAAAAAGAAGATGGTTTTACCACACAAGCGCTCTACATATTCATTTGAAGACAATATAATCCAAAACTTTTCGATTAGCTTCCTCAGGATTGTAACCACAATATTAAAAAATATTATGGGGTTGCACTTGTTACAGATCTATGGCAATTGTTTACTTCAAGATATCTGTCATCTTCTTGGTTTTCATGTCACTATTCGTTTTGGATAGAAAGCATGAGAATATATGGTCTAAAACGAATATGGGTAAATACCACACAAGCACTCTACATATCAAAAATATTATGTGGTTGCACTTGTTACAGATATGTGTTAATTCTCTCTTCCACCCTATATTCATGGTGGTCTTTAATTGTGTAATAAATAAGGCTTTCTTCCTCAATTTCAACAATGTTTTCCTCTCCCTCATTGTTTCCACAAAAGTTTTATTTTGGGCCTATGATTTGGGATGACTACATGTCAGCTACCATTCAACAACTTGAAATTTTTTCTATATTTACTTCAAGATATCCCTCATTTTCTTGGTTTTCATGTCACTATTTTGTTTATATAGAAAACATGAGAATATGGTCTAAAATGAAGATGGGTTTAAACCACACAAGCACTCTACATACGAATATTGGTTTACCACACACGCACTCTATGTATTCATTTGAAAGATGTTTAAATCCTCAATAATCTAATCCAAAACTTTTTTATTAGCTTCCTCGGAATTGAAACCACAATATTCAAAAATATTATGGGGTTTCACTTGTTGCACATCTGTGGAAATTATCTACTTCAATATATCCCTCATCTTCTTGGTTTTCATGTCACTATTTTGTTTGGATAGAAAGCATGAAAATATGGTAATGGGTTTACCACACAAGCACTCTACATATTCATTTGAAATATATGTTTATCCTTAATGATATAATCCAAAATCACTTTTTGATTACACGTCATACACCTCATAGGGGTCCACTATCACCTCACCAACCATAATAACACATCTCGAACTATGCTTCCTACTACCATGAAGGAATAGTCAACAGATAAATCATTGTATGCATGGTATATGCTAGAAGTGGAACGTAGCTCACCATTTAATTAATAATTACACATCCTGAACTAACATGACTAGATGCCTTGATGTATGCATTAAATAATTGATGTAGTTAGGCTAGGATGTATTGTTACTCATTTTCATTGGCGGTAAACTATTATAAATTTTTAGGTAAATGCAGGGACAGTCCTAGTGTTTTTTAAAACCATGTATGTCATTTCTCCCATAACATAAGGAATTTTCAATAAATTTAATATTTTATTGATTTTATTTTTAGGGATCAGAAAGCCCACTAAACATGGCTGAAAAATGGACATTATGCATAGATTTTTCTTGTTATCCCAATCCAGGGAAATGAGTGATTACATATGTTCTATGCAATATTGCGATGAACAAAGTCCTCCAAAGGAAAATGGGTATACCTGGAAGAACAAAAGACAATTAAGAATATTATATTCCATTGATAGAAGGCTTAGGAATAGCTAAGGAGTATGGATCCAATGGTATTGTAGTTTTCACCAATTCTGAACTTATATGCAACTAGATGAAAGGCATGTACCAAGTTCGAAGGAGAGGCTAAAAAAACTACATGGAAAAGAAAACAATATTGTTAGACAATTTCAATCGTTTAGTATAAGACATTATGCAAATTTTAATAGGATGTCTAGTGATTTATTTTTTGGGGCAATGCCAATTCAAGATTTTGTGTCAAAGATGAATTAGTGTTAAGAAGATTCTCTCCATCCAACTTTATTGATGGAAATTGTAAGATATATTTAATATGTGTGTGTTTTTTAGTTATAAATGTGTCGTTTTTAATGATCACATGTTTTTTTCAATTATATACCAAGTGTGCCCCCACTATGTAAGCACAACTTGGTGAATTTCATGTTTTAGAAAATTTTGTATTTATTTTTCAAAATGTGCATGACTTCAACAAATTTGTGTTTCAATAGTCAAGTGAGTTTTACACATCAAATTGTGCTAAATTTTTTGTTTTACATTTGGGTTCAAGATGTGCTTAACAACATTTGTGTAAATTACATCAATTTTTTGAATTTTCTTTAAATAGTAATTTTAAAACAAATTGTAAATGCATGAAGTAAGTTTTTAAACATCATGTATCTATGTATTTGTAGATATCCATATATATCATGGATGATCATTTTCCACATGATTCTTCGAGGAGAGCATCAATAGAGTCTCATGCATCTATGAGAGGGGGGGATCATGGATCGGGGGATGTCTATCATGATCATGGTATTTATATTAAATGTGAATTTTTTTAAATTATATTTGAATATAATCTTATTCACGTATATGTGTATATATATGGATTTTTTTTTTTTAATCAATTTAGCGAGTTAAATTAATTTTTAATAAATTTCATTTTTTTAGGATTTGGGATGAAAAGAGTATCTACTTAGTCAATGGAGGGCCGTGGTTCACGCCATCATGGTATGGTGTGTGTGTGTGTATTTGAATTGATTAAAAATTCTATTTTTTTTACGAAGCTTCACTCTCGTTGCGTGAGAGTGGTGGTACAAATTCCCCTGGTGGCTAATAAATGGGTGGTCATGTTGGTTCTCAACCATCTCCATGTGGGCATGACGGTGCTCAACCATCTCAAGGTGGCCATCAATCTCAATCTTATTATCATAATCATCATTTTGTTAAATTAAATAAATAAATATATATATGTGTGTGCATGTGTGTGTGTGTTTAAAAACAAATTTGTACATTTGTTCAGATGTTTTTTTTATTTAAATACATAATTTTATATATTGATGCAAAGGGTGAAAATGTTGCTCGAAAAAGATGTAGGCCAAATTGCGAAATTCAAGAAGAGGGTTGTACACCAACTACAACTTATCCATCTGAAATTCTTGATTATTTACCTTGGGAAAAAAACATTGAACAATGCACATTACAAATGTGCGAAAACATTTATTCAAAATTGAGGAAATATCTTGGGAGTTTGGAGCTTCCTCTAGAGGGTAAAAAAAGCTTAGAAGTAGTTACGAACTCTCTAAGCACACTTGTAGATGTTTACAAGAAGTTTGGGCTAACCGCATATAGCTTTGTAGAAATGATGAGGTAAAGAAATAAAACAGTAATGGTTCCTGATACATGGGTCGATGTTAAAAACAGGGTTACAAAACAAATGGAAAAATCTATATTTAATTTCAAAGAAGGGCCAAAAATAAAGATGTTGAAGGTGCAATAATTCAAGCACCCTAATATAGTGCACCATTTGTATGATAGGCACCTTGCAGCCTATGGAAATATTCCATGGAATGATGAGGTTCCTATTTAGTTTGAAAAATTATTTTATGCAGAATTATTTTTCGGTATGAAATCCAATTATAATGACCTTCATTCTAAATTTGTTGGTCTTGGGAAAGGTAGATTATGTGACCGTAAGGGCGCTAAGCGTGATACTTAGTTTCCTTGCCCTGAGCCACCTTTGGTATGCTAACCTCCTCATGTGGAAACTTTGCGGTCAAATATGGATGCCACTTCTCAAATTAGTTGAGAAGCAAGGGATGCCATCATAGACAACGTCCAGATTGGATTTGGTGGAATTGATATTGGTATGAATCGGCAAAGAGCATGAGCTAATGCATGTGCTAATTTTGTATATAAAATAGATGAGGAGATAGAAAGCATGAATATTGAGGAGCTTAGAACATATGCAAAGGGTTGTCACAATGGTTGGCAAGACTTAATTTTTCATGAGGAAGAGGGTGTGGGATCGGTATGTGCTAATGGTTAGGGTGGATATTTTAATGTAATTTGTAATTTACATATATACATGTTTATTTGTATGTGTTATTCTAACATAATTGTATCATATGTTCACCATTTGCAGTTTACATGCATGTTGAACGAAAATTTTGATAATATCACGGCCCAACTTTCAGGTTCTAGAAATCAAGATGATATTTTGGGAAATGTTAGTGTTTTTAAAGAGTTCATGATGTTGATGTACAATTATTACTCTATTATTAAATCGATATCATGAGGACATATTTTTAAAAGAAATTGTACACATTTATATAATTAAATGTTAACAGATTCTACTTTCATCTGATCTTTTCAAAATGGCACCACCTTCTTCTTCCGTGTTAGGAGTTGTGCCAAATAATCCACTATCACAAGTATTCAATTTTTCACTTATGTTTAAATTTATAAATTGAAGTGCAAATTTCATTAAAAAATGAGATAGATCTTGATTTATTTTACAGTTTTAAATTTTTTGAATTTTAGGTTTGTAGAGATAATTTATGTTCTCAAAGGACTTTAGCAATGGAGTCAACGATAGGGAGAGGAATATCCAAAAAAATTGAAGAGGTTGTCTAACTTTTTTTTTAATAAATTGTATGAATTTATGCATTTTCATTTGCAAAATTTTAAAATTTTAATATATATACTTGTACATGTATATTTTACAGTTTATCCATAAGGGTGTGATGCAGGGCGAATACCAGAGGAGGACAATGGAGGGGGAACTACATGAGGTATTGCATGATTTTTTTTTTTCATTTTGATTTTTTTTATGAAACTATATTCTCATTTAATTTTAAAACATTAAATTTAAATTTTAATATACATAAATTTCTTATACATGTGTATATATGCAATTACACACGTTGTGCAGGTCCCCCATTCTTCAAATGAGAGCATAAGGAGTATGCTGGAAAATATATTTCAGCGAAATTCTCTAAATTGATACAAAATTTTATTTGACAATATTTTTATAGTACAAGTGAACTATATTTACTTTTCTATAACTTTGTGAAACATTTTATTTGATAGTCTTTTTATATCTAGTACATGTTATATTTAATTTTATTGAATGATATAAATTTTGGACATATTTTAAATCTATAGTTCTTTCAATTATGATTTAGTACATGCTAATTTTGGATTTTATGTACATTTTTCATGGTACAATTTGCATGATGCATGGTTTAATGCTTAAAACTTGGTTTTACATATTTAAGTTCATGAATATGTAGTAATGATTCAAGTAAATTGACATTTAGTTGGTACATTTTTCATGATCATGTTGTTATAATATTAGTAGATGATTCTTGTGTTTTGTTTAAAGTTGTTTTGTCACTTGTTATTTAAAATGAATCTATTAAAATTGAAAATTACAAAACACATGTGGTATAGATGTCTATCAAAGGTTATAGTTTGGTACATTTTGCATGATCATGTCATAAAACAATCATAGATGGTTTTACATATTTAAGTTCATGAATATGTAGCAATGATTCAAGTAAATTTGAATTTAGTTGGTACATTTTGCATGATCATGTTGTTATAATGTTAGTCCAGATGATTCTTATGTTTTGTTTAAATTGTTGTTTTGTCACTTGTTATTTAAAATGAATCTATATTGAAATTGCGAATTACATTTAACATGTGTTACATTATGCATTTGAACATGAATCTTAGAATTAGGTGTAGATGTCTATTAAATGTGATATATTATTAAATGTGATCTATTTAGGTACATTTTGCATGATCATGTCATAAAATAATCATATATGGTTTTACATATTTAAGTTCATGAATATGTAGCAATGATTCAAGTAAATTTGCATTTAGTTGGTACATTTTGCATGTGATCATGTTTTTATGATGTTAGTAAATGATTCTTATGTTTTGTTTAACTTGTCGTTTTGTCACTTGTTATTTAAAATGAATCTAGATTGAAATTGAAAATTACAAAACACATGTGGTACATTATGCATTTGAACATGAATCTTATAATTAGGTGTATATTTCTATTAAAGGTGATAGTTAACTTTTAATATAAAGTTGTAAATGAAGATGCATAAACATGTAATATAAAATTGCATTATAAAACATGACCATATAATTTGAAAGATGTGAATGTGGTTTGATGCTTTTAAAGGTTAAATATATATTTAAGTTCATGAATATGTAGAAATGAAAATAATTTAATTCATACATTTTGAATTTGAAATCATTCTTATAATGTTAATATCCAATACATAGATGTCTAAAAAAATCATACAATTTTAGGTACATAGATGTCTAAGACTATCATAAAATATTAAAATTTCATTAAAAAATATGGTATACAAAATTTTTCATTATTGTAAATAGAAAGGCTACTATAGATGCCACTGGATAGTTAATTTTAATATAAAGTTGTTTGAATATACACAAATAAGTACTAGATAAAATTGCATTATGAAACATGGCTCATAATTTGCATTCAATGTATGGTTTGATGATTTTCAGATTTCACATATTTCAGTTCATGAATATGTAACAATGAAAGTAAATTTGCATTTAGTTGATACACTTTCATTCAATCATTAGATTATAATTTTTAGTATATGATTCTTAGGTTTTGATAAAGTTTTTTCAATTTATTTAAAATTTGAATACAGTAGAACTGGAAATTACAAAACATGGTACACATTTTGCATTTGAATGAATCTTATAATTAGGTGTAGATGTATAAAAAAATCATAACTTAAAGTTGCATTATCAAATATGCTAGATACATACATTTTGCATTCATGACATAGAATTAGCTAATGTATTAAAAGTTGCATTCATCTATGAAATCATTTAAGACTAGGGAATGTATGTACATATAAATTACTTGTCGTGCATGCTAACATAATATCGATAGAATCAAATCCTTTATACACTTGTACATAACATGATATATATATTTGTAACTCAATGCATTATTAATAATGTATAACTTAAGAGTGCACAAAAAGAAAGGCTAACAATGTACTTGAAATTTAAGTTCTCAAAGATTAATCCAAAGAGAAGAAATTGTTGGGCAGTTCAATTAAAAAAATTGTAATGGAATGTCATCCTCAATGATCCATTCATGGTCATATTTTGACATTTTCCATTTCTTAACTTTCATTTTTTAGTTATTGAGCTTCTATCAACTTTATGCATGTTGCACACACCAAGTGACTATATTGACAACTTATGACATCAGGTTGATAGCCTTGAAAGTAAAAAATACTCTCAATTTGATGAGTTTGTTGGAAAAAATAAATTTTCAATATAATAGACCCTCTTTCATATATAAAATCGTTATCTTCATAGTATTCCAATAATTTCATCTTTCGTTCAGTGCACCGCATCAAATAATATTTGACATTTTCTAGGTTGTTAGCAGGTGCAACTACAAAAATGTCTCCTGCACAATAAAACAAGTGTAAATTCATATCATAATTAACATGAAAATTTAACTTTAAAATTAGCATCGAAATTATTTTATTATCTATTTCTATATCTCTATAATTTGAAATCAATTGAAATGTTACCTTCTCTTACAAGATCAGAAACTTGATTACCTTTAGATGATATTATAGTCTCATATGATTCCATCTTTTCGAAGTTTGCAACTGACATTTTCCCCTTTGTATTTATTTATGTATGTTGTAAAACTTTTGCATACGTATTTTTTTCACAAATATCATTGGATTGTGTGTCCTCTATGAAAACAGGATAAAAACATCAATATTTCTTTTATCAAAGGCAAACACATTTTGGTACTCCTTTGTTTTAATTGAATTCAATTTTCGAGTCCCTTGTACTGTTTCAACGTCATTTTCAATCGATCTACCTACATCTTGGACTCCAATATGCCAACAAAAACCTATATGGAATATTCAAACAAGAATATAAATATGCTATTTAAAATACAATTTATATACGATCAAAGATAATCATTATGATAAGTAATGTTTAAAATTATAAAATTAATAAAAATTAGATCATATATTAAAGTTATATATATATATATATATATATATATATATATATATGAAATTTAATTTGTATATATGTACATGTAAGTTTATACTTCCCTTGATGGGTTAGTCTCATGGTTTATTGCAACGATGCACCATTGAAAAACTTGTTCAATTGAGACAAGTCAGGTTGCAGAGTGGTCCATTTGATATCTTCAAAGTGCTCATTTTATACATGCCCCTGCACCATAATGTTCTCATTTTCCATGATCGATCTCAAAGAAATTCCAAAAATGTTTAATGTGGGTTTTCATATGAATACGACAAGACCAAAAGAATGATCGTGAAGATTTGAATTGACCTGCACATCCATCTGACCATATCCAATTTTCATTGAATTTTATTTCATGACCTTTCAATCAGTCATAAATCTGATCAAAACAATGTTGTACACAATGTGTATCATGTGTACGATAATCGTTGATATAAAAGTGATATTCTTTAATAACATGTGTCTATATAGAATATGGACAACCATAGAGACTTTTTCAAACTGATAATATTCACTCTGTATTTCATTTTGTGCAACAAATGTGTAATTCTCTATAAAATCAACTATTGACAAAATGGTCCCTGGTGGAAAAATTTCATGAGATTTTTTGAATTGCATGTCCTGTCATTGAGCTCTATGGGAAAGCTTGGTGTATTTATAAATTTTTTCCTCAAAATTTTTCAAAAACTCTATCACAAAAATTTTGTGTTCTTGTAAATCAAACGTTTTAGTACTTGTAGTATTATTTGAACCAATCGATGTATGAATATATTCATATCTCTTCCATTTCACTTTCATATTGGAAAATGATTGATCATTTATATCAATAAGATATTTGTTGTGAAATAAAGTCAAATTTCCACAATGATCACATTTTTTACCACCAGCACATTTCTTTTGGTAAAATAATTCATGACTTTCTCTTACACATAGAATTTGGGATATGAAATCATGGATAGTGGAAGGAGGAGGTGATTTTTTCCAAAATGTTTTACCAAAATTAAGGAATGTTTCATAATATAACTGAAATACCACATGATAACGACAATAACAAATGTCACATACAATGGTAGGTTTAACAAACCATGGTTTTTGTTGCACAAAAGTACTGATTGAAATATTAATTCCATGATTCTCTTTTATGAACTTATTGAACAACTCTGTCTGAGTGGTGTCCAAGATATGTTTTGCATGTTCTTTGTATTGATTTCATTTCATGTTATTCTTCGCTGCATCACATCCCTTGATTTTGGTGAAATACGTGAATTCTTCATCCAATATTCATATATTAATTTTTAACATCTTCTTCAAGTCTATATTTTTATGGTTGCCTACAAATAATTGTCCAACAAGTGAGCTCATTATTTACATCTATTTGCAATCGAAATTTCAGATGTTTGTGCAATGTTTTTCATGAGGTCCCTAATGATTTTGCCATATATTTTACCAAATGATTTTCTTTAGCACTTGATGAAGCCACTGCCATTTGTATTTCTCTATGTGCATCTAAATCACTTTTCTTTCTAGATCTTCGAATTGATTTTAGAGCATTATTTATATTTTGTATCACATTTTCCTTCATTTTTTTTAATCTTTTGTTGATTTTCAAATACCCAATAAAGTCATAGCTTCTTTTAATTTCTTTGATGTTAAGAGGCTTCTCAAAATTTGGGCTTGAACTACCACATTTTCATCTTTGAAGAACATATCAATAAAGTGCTTAACACGATATCGTATAACATGGTCATTTTTTTTATCTCCATATGTGTTAGTGTCAACATTTTCTAACATCTCATCATCGATATTGATTTCATCTGTACATATGAGAATTAAATGTACAAAATGGGTATAAATATTCAATAAATAATTAAAAATAAAAAAATGGAGTTTGAATGAAATTGAAATTAATAAATATGTATGATTTCAATAATACACATGACATATATATACATACCTGGTGATTCAATTTCTTCACTTGAATTTCTTTCAACATCTTCAACAACATCATCAATCTTTGGTTCATTATCTTTTTCACTTTTATTTTCAACATTTTCAATCTCATCATCAACGTTATGAGGAATATTTATCTTAGTTCACATTGCAAAATATTTTTCAAACTAGTTCATCAAATAAAAATTAAGTTTCACAATACACTAGTTAAATTTCAAATATCATTTATAATATTTACATTTACATACCTACTTCAACTTCCAGTTGAAGTTGATTTTCCCTTCCAATATTTGAGCTTTCATCTCTATTTTTTTTTGTAATATTATTTCTTGTATTCTCCACAAGCCTCAAGGTTTCTTGTTCGATCATATTTTTTCTTGCAATTTCTTTGATTTCCCGTGATAATTTAGTATGAAGCTCAAAAAATTTCCTTCAAAATCCTTGCAAATAAAATTCACTATCAAATTTAGACAAAACTCACTTTAAAAATTCATAACAAAAGACTTATTTAACAAAAAAAAAATTCGCTTTAAAAATTCAGCACAAAAGACTTACTTCAGCCCAAAACACTTACTTTAAAAAAAAGTCACCTTAAAAAGTTTGCTAAAAAATGTCTTTTAAAAATGAAGCTAAAAAAAATTCCTCCAAAATCCTACAAAAAGGCTCACTTTAAAAACTTAAACAAAACCTCATTTTAAAAATTCATCACAAAAGACTTAATTTAGAAAAAATGTAGATTCAGAAGTGTCCTCAGACACATACCTTTATTGATCATGGAAAAAAGATTACATAACAAATTGCAGGAGTGTACAAACATAAACTCTCACTACAATGAAATTAGGAAACTAACCTATTTATAAGCTCTATGTCCTAACTTAATTTAGTTATGGACCACTTGGTAAACCAACAAGTGTCCATTTATAATAAATGATTTTATATCCATTCTACTAACTTTATTCCTAATTGAGAGCCTAAGATACGACTCAATTCTAGAGTCCTATCTTTGCTAACGATATTCTATTTCTAATTGTCTCTTAATATTTATTAAATATTTTAATTTAATAAATATATTTATCCTAACTTTACATTATTTAATTTATGTATTTTGGATTTATAATTGGCTTATGAAAGAGGCTAACAAAAAAATCACTTTAAAAATTATGCACAAAAGAGTTACTCTAAAAAAAAAATCACTTTAAACATTATGCCAAAAAAATGTATTATAAAAATGAAGCTCAAAAAATTTCCTTCAAAATCCTACAAAAACAAAATCACTTTCAAAATTTAGACAAAAAATCACTTTAAAAAATCATCACAAAAAAGACTTAATTTAAAAAAAAAACCCACTTAAAAAATTTAGCACAAAATATTTGCTTCAGCCCAAAACAATTACTTAAAAAAAAAATCACTTTAAAAATTCTCCCAAAAAAATGCCTTTTAAAAATGAAGCTCAAAAAATTTCCTTTAAAATTCAGCCCAAACCATTTAGTTCGAAAATTCAGTCGAAACAAAAACATGTATGAAAATAATGTTTCGGTTTTCCTTTATTTATAGAGTTTGCGAAATTTGTTTTTTGGAGGGGCCTCATCGTTGTTTTTTTTTTTTTTTTTCCCAGCTAAAAGAATGAAAAACCAAAAGTTTAGCCGAACTTTTATGTTGTTAATATTGATGGGACATGACACCGAAAAAATTTCGGCCAAATTAAAACATCTGCAACTACACTACAACTCGATTCTGATCATATTTATTCAAATTCCGAATGGTTAAAATCCATCAAATTTGATGAATTAACTTTCTTAACCAAGACTAGCATTTGCAGAATTGAATCTAGTTTAAGCATATATAACTTTTATGAAATTTCATAGATATTTACTTATTTTAATTAATTTTCTAATAAAATGGGTGCAAATTTTTTTTGAAGGCCTTTATGATTCAATGAAATCAAAATTATGTATCTTGCAAAATACACTATAAAAAATTTTGAAAAAATTATGGTGCTTTACATTGGTCCTTCGTCTGTAATGGGTAGTTTTTAGATTTTTAGTTTATAACTAATATGTTGAGAAACTTGACGCTAAACTAAACATATTCAAAATCTGTAGTTTTTTCATATTGGTCTAGTTCAAAAAATTCTAGTAATTATGATATGCATTAGTTGGTTTCATAAATATAATGATACTGAAGTAGAGTCTGGCTAGATTGTTACAACATAATTTTTTTCTCAAAAACATCAAGTTAACAAAGAATACACTAGTGCTAAAAAATGTGACTTCTTATGAATCCCTTGATTGTTAAAGAACACACACTCAAAGAATTGATAAGTTGACATATCAACTATGAATAAAAAAATCCAAAATATAAGTAATAGAAAGTCAATAAAATTTCTGACAAGTTTTATTTTTATTGTAAAATGAAATTCCAAATAGAAAAAATGTTTTGGACTGCAGAAAGTTGAAGAACTTCTAAAAATGATATTTTTTTCTTAAAAAAGGGCAAAAAGTGTAACTCGAATTCACATTTTCACATTGGTATGTACCAGGTGTTAGATATGGAGAATACATAAATTAAGAAACAAATCTAAGAGTTACTTGATAAAGGGGTCATCATACCAAGCACATCTCCGTTCGGGTCTCCTATTGTTTTAATGCTAAAGAAGAATGGAACATGGCACATGTGTGGACTTTAGAGCCTTAAACAAAATCATGGTAAATATGATGTTTATTTCACTAAGTTGGACTTTAGGAGTGACTATCATCTAATTAGGATTGCTAAAGGAGATATTTGGAAGAAATCCTACAAGACAAAGCAAGGTTTGTTTAGAGTGCTTGGTTATTCCATTTCAACTTTGTAATGCTCCTGCTACATTCATGAGGGTTATGAATGATGTTTTAAGGCCTTTTCTTGATGATTTTTTGATAGTCTACTTATATGACATAATTATTTTCAGCAAGACTCGTGAAGAGAATCTCAAGCATGTTAGGAAAGTTTTATATGTCTTAAAGTAAGAAAATTTATTTTTAAATATGTCTAAATGTGAATTTGGGAAAACCTCTTTAGTATATTTGGGTCATATTGTTGGAGGGGTGAGTTGAAGATAGATCCCTCAAAGTTAGAAGTCATTTTGAATTTGTCAAAACCCAAGAATGTAATATAGGTTAGAAGCTTCCTGGGAGCAACTTAATATTGGAGAAAGTTCATTTCTAACTTTTCATCCATTTCACTCCATTACATGCTTTTACAAGTGTGAAATAGGTTTTTTAGTGGGAGGAAAACATCATAAAGCCTTCGATGTTTTGAAAGAGTACAACACCAATGCTTGCACTTCCACATTTGAAACAATAATTTGAGATATAAACCAATGCAAGTGACTATGCCATGGAAGCAATATTGATGCAACATGGTAAGAACATATGTTATCATTCAAAAACTTCTAATGGTGCAGTGATTAACTATCCTACATATGACAAAGAATTGTATGGTTTGATGCAAAGTGTGAAAAAATGGAAACATTACTTGATGGGTAAGGAAACTATATTTCACACTGACTATCTACCTTTGCAATACTTGCAATTACAAACTAAGCTACAACAAGCGAGGCACTTTAGATTGATGGGTTTCTTATAACAATTCCACTTGGTGATAAGGTATAAGAAAGGTATCTATAACAAAGTTGTTGATATGCTATCTAGGCCAATTTTTAGTTCATCCATTATTCTTAAGCATAATTTATCATGCATGAGAGCTATGTTGAGTAATATGATTTAGATGAGGATTTTAAGGATGTATATGCAACTTTGTGTTAAGGTAACCAAGTAGAAGAATTAGATTATCATGTGCATGATAAATTGTTGTATCATATTAGCAAGATATGTATTCCACAAGGAGAAAGAGTCAACATCGTAAGGGAAACACATACTTCTCTTATTGTTGGCCACTTTGGTGTAGAAAAGACAATGGCACAATTAAAGAGGTATTTTTACTGGCCTCGTATGAATGAAAGTATGTCACAATATGTAAGAGGACGTTCTTTATGTGCTATCAGTAAGCCTAGCAATAGAAAGTTGGGATTGTATACTCCACTTCTTGTTCCTTCCTATCCTTGGGAAAGTGTTTCTATGGATTTTGTGGGAGGTCTACCTATGTCTATGAAAGGTCATTATTATCTTTATGTAGTCGTGGATTTTTAAGAAAAATGTGTATTTTTATGCCTTGTAAGAAGTAGGTTACAGTTGAACAAGTTGCCCATTTTTTCTTTCAAAATGTATGGGTGCATTTTGGGTTGCCCACATCCATTATTTCTAATCAAGATTCTTGATTTGTCGGGAAATTTTGGTCAAGTTTATGGGGACTCATGGACACCCAATTGAAAAAGAGCACAACATTACATTCACAAATCGGTGGCCAAACAGATGTGGTGAACATAACGGTAATACATATTCTTCATGGTTATTTCAACAAACATCCTAAATTTTGGGATGAACATTTGCACTACATTCAACATGATTACAACCAGGCCAAGCATTCATCAATTCAAACATCTCCATTTAAGGCATGCTTGGGATACTTACCAAAAGATCCTCTAGATTTTATCTTTGGGAAATATGTTGCTATTGATGGACATAACGGCATAGATAATGCCAAGCAATTCATTGAACAAGTTCAATTGGTGCATTAAATGGTTCAAGAACAACTGGAAAAGAGTCAAGCCAAGTACAAGACAAGACATGATAAGCATCATGTTGATCACAATTTTCAAGTGGGGGATGAATTTTGGCTTCATATTACCAAGGAAAGACTCTAAGGAGAAGGTAAAAAAACTACCAATCAGATATGGTCCATTCAAGATTTTAGAAAAGATTGGTAATAATTCTTTTCGGTTAGATTTGTCTCCATATATGCAAATATATGAAATTGTTATTGTTGAAAATTTGAGACTATATGAGCCTCCTTTGATTTAATATCAAGGAGATAATGTTTAGATTCCTTCAATTGAATATTTATCTCCTGAATATATTGAAGAACTGTAGCAAGATACTATTCTTGACTGAAGAACAAGAACTTCAAAATGAGGGAACATGGAGTACCTTCGTGTGGGTATCAAAGGTACAAATCCAAGAAAATACAAATGGAATGAGATTGGAAGGGTGAGGGATATGTACCCTCACCTATATGTTGACTGAAAATTATCTTTTGGAGGTCCAAAAGCTTCCGGCGAGGAGGAATGATCTAGTGGATCAGTAAAGTGCTCAAAATTCAAAGTGTTCAAAAGTTCTCGAAACTGGTGCCAAAATGTAGATCTCTTTGCCCTAAAACCAACGCAACTTGAGTCACTCAAAATTGATATCATATGCTACCAATATCACATTCTGATCGTTTTCCTAAACAATTAAAAAAATTGCAAGATTGTTGACTAGGTAGGGTGACTGGGCAAGTTAATTATACTTCATAGGCCAATGGTAGGCTACCAAGTGGCCTCACATGATTGGTCTGAATTGGTTGGATTCTTCTTGGTGGTTGATTGATTTTTGTGGCCCAATGGTTGGGAGCCACATGTCTCAATCACAGGCTGCCATGTGGCACCTTGGTGTTATAAAAAAATTGGTTAAGGCCGAACTGGCCACTACGACGATCAAACATGAGAACTTATGCAGGTCAGTGCAATTCCTTACCGCAATGCTAACGTTGGTTCTTAATAAACTATGGCACTGAGTCATATATAAAGTTTCAAAAGGTTTGTATATGGGGGACCTTCCAACCCACGAGATCTCAAGAAGAAGGTAGTCGAGGGCTCAGGCTTAACCATGGCCCAAAGCTCCAGTACCACATAACCTCACCACGAGCGCAGGGTAGTATGTGAACCAATGCAAAGTATTGTGCACAACGCCGAGAGAATGGCCCACATGGCCCAATTTTCCTGCTCACAGGGGTCACTATACATTCAAAGTAAGCGAAAAAATTGCACCCAAAACGACATGAATCTTGTCGATGATAGGAGAAATTGTAGCTTGGCGATTCCAGAAAAGGAGGATTAGTAGAACAATTAGCAGTGGAGTCCAGTTTGTAGAGTAGTTAGTAGCAAAAATTCTGGGGAGCATAACTTCTTTAGTTTTTTACCAAATTGAGCCCAACAAGAGCCCAACTTAGGGTTTTTTACCGTTCTGGAGCCATTGGAGACATTTTTTTTGCATTCTGAGCACTTTAAATCCATGTAATCACAAATTTGAGCAATTAATAAAAGAGGCTAAATGGTGGAAGCTGGACTAGGAGATATAGCGCAGGAGGGGTGAACTCCTTCATCATTTTGTTGTCTTGTGATACTGGGTATGGTTAGATCTAAGAATTTTGTGATCCATAATGTAGATAAAATTACTTTCGGATAAATCACATCATTAAGATTAGGTCGACGTTTTGAACCAACTAATGTGGTTTGACCACATTAGTTGGTTCAAAACATCGACCTAATCCTAATGATGTGATTTATCCAAAAGTACTTTTATCTACTGTGTGTGGTATTATTGTCTCTATTTTTATGTTGTAAACTGAGTTAAAAACCATTAATTTATGTGCTTTTGCAAATTTATTAATTGCATAAAAGACAAAATTTTACTTGCACTTTTCATAAAACCTTCAAGTTTACAATTACAGATCAATGAAGGGAAAAAGAGGGACAACTCTTGGCAACATAAGGAATATATAGGCAAGCAAGCTCCTCCAAATTCATACAAGCCTCTGGTGGAACCACCTCATCCCTCAACAGAGGATACTCTTTTGGTAAATGATAATAAAAGAGCTCTGACCATGAGCGTGTCTACAATAAGTGGGAAAACATGCATCCACGAGTCTAATCACTTAGATAGTGAAAAAGAAATAAAAAATATGGATGAATCGACAACAATGGAACTTTATCATAGAAATGATGATACTTCTACACCTTCAACAAGTCCCAAAAATTATGTAGGATGGATTGATGTATGCAAGAGAAAAGGGAAAAAAGAAAACCCATGAACTATCCTAACATTTGATACTAGGAACATAGTGCATGTACTCTGATGTACTGTGGGTATTGATGATGGATAATTATTGTAATATGTTATTTGAAGTAATGGAATTTAATTTACAAAAAGATATAAGATATATAGAAAAAAGTCAAAATTATAGGAATAGAATTCTTAGAAAAAAATAGTTTTTATGTGAAAAAAAAAGCTTCAGTATGATATTCCAATTAACTTTTCACATATCCAACCCTTTTATTGTTATTAGGTTAGTTAGGTGTATGGAAATTTCACATTTTCTGGTAAATTCACTTTTCTAAACACACAACCAAGACCCATTTTGAGTTTGTAGGTCACTTTTGCTCATCATGAGATTTCCAACAATTATTCTCTTATTCATTTCCAAGCTCTGAGAAATAAATTTTGGCTTCTATAACCCCCTATAGATTCTCTCCTACATCATTAAGGCACATGGCATGTCACACTAGTTCCCTAACTCCACTAAAAGGGCCTTTAAATCAACACTTCAATCAAATTTTCCATTAAGTGTCAAGTCAAACTCATCCTTCAATGCTTAAATCAAACTCATCCATCAACACCCTACTCGAACTCGCTCTTTGGTGATTGAGATAAACTTATCAATCAATGCCCTAGTCAAACTCACTCTTTGCTACTGGAATCAAACACATGCATTGGTTTCCTATTTGAACTCCCTAATTAGCACCCAAGTCAAACTTATCCAACATTGGGCTTTAGAAACTACTCATCATTGAGATTTAGAAACTTTGGGATTTACTCTAATAATCCCTTAATTTCTATTGTTTAAATTCCCTAAGTATTTGGTCATTATTTGTTAAATATTATTGAATGATTTAGAGTAAATATACACTAATTCAATGGGTACTACCATGTGGGATTTTCTATGTCATCATATATAAAAAGCCATGTCATTGTCTATACAATACCATCTCAACATCTCGTATGACACCTCAAGTTTATTATCCATTTAAATTACATAAATAATACATAGTTATATTTTAATCATTAATATTAGCCTATTAATAAGATTCAAAAGTTATATAAAATCTAAAGAATCAATATATTAATAATTTAAGGTTCAAGCTAATTTTTTGGCCGACATTAAGGAAAAATATTTTTATTATTTTTTGAGGATGTGAAAACTTACACATTTGGGTCATACTAGGTTGTAGAATGAACCTCTTGGCGCAACGAACTTAGATTTATATAACACTGGATCTATCATGCACTGAGAGGGATCAAATCCCTCGAGGTGAAATCTTTTCCTCAAGTTCTACACTCAAAGAATAAGGTTTGCACCTCAATGGATTTGATCCCTCTCAGTGCACGATAGCACCAATGTTAGATGGATCTAAGTTGGTTCCAGTTGAGGGAAACAATGTCACATTTTTAGATTATCATTATGAGATAAACTTTAAAATTCACATTATGTCTTCTTTTCTTGGCATGACCATATCATTCTCTCTTTTAATTTAGTATGTTTTTCTTTCCTTGAATGGTTTGTACATCTGTGTTTGGATGCTTTGAGTGGTTTGTGTGTTTATGTGTTTTGATTTGTATAATAATGTTTGTGAATGTTACAGTTGTTGTGTTATATTTTTTTATGTGCATGCAATTTTCTATTAGTAATTAGTTGGTAATGAAGGGAGATAATCTTGTAAATAGTTTGCAGGAGGATTGATACTGAACATCTATTTCATTTAATTTTAGGTATCACAACTAATGGAAACTAATTAATTTTTTAGAGTGTCCTTCCAGGTATATATATATATATATATATATATATATATATATATATATACTGAAGAGTATTTTTAATAGTTTACTTTGTTAGGATTACTCTTGAAATAATTTCTTTCTTTTCTAATGTTTGAAATAATTTATTTCTTTCAAGAATATTTTGAATAGTTTTGAATGTTTATAAATATATCTTTTTCTATTAAAAATATTTTGAAGACATTGTTTCATACAATTATCTATATGTAATTTTGAATATATCACTACAAGGAAAAGACCCTTTGGCGAAGGTTATAAAGGACGTTTTTAGTGTTATAAAATTGGCCAAAATTGTCAAAAAAAAAATTGCTACAACATTCGTTTATGGTTACATAGGTTTTGGCGGAGCTTTTAACATAAATTCAACACAACTAAAATAAAATGGGCAATTAGAGGTTATTACAGATGTTTTTTTTTCATCGGTGCGCTGAGGCTGGCTTTAACGCACCGGTGTGTACATGTAGAAGGTGCCCCAGGAAGGTCGAAGGAGAATGCACCAGGCCGTTAAGGTATAAAACCGCACCGGGTGTAGTGTTGGTGATACAACGCATGGGGTCGTTCTAATTGGTCTTGGGATTTGTGCAGTGCCCATAGGTCATATCAATGTACCAGTTCGTAGACTTATAGAAATGCACCAGTGCACGATATCACAAAAAGGCACCGAGATTTATAATTGGTATCGGTATTCGTGTGGTGCCCATAGGTTGTACAAATGCACCGGTGCTTATAGACACATAAATGCCCCAGTGTGCAGTATCACACAAATGCATCGAGATTTATAATTGGTATCGGTATTAGTGCGGTGCCCATAGATCATACAACAACATTGGTGCGTATAGACACATAAACGCATCGTTGTGTCGTACCACATAAACACACTGATATTTTTAATTGGTTTTGGTACCTGTTCAGTGACGATAGGTCATATAAATGCACTGGCGCGCTTCATAATACAAACACATTGGTGTACAATTACTGACATGCACCGGTTTTCATTTTGTATTTTTTAGAAACATCAACCTGTGATAGTGAAATTATTGTGATTGTTTTAAATTCATTATTCATCAAAAGTCGACACATCTTATAATGTTGGGAAAAATACTGAGAGGGGGGGGGGGGGGTGAATCAATATTTATGACTTACTCAAATATTTTTACTTTTTCTTACTTCAAAACCCATACGCGACTTTCTTGACGCCAACTCGCGTATACACGCGGATATTCTTAATAAAACATGCGTATGTCTAGAAATCTTATTATGCAGATAAATCTTCACTTATATCATTCCATCATTCATTCATTAGATGTTCAATAAACACTAAACATATGCAGTAAGAACAGAGTAAATCATCACACATAAGAAACACACATGAACACCAGGATTTTTAGGTGGAAACCCAATTTGGGAGAAAACCACCGCTGCCGGTGTCTCAGCCTTAAATATTTTATTATAAAGAAAACATCTTACAACCATGTACTGGCGCAGATTCATACCAACACGCAGGCACCCACCTACAGAAGGCTACAACCTTCTCTCGTTTACCAGCCTCTCCTGGAAGGGAGCTACAACCCCCTGCTCTCGTTTACCAGCTTCTCCTGGAAGGGAGCTACTACCCCCTTATTGAAGGCTTCGACCCTCAGCTCCACTGCAGACCATGTTTCATCAATTTTCAAACTGGATCAACAGCTTCAATACAACCCTTCACTTATCAACAATCATACTTTTCCCATTGCTTCCAACAGAACAGTGAAACCACTGTAACCAGAATATCAGAGATAACCCAGAATTTAGAATAGATATGCAGAATCACATTCAACCTTGAGCAACTATAAGTTCAGATACCATACGCACATTTTTTTAAACAGATCCGCGTATACACACGCTTTTCACGAAACGAACCCGCGTATACATCTGTGCATTTTTCAGAACAACCCTAACTGCCCATACGCGCCTTTGCTTAAACAGATCTGCGTATACACGCGCTTTTTATGAAATGAACCTGCGTATAGATCTATAAAATATAAACTTGGCATAATAGACTAGATCTATGAACTTACCCAGATTTCTTCAATTTCTTCAACAGATTTGCGCCAGGTCTTCAATACTTCTTTTCAGACCATCCTAGAGATTCATCATTTCTAGATCTAGAGATTTTGAACCTTCATCATATTCATAGGTGCATCATAGATTCAGAACTTCGATTAAGAACAGAGTTCAACCATACAGATAAACTTCAGAGTGAAGTATTCATTTAAAGCCCAGACACCTGCACACCTTTGCACAATGATCTTCTTCTCTTTATATAGGTTTAGCCTTTATCAATACCATGATTCAAAACCACACCACTTCCGATGGTATTCCTGGACGGGACCAAATAGATAATCAAGCGCTCAATACAATGGGTCAATACCATGGTAGTAACCCCTGGTTTTACACATTTAGAATGCAATTAGGCATACGCGACTTAGCACGTACTATTCCACGTACATATGCTACTTAGCCTAAACAAACCCGCATATGCATAGTGACATGTCTTATTCATCATTTCTCTGGCCCTTTCTGAAGTTTCTTTGTTTTGTACTCCTTAGCTGATCTGTAGATACATCATCTGTACATATTTGACACATAGGTTGCAACTCATCAAGTCAGTTTCCTTCAAGAAAAAATTCATCAAACAGGTTGCTATCCAAAGACAACTTCATCACATCATATAGCCAATTCTCATCTCATCAAGTAGATTACCATCAAAGACAACACATGCCAACAATCTTCTCATCAGATTTACATCATTGATAAACTCATCAAGCATCAAGAACAACTTCATCAAGTAGGTTGTAATCATCTTCATTAAGTGGGTTGCCATCAAGGACAACACTCTGCATCATATTGCCAAAAATCTCCCCCTTTGGACTTGATGGAAACCACGATGGTGTTTGACCACAACAGATAGATACATTAAGCATAATGATATTCTCCCCCTATTCAAACACCATGTCACTCTCCCCCTTTGACATCAAGGGCAAAGGGCGGATCAAAACCAACACAAGGTTGTTTTCTCCTCATGTAGATAGAAGAGCGATGTAGATCTGATGTGCACTGAAGTTACCATGCTCCCCCTGAATTCATGCTGAAAGTTCAAACATATTTTTCAATGAAGTACATGACTTTATGACCTTCCTATCACCAAGGACTCATACTTACATCAAAGATCCAACCAAGTGGATTTACATATGAGACTCAAGTACCCAACCAAGTGGGTTTACACATTTTGACTCAACTATCCAACCAAGTGGGTTTACACATTTGAACAAGTCCTTACATGTCTGAATATTACAATTTTACATCATAGGTCTCACCATGACCTTTTCATCAAATTACAAATATGACTTTTTATGACCACTACCAAAAAGACCTTAAGAAAGAGATCACATTTCAGAATCACATTAATGCCAACAATGCATTACACTTAGCAAGGCTAATGCTCCCCCTGAAACTGTGCTCTTGTTCTTGAGCCATCTCACTGTTTTCCTTAACAGAAAAGAATATGCTTTTGTCTCCATTGGAACTCGCGTGTATACGCGACTTTGCTTCATAAAACCCGCATATGGAAAGTGAAAAACTGAAAATTTCACATTCCTTCTTCTCCCCCTGAATCTGTACCACCTGTACATGTCTTCTTTTGTCACATCAGATGCATTGTCAGAAATAAACATAACTAGAATTACCAAAACCAACCATGGGAATCATCATACATTGCTCCCCCTGAAAACTTTCAACAACCAATCATCAAGGCAGCTTTACCCAATATCAGAGAATGAAACAGAAATATAAGAGATGAAACATCATCAGAGATACCATACAGCATCAGAGATACAAATAGTACTGCAGCTGTGCTAAAAAATGCTGACCCAAAACAAAATTTGTCAGCAACTAACCATACGCGGTTTTTTGTGTATAAAACCGCGTATATACGCGACTGTCTTTCAGGAAACCCGCGTATCCAATTTAATCTTCTGAATTTAAGAAATTCTGATTTTCTGCAAGGCAGAGACTACTCCCAGCTTCTGTCTGAGATATTCAAACGCTTCCCTGGGCAGAGGTTTGGTAAATATATCAGCAACTTGTTCTTTGGAGGGAACATACTCCAACTTCACCTTTTGTTCAAGCACTTGTTCACATAAGAAGTGTGATGGGAATGTGCTTGGTCTTAGAATGCATAACAGGATTCTTTGAGATACTGATGGTGCTTGTATTATCACACATGATGGAGATAGGAGGTGAAAATTTGATTTGAAAATTTTGTAAGGTTTGCATCATCCAAAGAATTTGAGTGCAACATGATGCGACATCCACATATTCTACTTCTGCTGTAGATAAGGCAATAGAGTTTTGCTTCTTGCTGAACCAAGATACTAGCCAGGGCCCCATATAGAATGCACCACCACTAGTGCTTTTTCGATCATCAACATTTCCAGCCCAATCTGCATCAGTGTAAGCATGAAGAGTAAGATCAGCATTCTTTGGATACCATAGACCAAAGTCTTGAGTTCCTTGTAGATATTTGAATATTCTTTTGATAGCCTGAAGGTGAGTCTCTTTTGGATTAGCTTGGAATCGTCCAACAAACCCAACTGCATGCATAATGTCCGGTCTAGTCCCAGTGAGATACAGAAGACTTCCTATCATAGATCTGTATTCTAGTTGATTTACCGTGGAGGAATCATCATGAGAACTGAGATTACATCCGGTTATCATTGGTGTACTTACAGGTTTGCACTCTTCCATGCCATACTTCTTCAGAATTTTCTTAAGGTATTTTGCTTGTGACAAGAATATACCATCTGTAGTTTGATGCACTTGCAAGCCAAGAAAGAATGTTAGTTCCCCAAGTAAAGACATTTCAAATTCTTGCTGCATGATAGAAGCAAATTTCTAACTCATAGATTCTTCATTACTTCCAAAAATGATATCATCAACATATACAACCACAATCAATAGTTTATCATTTTCAATTTTTGTGTATAAGTTACTATCAGCAGACCCATTTGAAAATCCTTGTTGATGAAGATATTTGTTAAGACGATAATACCATGCCCTTGGAGCTTGTTTGAGACCATATAGAGCCTTTTTAAGTCTACAAACAAGATTTTCATCATTTCCCAAAATGAATCCTTCTGTTTGTTCTATATAAACTTCTTCTTCTAGATCACCATTGAGAAATGCAGATTTAACATCCATTTGATAAACTTTGATTTGTTGAAAACTTGAAAAAGCAAGAAACATTCTTATGGCTTCAAGTCTAGCTACAGGAGCAAAAGTTTCTTCAAAGTCTATACCTTCTTGTTGAGTATACCCCTTGCAAACAAGTCTGGCTTTGTTTCTTACAACATCCCCATTCTCATTTAACTTGTTTTTGAATATCCATTTAGTTCCAATGACATTTTTGTTATGAGGTCTTGGTACTAATTCCCAAGTATGATTCTTTTCAATTTGATCCAGCTCTTCATTCATGGCTTGAACCCAACATTCATCTTTGCTAGCTTGATTGACATTGTGTGGTTCAATAGTGGATAGAAATTCCAGATAGCTAGAAGATCCCACAAGAGTCCTTCTTGTTTGTACACCTGATCCCTTTTCTCCCAAAATTTGAGATTTTGGATGATTCTTTTGAACATATCTGGATGGAGCTTTTTCAGATAAATCATCTTTAGGTTCTTCATTGGGTTCACTGTCTATATCATTTCTATTTGATGTAGAAGGACATAAGTCACCATCGTCTTCATTTGTTGTTTGTTTTTCTTCTTTTGGGGCTGCAGGAGACTCATCAATAACAACATCAATACATTCAACAATCTTCCGAAGTCTTTTATTGTAGCATTTATATGCTCTACTCATAGAGGAGTAACCAAGAATTATTCCTTCATCTACTCTAGGTTCAAACTTGCCAAGTTTTTCATCATTATTTTTGATAAAGAATTTACTTCCAAAAACTCTAAAATGCTTCATAGAGGGAGAATTACCATACCAGAGTTCATATGGAGTTCTGTCACTGTTTACCTGAACATGTGCCTTGTTGAGAATGTTTACTGCTGTATGTGCTGCTTCTCCCCAGAATGTGTCAGGTGTTCCAGAATCATCAAGCATAGCTCTAGCCATTTGTTGAACTGTTCTATTCATTCTTTCTGCTATGCCATTTTGTTGTGGAGTGCCAGCTACAGAAAACTGTCTTTTTATGCCATGTTGTTCACAAAATTCAAGGAATTCATCTGATGTATATTCTCCTCCTCGATCAAATCTAAGACACTTGATTTTTAGATCTAATTCATTCTCAGCTAGTGCTTTGAAGATCTGAAATTTCTCAAATGCTTCATCTTTGTGTTTAATCAACCCAATCCAACACATTCTAGAGAAATCATCAATAAATAAGATATAGTATTGTTCACCACGTGGTGACTTTTTCCTCATAGGTCCACATATGTCAATATGAATGAGTTCAAGAGGCTTACTTGATGATCCTTCCTTGGCATTAAATTGCACTCTGGTTTGCTTACCGAATTGACAAGATTTGCATATAATACTTTCAGGTAGATTAATATTGGGAAGACCACGAACAACATTAAGTCTGCTTGATTTGTTGATTTGAGAGAAGCTTAGATGCCCCAACCTTCTATGCCATAGCCATTTTTCTGAAGATTTACGCAAGTAACATTGTTCTTTGCAGTTTTTCAATACATACAGGTTGCTTGGAGTTCTTTTTCCTTTTATAATTGTTTTACCTGTATCAAGATCATGAACCACACATTCTTTTGAACTAAAGACAACTTCAGTTCCTTGATCACACATTTGACTTACACTTAACAGGTTATGCCTTAATCCATCCACATACATGACATAATTAGCCTTCACCTTTTCTCTTAGAAACACAGACCCTTTTCCTTTAATTACAGCAGGAGTATCATTTCCAAAAGTAACTTTCTTTTCCTTTTCTAGAGCACTATATGCACGAAGTTTGTTTTTATCACCTGTCATGTGTCTCGAGCATCCACTATCAATGTACCATTGATTTTCTTCACCTTTCGCAAATAACGTTATGCCACAATTTTCAACCTGTGATTCCTTCTTTTTCCATATTTTGGATTTTGAAGGAAGATGCTCTTTTGGCTGAACTTTGCTCCTGCATTCAGATTCTTCATGCCCATAGTTATTGCAATAAGCACATTCAACTTCATTTAGAAGAGGAGAAAAGTTGTTATAGGTATTCTTCTTTGTTTCAATATCAATCCTTTTCTTTCTTTCTTCTCTTGTCATGATGGTTTTATATGCAACACATTGAACATCTTTATGACCAAAATTGTGACATGAGAAACATTGTCCATTGAAGTAGAAATTTCTGCGATCATGAAATCTTCTATTTGAATTTACCTGTTGATTGTTGCTTCTTTGAGAGATATCCCTGTTAGTGTTCCTTGTATTGTGATGATCATGCTTTACCTGTAAAGATTCTTTATTCCCTTGTTGAGTGGTTGAATGTAGTAAACCAGTTGTAGCTGCTTTTAGATAATTTGGTGCTGAAGCCTGAGAAGATTCTCCGGTATATCCAAGACCTGTCTTAATAAGAGGAGAACGTTGAACCTTGATAATCTCATCTAAGGTTTCAAATCCTTTAGCAAATCTAAGATTCAGAGTCTTTACTTTCTCAAGTTCTTTTCTTAGACTTACTACTTCACATTCTAATTTCTCATTGTGTTTCTGCTTTTCTTCATTCTGCCTTTTCAGAGTCTCAATGATTATTTTACTTTATTCCAAGTGAATTTTGAGTTGATTGTTTTCATCAAGAAAATAATTGTCATCTAGAGAATCCATAAAAGTATCCTTGTCTTCTCTAGAATATTTTTCAAATGCCATGAGAAGTCTAAGATCTTGTTCACATTCTTCCTCACTATCAGAGAACCCATCACTATCTTCATGAGTATAGTAACTTTTTCTAGTGCTAGACCGGTTCTTATTCCTTCTTGCTACTTCCTTCCCTTTTGCAGATGTTTCTTTATAAAGACACTTAGCAGCATAATGACCAACTCTTCCACAATCAAAACATTTGAAAGGAAGCTTACCTCTAAATCGTCCTGTGCCAAGTTGAAGTTTCTTTACAAAATTAACCTCATCTTCTTCTGAGATATATCCTGATCCTTCTGCTTCTTGTACTTGTTTTCCTTTTGTAGAAGCTCTAAAGACGACTTCTTTGACTTCAGATGGTCCTCCTCTTCTCATTTCATAAGCAATCAGTATGCCATGAAGTTGCACCACAGTAAGATTTTGAAGATCCTGTTTTTCTTCAAGAGCAGAAACTTTTGACTCAAATTTTTCCGTTAGTGATCTTAGAATTTTCTTAACCAAAGTAGATTCGGCTATTGTTTCTCCCAAATTTCTCATACGATTTACAACATCATCAAGACGTAAAATGAAACTGGAAATACTCTCATTACTATGCATCTTTAAATTTTCATATTCAATTCTGAGAGTTTGGAGTTTTGCACCTTTTACCTTTGCATCACCTTCATAACTTAGAATGATTTTGTCCCATATTTCCTTTGTTTTATTCAGCTGCATGACCTTGACAAATTCGGATTCAGTTAGACTTCCCAATAGAGCATTGACTGCCTTCGCATTTGTTTCATAATTCTTCTTTTCCGTCGGATCTGTTGGTACTGCGGTTGGATATTGATATCCTCCTTCAACAATGGCCCATACATCTGCTCCCAGAGACTGAACATAATATCTCATCCTTGTTTTCCAGAAGATTAAATTGTTTCCGTTAAAGAGCAGAGGCCTGATAGATGCTAATCCCTCTGGATTGCTCATCTTGCTTGATCTTCCTTCTAGCGGCTAAGCTTTTTCAGAAGGACCTGCTTTGATACCAATTGTTGGGAAAAATACTAAGAGGGGGGGGTGAATCAGTATTTATGACTTACTCAAATCTTTTTACTTTTTCTTACTTCAAAACCCATACGCGACTTTCTTGACGCCAACTCGCGTATACACGCGGATATTCTTAATAAAACATGCGTATGTCCAGAAATCTTATTATGCAGATAAATCTTCACTTATATCATTCCATCATTCATTCATTAGATGTTCAATAAACAGTAAACATATGCAATAAGAACAGAGTAAATCATCACACATAAGAAACACACATGAACACCAGGATTTTTAGGTGGAAACCCAATTCGAGAGAAAACCACCGCTGTCGTTGTCTCATCCTTCAATATTTTATTATAAAGAAAACATCCTAAAACCATGTACTGGCACAGACTCATACCAACACACAGGCACCCACCTGCAGAAGGCTACAACCTTCTCTCGTTTACCAGCCTCTCCTGGAAGGGAGCTACAACCCCCTGCTCTCGTTTACTAGCTTCTCCTGGAAGGGAGCTACTACCCCCTTACTGAAGGCTTCGACCCTCAGCTCCACTGCAGACCATGTTTCATCAATTTTCAAACTGGATCAAACAACTTCAATACAACCCTTCACTTATCAACAATCATACTTTGCCCATTGCTTCCAACAGAACAGTGAAACCACTGTAACCAAAATATCAGAGATAACCCAGACTTCAGAATAGATATGCAGAATCACATTCAACCTTGAGAAACTATAAGTTCAGATACCATACTCGCCTTTGTTTAAACAGATCTGTGTATACACGCGCTTTTCACGAAACGAACACGCGTATACATCTGTGCATTTTTCAAAACAACCCTAACTGCCCATATGCGCCTTTGCTTAAACAGATCCGTGTATACATGCGATTTTTATGAAATGAACCTGCGTATAGATCTATAAAAGATAAACTTTGCAGAATAGACCAGATCTATGAACTTACCCAAATTTCTTCAATTTCTTCAACAGATTTGCGCCAGGTCTTCAATACTTCTTTTCATATCATCCTAGAGATTCATCATTTCCAGATCTAGAGATTTTGAACCTTCATCATATTCATAGGTGCATCATAGATTCAGATCTTTCGATTAAGAACAGAGTTCAACCATACAGATAAACTTCAGAGTGAAGTATTCATTTAAAGCCCAGACACCTGCACACCTTTGCACAATGATCCTCTTCTCTTTATATAGGTTTATCCTTTATCAATACCATGAGTCAAAACCACACCACTTCCGATGGTATTACTGGATGGGACCAAATAGATAATCAAGCGCTCAATACAATGGGTCAATACCATGGTAGTAACCCCTGGTTTTACACATTTAGAGCGCAATTAGGCATACACGACTTAGCACGTACTTTTCCGCTTACATACGCTACTTAACCTAAAAAAACCCGCGTATGCATAGTGACATGTCTTATTCATCATTGCTCTGGCCCTTTCTGAAGTTTCTTTATTCTGTACTCCTTAGTTGATCTGTAGATACATCATCTATACATATTTGACACATAGGTTGCAACTCATCAAGTCAGTTTCCTCAAGAACAACTTCATCAAACAGGTTGCTATCCAAAGACAACTTCATCACATCATATAGCCAATTCTCATCTCATCAAGTAGATTACCATCAAAGACAACACATGCCAACAATCTTCTCATCAGATTTACATCATTAATAAACTCATCAAGCATCAAGAACAACTTCATCAAGTAGGTTGCCATCATCTTCATCAAGTGGGTTGCCATCAAGGACAACACTCTGCATCATATTGCCAACATATAACAATATTCATATTAATTAAGTTTTTATTAATGCATTTGAATGTGATGTTTGGATTAATTTGTTATATCATATCATAATTATTGTGTTTTTTTTTAAATTCATTATTCCTCAAAAGTCGACACATATATATCTTATAACAATATTCATATGAATTAAATATTTATTAGTGCATTTGAGAACGACAATGGAGAACGCAATAGAATAAATTAAAACATATTTTATGATATATATATATAGATATATATATATATATATATATATATATATATATAAATATATATATATATATATATATATATATATATATATATATATATATATGAATAAGGCAGTCTTTATTATACAAAACGGGACAGTTATTGGTAGCCCTTTGTCTTTCAATTGGGACACTATGTCCATTACATTAAACAAAATGTCTGATTTCACAGACATATTTCAAAAAATACAACGCCTTGCTTTGATATCCAAACATAGAGATCATCATTCTTCACTTGAACTGTTTTCACTGCTAGAGCTACTTCCATGACGGGTTATTTTCAAGAATTTTTTGTTCACGGTGTTGAATGTTTTCTTCTTCTTCACCTTCCATCTACAAACATAAAAATAAATTGAAATGAGTGTATGTACATTGGTGAGAATAATGAAAATTGCAATATTAAATAATATACATCAATGTAAATCGAAAATAAAAATGATGTACCATAGCAACAATTGACTCATAAACTACACACATTCTTTCAAAACCATGTACCATGACATCTTTCAAAATTTCATCTGTTGGCACAGTTCCATACTTTGTTTCCTGCCAGTTTTATACCCCATAACAAATCATATATT
This sequence comes from Pinus albicaulis, assembly GCA_034641835.2. Classification (NCBI taxonomy): domain Eukaryota; kingdom Viridiplantae; phylum Streptophyta; class Pinopsida; order Pinales; family Pinaceae; genus Pinus; species Pinus albicaulis. Next base: position 1,507,151,624 of record CM076575.1, on the reverse strand, counting down.
TAATATAAAATATTTTTTTGTTCTATTAATTATAGACGGAGCTAAGTAAAACAAGATCAATAGATGCTTACAAATTTCACAATTAATTTTTGATATGCCAGCATATACTCACAGCTCATATTTAACCCAATTTCAATCAATTCGTCTGATGGTTCTTCTTTGTATGTTAGCACCCGTTTGAAGACATTCAATGATGATTTTTGTAAAACAACTTAAAAAATACAAAAATGAAATCTAGTTAAGTTGTTATAAGGAAGTAACAATTACTCACAAACTTAGATATCAACCCTTTTCTTCCTTGTCGTCCGGTTTTATGTGCTGAATGGGTTCTATTTTCTTTTCTTTTCTGAAAGAAAATTCTTGAAAATTAATATTTAATGCTAAATTGTTTATTTATTGTACCTAATGATCGAAAAAATCAATGATTACATATTACATTTGAAGCACGTTGTTGTTGAGATGGCTCCTCTTGCGATGCAATTTTTTCCATTTCTTTGACCATGTCCTTGTACACCTTTTTGGACATTTCTACTGGCATATTTATGATATCAGCTCGTTCATCTTTTGAGATTTTCATAATCTTCCTGAAAATGTATGACAATAAAATATTTAATTTTTATATTGATATATGAAAAGTAAATATAACAAAAGTGATATTTATAAATAATTCTAGACAAACATTTAAAGGAATATTACTTTTCATTCATTCTTTTTTGTTGTTGTATGTTTTTTCTATTAAAAGTATGACATGTCTCATTGACCAATTCTCTAGAAACTCTTCCTATAGTTTAGATAAAATTTGGTTCTTGGAATCATTGGATTGATTTTTGTATTGTAAGTGGAAAGAACGTCTATATATTCATTCCACTAGATCCCTCAAACTTTTGTAAAAGTTTTTCCCCCTTTTGTTAACTTCCAACACCACTCCAAATGAGTTAAGGAGCAATTCATTTTCATTTGCATGTTCTATTTTTTTATTTTCTTAGAACAACATTCCTTTTCTAAGTTGTTGGTCCCTGTAGAACATTAAACAGATGTGAATTAATAAACCGTTTGACACATGTTATCTAATAATTTTAAGTATATTATTAATGATAATTAAAAAAAGAAACTCATATTGGATCGATAGTATTTTTTCATTAACCCGATTCATCCTTTTGCAATTTTTCCATTAATCTTTTACGCTCTTCTGGTCCTAGTTCAGAAATAACCTTATTGAGCTTCGTCATTTTGTAGCTCTGCATGATGCACAATAAACAATACATATTAGTTAAACTTACATATAGTTCAAAAATAATATTTTTTATAAATAATTTACAAAGAACTTGCCTTTTTTGCTTTTCTTGATGTGTTATCAATATTTTTGTTACTTGATCTCTTGTCAGTCATTTCTTTATCAATCTGAAACCTATACCATATCATTCATTAATATATTTATAAATAAATTGTCAACTTTTCTGGTAAAAAATAAATCTCAAGACACCGGTGCACCTTTCATGATGTACGCACTGATGTCAGAGCGTGGGGTTATTAAAAACACACCGCAAAATAGTATAATAGATCATACGGTGTGTGGGGTATTATAAACACACCACAAAAACAATGTAATAGACCATACGGTGATATCCTCGTAACATGGAGCACTGATGCCCTATTTCAGATATGGCACACTAATTTAGAAAAAATGTTTTCAAATTTTTTTATTACACAGTACTTGCGCGGTGTGCTTTATAATACAGCGCACTGGTATGCTAGGTTACGCTGGGTGCACCGATAAAAAAAAATCCATTTTTTCCAAAAATTCACGCAATGGCTGAATGGATTGGGATCTGACTATGCAAGTCGTCCCGTGGGTTAGATGTCAATATAAAATGAAAAGCCCTAATTTTGAAATCACAGAGATAGGGAGAAGAAAGGGAAAAAACAAAAAAATGAACGGTTTAAGGTAAAAATGGATAAAACTACATAAAAAGTAAAAAAGAAATAATCAAATTTAATCATGAGATGGTTTGAAATTCTATGATACAGGGTTTGAATCACCAAAGGTTTGGTTTCTGATTGTCTGAATACTTCTGTTCGAACATATTTCGCTGCTCCACACTGCCCTCGTGCTCTCTTGCTCCAAGTATGTCTCCTGCAAATATCTGGCTGAAAATTTTAGCAAAAATAGTGAAATAATGAAAAGTGTTTAGTATATAAAGAATTATTTTATGAAATTAGATTTTCGAAAATATTTTGCTGCCCATTTTTCAATTTGCCGCTTTTTTTTTTCACTTAAAGAAAATAGAGTTGCGCTTTGTTTATTTGTGTTTATTCGTCACCAGTGTGTCACTTAATAGCACCACACCAGTGCGTATTTTTGTAACACCGGCACCGGTGTGATTATATGTACAGTAGCACTGATTTGAGGTTAAGGCACTAAAATTAATTTTAGGTGTGTACACCAAAATTTAGTGAATTCCAACCATAGAAATTGAGAATTAGAATTCTGTTTATTCTTGAGAATTAGAATTAGAATTAAAATTGAGAATTGGAATTGGATAAATTCTTGATGGAAATAACTATTCTTCCAATGCATTTTATGTATTGCAAGAGGTCCCCACTGATTATGTGGAGAGAATGCAATGTGGGGCGTGTGAAGATGTAATACTACAGGGCCCAAGTGGGCAATTGTGGCATGTGAACCTATTATAATTGGCACTTAACTATTTGCAACCAATATGTTTTAGAATATAATCTGCAGATAGACGGATGGCCTGCCAGTAATTAGTACATATAATCTGTAGATGGGTAATGTTCTCGGAGCAATGACAACGAGTCCTTCATTTTGCATTTGTTAGCAGAAGAAGACCAATTTTCGACTAGACGATGCTATTACATGTGGAGGCAATGGTTTCCCATAAAAATGAGTATAGGGTTGAGCAGAGGAAATATATTGCAAAATAGGCTATTACATTAGCTTTTCCAATGGGAAACCGGTTTTTAGGTGAAAATATGGTAGCTGCAAGTATCTATGCTTTTCTTCCCATAGAAATGGTCACTAGATTTCCATTTATAATACAAGTAGACTTTTTACTGGTTTCATCCACAGGACCACAGCTCAGAAAGTTAGAGATGCCATTCAGGTTCAATTGAAAGCCGAATATGTGATTTTATGCGACGGTAGCTTTGCCGGTAAAAGTTTATATAAGCCAACCAAAGCTCAGACAATACTCCCAACTGCTTTTAAATGCATTTTGGAGAATCTTTCCTTTCATGAGACCTACCAGCCCGATCAACAACGTTGATTGATCTTTCTCTGTTGCCCTTAAGTGAATGAGAATCCTTCCCTTCATCGTGCCTCTTGGCTTTATTGACTGCCTCGATTGATCTTTCTCTGCCATCAACTCTTCTCTCCATTTCTCCATCATGGGACCTCTTAACCCTATCGTCGGCCTTACCGAATTCTCTCTGTCGGTCTCAACCTGTACTCCTTTTCTCCTTTTGTACTTTGTCAAGCTCTGTAGCCGTTTGCATCCCTATAAGCGTCTTTGTCTGTCTTTCTATTTAAATCACTCATTTTCTCTTCTATAAACTTCTCAGCCAAAATTCAAACTCTCATCTTTTCAAACTCTCAGCTCCTCAGAAAAATTCTAACCCACGATTCGAACCCTCTACTGCTCCAATACTACTCTTTACAGAATAACCCTGTTATGGTGGACGTTGTTTTATAGGCGCACCGGGCCGGTTTGTAAGGTCAAGGTTTTTGTTTTGGCGCAGTGTTTTATGACGCACCGGTGCGGAAGAGTTGTGAAGCATCGATGTATCTCATTAATAAGACGCACTGGTGCATGTTATGATGATAAGCGCACCGGACTGTATAAAGTTCTTTTTTTATGTAAGATCATAATAAAATAATGATAATTCTAAAGTACATGAATTTATTTGCATTATTTTCTAAAATTTATTATGTTACAAAAATTCATATAATTCTAGATTTATTATTTTACAATTATTTACGAATTTAAAAATTTTAATATTTTAATAAAATCATTTCACGTTAATACAATTAAAATTTTGCAAATATTTTACATACAATTAGAATTACAATTTTACAATTTTACATACAATTATGATTAGAATCACAATTAAAATTTTAATTTTACATGCAATTACATTTACAACTAAAATTTTACAATTAAAATCATTTCACAATAATACAATTAAAATTTTACAAATATTTTACATACAATTAGAATTAGAATTACAAATATTTTACATACAATTACAATTAAAATTACAATTACAAATACAATTAGAATTTTAGAATTTTACATACAATTACAATTACAATTACAATTTTACAATTTTACAATTTGTCATATATACAATTACAATTAAAATTACAATTACAATCATTTCACAATAAATTAAATATTACAATTACAATTAAAATTTTACATATAAATACAATTAAAATTACAATTACAAATACAAATACAATTTTACAATTTTACATACAATTAAAATTAAAATTTCAATTACAATCACGACATAATATTTAATAAATATCATGGTCATTTAATATTAAATTAATTAATAAACATCACTATCATGATAACCATCGTGCAAACATCATATTTGACTAAAAAACATATTCAAACATCAAATTAACATTATATATTAACATCATATTAACATCATCACAACACAAACATCAAATATACATCTCATGTCAAATAACTCATGCTATCACATACACATCTATCTGCAAGTTAAACATTAAATGAACATATCTAACATGACCTAACAATATACACATCATGATGATCACCAACATGTAAATTAAGTACAACTGCAAATATGAACATAAAATACATGGACCATATATATATATATATATATATATATATATATATATATATATATATATATATATATAATCAATAATATTAAAAATATACAACTGTAATATAAATGTCATGGATCAGTTGGTGGTAGTACAACATCAATAACAGTACTAGTAGAGGCATGCTCAGTCAATGGTGCAATCTCGATGGTCGATGGTCGAGCCTGCTCATGATCATGACTAGTACTGATGGATGGATCAGCTAGTGATAGTACAACATCAATATAAGCAGTATTAGTGGAGGCCTGCTCAGTCAATGGTGTAGCCTCGACAGTCGATAATACAACCTGCTCATGATCATGACTAGTACTGATGGATGCTGCAGGCTGCTGACTGGATGTGGCCGAGGATCCAACCTCGTCTCCATGACGACTGCTAGATGCTAGTGGAGCCTCATGCTCATCAGGTGTGACGTGAGGTGAACGATCATGAGATGATGAGTCACTGCTCGCGGACTGTCCATCACGTCTTGCATCTCGACCATGCTTATAACATGCAATAGTCCTCCTCAGTTGCGTAACAGCTATCGTAGCTCCTACGACATGCCTCATTAGGTTGTACATGTCACGCGGCATGCTTCTCCACATCTGTAATAGCCTATCATCGGCCTGTATGTCTCTGTAATGAGCAGGCCTGATGCTCGCCTCAACAATCAATGCACTAAGTTGGTTTCCCAACTTCGTCCTGTATCTAGTATCAGGTCGACCACACCTAGCAAAAGGCAGTACCGGCGCACCAGCAGGAGCATGTCTCTCTGCACCAGCCTCATGATCATGATCCTCAGCATTTGCCATGTCCTAATCATCATCAAGATCCACACCTGGATCATGTGTTGGTTCCGGCATCTCCTCGCCATCAAAAGAGCCAATGTCTGCAAAATATATACAACTACACAAAAATAATTAGACAATTTCATTACACAATTTAATAAAAACAAGTTAAAGAACATGTTAGAATAAATACAATAAAATAATAATATTACCTCTATCATCTAGCGACTCATCATCTGCGAAGAGGATGTTGGCACACCCTCACCAATCCAATCCAACATAAGGATAGGGGACCATAATGAAGGGATGCAGCTCATCAACATTGTCTAGTAAGTCCAGTGCATCATGTGATATCCTGTTTGGAAACATAGTCTCTCCCCTCTTGGGCATCATCTGCCCCCACATGTGCATCTGGGCCTCCAACATCGGCCTATGAGGTTTTCGAACAAAATTAGGCCTCATCTCTGGAAACCTCTCAAAAAATAAACAAAAAAGCTCTGAATCAAAAGGGAAGTTGACCCTCCCTTGTGCATGAGTGTGACATCTATCTAAGGCCATACAAAACTGCCGCAAAAAAATGGCAGACCACCTAACAAGTCGTGGCTCCTGTACTAAAGAATCAACATAATATAAAAGCAGACAACTAATGTTCTGTCTGTAACTGGTGTTTTGTGAAATGGTCGAAATTAGAAGTGAGAGGAACTGCACGTCCTGTCTACCAAATGCACCAATATTTAACTGAACTCCAGGGACCTGAAACTCTGAAGGAGATAGTACATATGCTCCAATGTATCTCTGGGAGTAAACTAACTGACTCCCTGCTACAAAAACAGCTGGAACCTCTGGGAACAAGGGAAAATCTACCCCTCTCCTCAATAGCCCTATAATTAAATAAATATCCTCCTCAGTGGGTGTGTACCACTGGTTAGGACCAACTTGGAAAGCCTGTTGGTGAGCATTCCACCTACGGATAAGATGTCTCAAAAACACACTATGGGCCTTTAGGGAAGTAGCCTCCTCATATAACTTGAGCAGGCTTACCTACCTTAGGAGCCCCTGGGTATCTGTTGTAATACGGTGAGGGTACGCATCTCTTTCCCTCTCTCGTGCCTACCACTGGCGAAGCATATCATACTGCTCCGCCTGTTGTTGATTTTGTTCCTCCTCTTCTCTCTGAATCATTGACATATTAAATAATTTTTTTTTATTAAATTAGACATGTATTTAGGAATATACATATATAATTTTTTTTGGAAAAAAAATAGACCAGTCGGTGCGCCACAAACACAGTCATGCATCAATTTTGGTGCAGCTTTTGTTTGTAGCGCACAGGAGGTGGTGCCCTAGATGACATAAAACACACTGTATGCAGTGCACCTGAAATTTTTTCAAGCATCGTTGACTATATATGGTGTTAGAAGAGTGGTGCGCTGACTAAAATATATGCCCCGACACGTATATTCATGCCAGCGCATCGACTTCCTGACAAATTACATAGTCAATGGTGCGGCCTTTTACCCGGTCGCACCATTGACCCTATCAGAATGTCGAAAGCAGTGCGCTGACAGACATCGAGGAAGATATCTCCATCAACGCATCGCATTGCTATTACCATGGTCAATGGTGTGATTGGCTAAATGACTGCACCACACATTTTTTTAAAATTTAAAATAATGCAGGGCGCCTTTCGATACCGCCCCAGACATGGTGCGAATATCGTTAGCAACAGTTGCAGTGCGGCCTGTAAATTTTACAAGCAGCACCGGAATGGCTCCTGTGCACCGCGTGACAAATATATATATATATATTCTTTTTTAATGGTTAATTTTAAGGTTATTTCAAATTCTAATCTGCTAAAAAGCTTAATTATGGAAAAAATAGAAAAAATACCTGTACATTTCGTCGTCGAGGAGGCATATTGACTGTAGAATTTGCAAAAGAAAATTTTCCCACCGTTTGAAAATGCAAGCTGGAGATTGGTGGCCAATGCACAACAGCAGTGTGTGCAATGGGTGCAATGGGAGCACTGATATCAGGGCGGCTCAGAGAAGGAGAAATTGCATCGGTGCTTAAGAGCTCTAGAGCACTGAGAAATGAAAAATGCAATTTTTTGGCCGTAATTTTTTTTATTTAACCCTGTTCCAGTGCACAGGGTTTTATAGGTGCATCGATGCAGTTTCTTAAGACCGCGCCGGGCGGTTTTATATTTGGCGCGTTGTTTTATGATGCATCGGGGCGGTTCCTTAACACCGCACCGGGCTGTTTCTATTTTGGCGCAATGTTTTATGATGCACCGGGGTGAAATAGTCGTGAAGCACCGGTGCTTTAAAGTAATAGGACACATCGAGCAGGTGTGTATGGAGCACATGGTGTCCGGTGTGCCAATTTTTTGTGCAACCGGTGCTTTCTCTTGTATAGCACATCGGTGATTGAGAGCAAAAAAGTGAAAAATGCAGTTTTTTTGCCGTAATTTTTTTTTTATTTAACCATGTTCCAGTGCGCGCGTTTTATAGGCGTATCGGTGCTATTTCATATGAACGCACCGGTCCATTTTTGTTTTGGCACAATGTTTTATGATGCATAAGTACGGTTTCTTAACACCGCACCGGTCAATTTCTGTTTTGGCATGGTGTTTTATGATGCACTGGCATGGAAGAGTTGTGACGCACCGGTGCATTACAGTAATAGGACGCACTAGGAAGGTATGTACAGAGTGCACGGTGTCCAATGTGCCAATGTTTTGTGCGGACTGGTGCTTTCTCTTGTAGAGCGCACTGGTAATTGAGAGCTCTAGAGCACTGAAAAAAGTGAAAATCTGGTATTTTTTTCGTAATTTTTTTTATATTTAACCCTTTTCTAGGGCGCGTGGTTTATAGGCGCACCGATGTTGTTTCTTACGAACACACCGGTCGGTTTCTGTTTTGGCGCGTTGTTTTATGATGCACTGGTGTGGTTCTTAATACCGCATCAGGCAGTTTCGATTTTGGCGCGATTTTTTATGATGCACCGGCGCGAAAGAGTTGTGAAGCACCGGTGCTCTACAGTAATACGACGCACTGAGCGGGTGTGTATGGAGCGAACAGTGTCTGGTGTGCTAATTTTTTGTGCGCACCGGTGCTTTCTCTTGTAAGGAGCATCAGTGCAATGTTGAATGATAAGCCCACCGAGCGGAAAACATCCGCAAAACCCTCTGTCTGCCAATCTCCTCTAGTAACCTCCGCTAGAAAAGGATGTATGGGGTATTTTTATAAGGGGTTCCTCAAAAACATCCGCTAGAGGGTATTTTCCTTGTAGTGTATGTAATTTTCTATTATTAATTAATTGGTGATGAAGAAGGGAGACATTATTGTCAATGTTTAATTTCCACTTTGTAGGAGGATTGATTCTGCACATCTATTTCACTTTAATTCTAGGTATCAAAACTTTTGACAAATAATTAATTCTTAATAGTGTCCCTCTAGGTATTACTAATTATATCTTGTTTTTTTTTTTTTAATAATATACAACCTCAAGATTAAAAACATTTAATGCATCTAATGCGAGCAATCAAATAGGATTAGAAAACAACATCTACACTAAAATCAATGCATCTAGTGTAAGTTATCAAATAGGATTAGAAATCCAAATCTATATTGAAATCAATGCATCTAGTGCAAACAATCAAATAGGATTAGAAATCAACATCTACATTGAAATCAATGCATCTAGTGTAAGCAATCAAATATAATTAGAAATCAACATCTACACTAAAATCAATGCATCTAGTGCAAGTAATCAAATAGGATTAGAAATCAATATATACATTGAAATCAATGCATATAGTGCAAGAAATATTCTTCCCTCTCCCCCCTCCATCCAATCTTGAAAATTATTTTTAATAATTTACAGCCTCAATATCAACAACATCTAATCCATATAATGCAAGCAATCATTTTGGATTAGAAAACAACATCTACAATGAAATAAATTCATCTAATGTAAACAATCAATAATATTAGAAATCAACATCTACACTGAAATCAATGGATATAGTGCAAGAAATCAAATATAATTAGAAATCAACAACTTCACTAAAATCAATGCATCTAATGAAAGAAATAAAATAGGAGTAAAAATCACCATCTACAATGAAATAAATGCATCTAGAAAAAGCAATAAAATAAGATTATAAATCAACATCTATAGTGAAATCAATGCATCTAGTGCAAGAAATTAAATGTAATTATAAATCAACATATACACCTAAATCAATGCATCTAATGAAATCAATCAAATAGGATTACACGGAAATCAATGCATCTAGTGAAAGAAATATTATTCCCTCTCTCCCCCCTCCATATATATCCATATCTCCCTCCATCTCTCCTTATTTTTCTCTCTATCTCACTCTCCCCAAACACACATGGTCTCTCTCTCCATATATGTCTATCCCTCCCTGCTTGACTCCCTCCATCCCTCTCTCTCTCTCTCTTCTTCCCTCTATTCACCTCCCATCTATATCTCTATATCCCTCTAGCTCTCCTTTGTCTCTTTATATCACCCCAAAAACATACACACTCTTTCTCCATATCTATCTATCTCTCCTTCCCTCTCCTTCTCCCTCTCCCTCTCTCTTCCCTTTTTCTCCCTTTCTCCTGCTTCTATCACTCTTCCCTCCTACTCTCATATCTCCATCTATATATCTTTCTTATCACTCCCTATCTCTCCCCCTACAACACCATCTCTCTCTCCCTCCCTCTCTCCTTCTTTCTCTCACGTCCTCTCTCTCTTCCTTTCTATCTTTCCCTTTATCTCCCACCTCCTTATTTCTCCACCCCCCTCTCTCTTTTCCCTCCAATTATATCACTATCTCCATCCATCTCTCCTTCTCCCCCACCTTCCTTCCATCTCTCCTAATTTGTCTCTCTACCCAAAACATACACACTCTTTCTCCATATCTATCTATATCTACCTCCCTCTTCCTCTTCCTGTCCCTCCCCCTCTCTTCCCCTTCTCCCCCTCTCTCCCTATTGTATCTATATTCCCTCCTTCTCTCATCTCTCCCTCTCTATATATCCCCCTTATCACTCCCTCTCTCTCTCTCCATATTTCTTTATTTATGCCTTTCTTCTTACCTCCCTCGCTCACCCCCTACAACTTCATATATATCTCCCTCCTCTTCCCCCCTCCAACTCCCTCTCTCTCTTCCTCCCTCTCTCCTTCTCTATTTCACACACTCCTTCTCTTCCTTCCTCTTCCTCCCTTTCCCTCCCACCTATCTCTATCTCCCCCCCACCCCAACTCTCTCTTCGCCCTCCAACTTTGTCACTATCTCCCTCCTTATCTCCTTCTCTCACCCCTTCCTTTCATCTCTCCTTCTTTGTCTCTCTATCTCACCCCAAAACATACTCTCTCTCTCTCTCTCAATTTGTATCTCCCTATGTATTTCTTCTTCGCTCCCTCTCTCCCCTTCCAACTCTCTCACAATTCCTCTCTCTGGTGCTTCCTCTCTCTCCCTATCGCTCCTACCTCCCTCTCTTTGCCCCCGTATCTATCTTTCTCTCTCTCACTCTCTCTCTCTTCCCTCCAACATTGTCATCATCTCCCTCCCTCTCTCCTTCTCTCTCTCTCTCCCCCCACCTCTCCCTCTCTCTCACCCCCTCCATCTTTTTGTCTCCCTCTCTCTCTCTCTTGCTCTTCTCTCCCCCTCACACTCCTCTTTTTATCTCTCTCTTCATTCATCATCTCCCCTCTCCTTCATTTTATTTCAATCTCTCCCTTGTTACTCCCTCTATCTCTCTACCTATATCACTTTATGTCTTTGATATTACCTCCATATATATCTATCATGATATATTATTAAATATTATAATATAACAAATTGAATATTATATTAAACTTAATATTTTATTAATCCAAAGTTATTAAATTTAATAATATTATTATTATAATATATTAATATTAATATTAATATTTTTTTTTTATATGAATATTATATTTAATGATAGGTAACAAAATTTAAAATAAAACTACATCAAATCAATATTTTTAGACATTACAACTTTGATGTGGAAAGATTTTGGAGCAGGTTTTTCATTTAGTTTGTTGAATTAACCATTTTCCTTTGATTTAAGAAATGGTATTTTCTTTAGTAAAGAATAAAGATGTTTAAAATTTCACCTAATTTATAATTTTAATGTGGTAAATTTTTTTGTTGAAGGTAAATTTATGATCCATTCAAATTAACATATATGATAAAGGAACTATTAAATGGATAATTATCTCATTATCCATTCAAATTATATATAATAATACATAATTATATTTTAGAAAAGTTATATATAATCTAAAGATTTATATATAATTTAATATTCAAGGTAATGTTTTGGCCGACATTACTGAAAATTATTTTTATTATTTTTTGAGAACTTGACATACTTACACAACGAGGTCATATTGAGTTGTAGAATGCACTTTTCAGCGCAATTTATATACACTAATTCAATGAATCCTACCATATGGATTTTTCTATATCATCATAATATATAAAAAGGCATGTCATTGTCTATACAATACCATCTCAACATCTCGTAATCATTTTCTGCCACCATGGGCTTTGTTTGTACATGTGATCTATATGGTCCACATCATCATTATGTATGGTATCATCATTAAATCACTCACCTTAGGTTAATTTTGTCCCTTATGTGACATTGGGTGTATCAAACCCTTCTATTCTTCTTGTGTGAAATACATTATTTCACTTTTACCCTGCAAGGTATTTCACCTTAGAAATTTCCCTTTATAGAATATCCTGTCTTTTTATTTTCATTTCTTTTGATTCAGGAAATCTTCCTCTCTTCTTTATCGTATTGTAAATATTTTTATTTTGTGCAACATTTCACACTAAAATAGTATTGACACATCACACTGTCATGTTTTCATTTGTGTGTGGTATATCACACCAAAATAATGTCTTGGCGTGATACATCAAACAATGAGAAGAAATTTTCTTGTGACGTCATTCACCTTCCTCCTATATCACACATCCAAGATTTTATTTTCTTACAATTGTTGGAATTAATGCTTACATCTTATAATAATTTAATTGTTGGTTTTATAATTGAGATGTTGGTTTGTAATAGTTGAGAAATTTTCTCAACTTCTCTTTATAACTTATGAATCAGTTAGATCTGAGAAACTATACATATTAGAGTAATGTGAATGTGAACTGTGTGTGTTGATACATACACCTTTGTGTGAAATATATGAATTCCCTCAACCATTCTTTATCATGGTATGAGAACTCAGATCTATGTTTATTTAAATAGGTTTTTGAGGTTGTTCTATGACATGGAAGCTACCAAGTGATTCAGAAAAACATGTTGCATTGGAATAAGACTGAGATCCACTTCAAGCTATGAATATGAGAGAGCGGCTATGTCTGGGTTAAATGACTACAAGTTGAAAGGATTTGAAGAGACGCTGCGAAGGAGCAAATGTAAGAGGTTTGTGTGTTCCATAGCATCTGGTAAAGGTTAAATGTTAAATTTTTTAATGTAAATGTCTACTTTCTATTTGTTGAAAGAAATTTTTTTATAATATAGTATTTAAAAGTTAATGACATGCTTCTTGGTGGAAAGAGCTTGGAACAACCAAAAAAAATTTCCTTGGTGATGTTGTGACAATTCGAGTACTTGGTTGCTGGAATTATTGAATGCCCATTGTACAAACTGACCAGTTGTTCCAAAATAATAGATTTTTGTTTATCGTTATTAAAGAGATCTGTAGTTATGCATATGAAGAGATCCTCCTATAAATAAAGAGATGTGTTGATTATGATTGTATATTTTTTGTACCTTGCAATGCGCGATGTTTTTTCTGCATAGAGTTGTAGCATTTCCACTTTTTGAGGGGAAACTCAATTTTAAAAATAAAAAAAAAGGTATTGTCCGTCTAGTTTTGAATTTCTTCTTTAATCGTGGAATTCATGGTTTTATAAAAATTTAGTGGCTTAAATTTTCCCTCGTGGAAAGTAAAAATACAAATGTAATTAATGAAGAAAAAATTTTGGGGCATAGTGAATGGTTCAGAAGTAGCACCTACGGATGTCAAACAGTTAATTGAATGGAAAAATAGAGATGACAAAGCTAATTTCAAAATTGGACTTGCTCTTTCAGATTCACAATTACATCTTATAGATCTCACTAAACCATCTAAGGAAATATGGGAAAATTTGGCTCATTATTTGGTAAAAGCTACAAATGAAAAAATTTCCATAAAGTTGAAATTATTTAGACTGAAAATGAATGAGGAGACATCTATGTCCAGTTATGTAAACAATTTAATGTCTCTTTTAAGACAATTAGTTTAAGTAGTTGTGAAGGTGGAGGATGAAGATGCTAAATCAATATTACTAAATAGTCTTCCTTCAAGTTATAGTAATGTTGTCTTCACTTTGAGTCAAATGTCTTCACAAACATTGCATGTGACAATTGCAGCACTTATGGAAGAGGAAAAGAGACTAAAACTGGAGGATACAAAAGAGAACTATCCAATAGAAAATGCATTGTTTACAAAGACGATGACAAGATAGAAAAATGCAAACAAAGGTGAAGACGTTGAATGCTACTATTGTAGGAAAATTAGGCATACAATGTGGAATTTCAGAAGTTGTGCCAATGATATGTTAAAAGGGAAAGAATCAAAAAATATAGCCATGGATGAATATCCATTGAATTCTAATGATGAATTCAATGAAGAATTTTAACCTCTTAAACTCTTTTATAACAACTATAGTTTAGGCTCAACATGGATGATTGTCCAGATAGTATGGCAGTTGCAGATCTAGGGAATGATTCCCCATTCATTGAAACGTGGAGTGGTATTCTAACGAGATTATGCGACATCTTGGAACGTTGTCTGGTAATTGACTTCGGGAGGTCCTTGATTCAGGATTTCAGGAGTCGAACTCGAGAATCCAACTTGCCGACTACACCTTTACGAGGGTTATGAGGCAACTTGATGGATCCTATATTGATACTATGTTAACCATTTAAAGAATGATTGTGTATTTTGTTGTTTATGGGTGATTTCAATAAATTTATGTAATGTAAGCATTAAGAGGGGATGTTGGAATTAGTGCTTACATCCTATATTTGATATGTTGGTTTGTGATGGTTGATAAATTCTTTCAACCTCTCTTTCTAACTTGGGAATAAGTTACATATGAGAAACTCTATATATTAGAGTAATCTAAATGTAAACTGTGTGTGTGTGTGTGTTGACGCATACACCTTTGTGTGAAATATATGAATGCTCTCTAACATTCTTTATCAACAACATATTACACTAGAAAAATATCTTGGTGACACCAAAATATAACCTTTTCATGCAATATGAGAAAACTCTGTAAGTTTTCTAACAAATCAACAAAGTATTGAAGTCTTTGACCTTGGTGAGAAATATGATATCACATGGAATATTTTTTTCGATGTGATACATATTGTATCATGATTATTATTTTTTCTATACAATGCATGCTATGTGACTCAAATAAATTTTTTTCATCTAATACACCAAAAGTGACCAATGTTTAATTGAAAATTCCTAAGTCTTTGGATATTATTACAAGTCCTTGTCCTAGTTGAGAAAACCTTCTCAATTAACTCATTGAGAGGCTAATCTAATAGGATTAAAGATATAATTTTGCTAATTTTTACCTAAGAACTTCCTTAGTTCCAACATGCACCATACTCAATGCATAAAATATATTTGAGGGACTTCGTAGATATAAATAAGGGTACCCATACCCCCAAGACCCCAAACACATTCATATACTCAAATGAAAATATCATTTACTTGTTATAGCTATTTTATTAATTCACCAATGGTAACTTACACGTTTACGCTAAAAAATAAATAAATGCAACATATTCAATATCTCTATTTTGGAAAATGTAAATTCCATTCACATGGATACATTGGCCTATAGACAATATGACAACAAGCATGTGGCATTCATTTTATAACGTTCAATGCATGAAACCACAACTCAAACCATAATAATGAATGCATTGGCATCTAGAACACTGAATGATCCAATGTGCATAATAGTAAACTAAAGGAAATAATATTTTATCATTAAACAAAGGAATCACTAACAATATGCATCATATTAATAAATTGCACAAGAAACTAAGATGAAGCACTTTTCTATGTGCAGTCCAAACAAATTGAGGTAGATCCACATTCCACCTAATTATAGGATTTGTTACACATATCCTTTCTTCAAATGCAATCATTATGATGGTTAGCCATAACCACCCTCAAATTAGGCTATGATATTGCTAAGGAAAACTAGGATATCTCACGATGGTCACTCTATCTTAAGCTTATTAATTACAAACCAAAAGGGTCTTAGTTCTAAGTTATCTTATATTATCATAAAAATTATGGCACCCCATCACTCACACCAGGGAAAATTTTAAGGATACAATTTTATTTTAAAGTTTAGAAACCTTGGTGAACCTTACTAGTTGCTAACATGCAACGCATAAATTTTTTGAAGATACTTTTGTAAAAATATTAAAATTTATAATGATTTTTTATAGTGTTTGTAAAATTTTGGAAGTTTTTAAGGTAAAATAATTTTATACTATAAAATCTGGGCGAATCATTTTTAGAAAAAATGGAAATTGGCAAATGATTTTTTTGGAAAAAACATGGAAAATTAGCCCACTTGTGAATATTAGCCCCTAAAATTTTCCCTCGCCTGCGCCACACAACATAATGAGAAGGACTTCATTCTGTATTTCATAGTCCTTTAGACTCTTTTCCCTCTAAGTTGTTATTCAATGTGTGCATAGAGGTCTAATTTTTTTCTCAGTGGTTGACGGACCCTAGAGATCAGTGACCGCTACATCCATGGAATATTTATACCAGGAAGATCCACCGGAAGGGATCACTTCTTGTCGTCTCAATCACATAGCCTAACTCCGAGAGTGTCAAGAGAATTTAACCTATGACCTCTTAATAGAAAAGGTGCTTTGACGACAAGGAATCAACCAATTGAGCTAACCCCTGCGGCTAGTGTATAGAGATCTACTTGTCTCCATTAAGTCCAATATATTTCTCTTTCATGTAGGATTTCATGTAGGCTTCCTTAGTTGGTTGTTCCATGCCATAGTTTTTTAGCCTAATTGGTTTTCAAACATGATTTCTCTCTTTCCATACAACCAAAAACCTTTTGGGCTTTATTATATACTGAGAGTCCATCTCTTTCTCTATTTTCCTCCTCCATGAATTTACTTCTCCATCCATTTAAATTTTCCTTGTCTACTTATCACATGGGTGCTAACCATCCACATGGGTCTAGGATGGCCCAAACCATTCATTTCTCTCCATAATGTCTATCACACATGCTAAAATTGAATTCACTACCTATCTACAGTCAATCACATGAATTCCAATAATGACCAAGAGACTCTCCGTCATATTTCTACTTGTGGGATTGAGCCCCAACATGAATGAATAACCCAAAGTGAATCATTTTCTTCTGTCCAAATAGTTTCATTTTTTTAACAGTGAATAGGAAATTTCTCCCTCAGGCGCATGGGTGCATCCTAACATGAATTATTGAATCCTAATAACCAAAAACACGCCTCCTCTATTTAACCAATTGTACCCTTCTACTCTTCTATCACTGAAATAAGTGTTCAATGTCCATTGATTGAGAGTGTGTGTGCCTTACCATATAATTAATAACCCCTTTATGTGTGGGCACAATTTCCAAGATGATGAGTGACTTGATTTACCAATGGAATGAATCCAAAAAATATCATTGCTCTCATAACTGTGGAAGGTGACATTCCCACCAAACTAATTCAGTGATTGGTTTAATTAATTAAGGAAAATTATATATATATACACATTCTAGCCATGGTGAATTGATAACTTGTTGGAGTAATCTGGGCAAGGCCCAAGATCAAGCCTAGCAGCTGCCACTATAACATCAAGGATATATCAAATATCCCATAACACAAAAATACCAAAAATTTAGGATTTAGCAAGAGTCGAGACTCAACGAGGGTGGGAGAGCCTTATCAGAACATGTCAAATATGTCCCCTCATGGGATTTGAAACCGGATGGAGGGGATAACATCCCGTTGTACCAACCACTCGGCCATCCCACGAGGAGAAAAGATCATATGGTAACTAACTAAATGATTTGGGTAAATGGTATAGGGTTATTATGTAAATAGAAATTCCCTAAGACCCCCCACCCTTCCCCTCTTGTGATATCATGGCCCCTCTTTTATATGCTCCTACCTCAATAAAATTTGAAAATTTTAATAAGTTTATAAACGACAATAATTATAATATTCAAGTAACCATGGAATATTTCCTTCATAGCATAAAATAATTCATAGTAATTAAACCATCTATATTAAAACATAATTGTTAATTTAATCATAATTAATTACAACTATCTACATGGATTAAGAAAATGGAGACATTACATAATTGTTATCTAATTTAATTGAGTATCCACTTCAATCATTTACAAGATACACAAATTTCTCCATAACATTAATTGACAAGATAGAAATTAGAATTATTAACTTTTTATAGATGTTTTAATATTTAAATTAATAAAAAAATATTTTAATAACTATACTATTTATAATTATAGAAATTCCTTATCAATAATATTAAAAATGAATAAATTAAAAATAAATGAAATGATAAAACTTACTCTAATAATACAATTGATTAATATTTCATTAATTTATTATATAAAAAATGATTAAAAATATTGACTTTTTATATATTTATTAATAGTTAATTAAATTAAAAAATTTATCTCAACAACTAATTACTTAGCATTTTAAGGATTTGATTTCAACAAATATATTGTCATATGAGTTTAGAAGAGGATTTGATAGCCGAATTATATAACAATATAATATTTATCTTGGTAGATAGAGGGAGTCAAGGATGTAAAACCTACAAGGAACTGCAAAAGTCACATTTAGATATATATGATATACATCCCTGAGGTAGGAATTCCCATACTTGGTACCAATGACTAGAGCCTGGTCACCAACACAATACTTTGTGAACTCGTGTCATCAAGATTGACCGTAAATATTACAATATAGGCCTTTGTCCAAAGATATACCAGGAGGATTATGGACACCAATGAGAGAGTGTGTAGACTTGGTCCCATATTTCATAGTACATTATTCATTGAAACTTAGGTCAGGAAACATGCATGAGTGAGGTATCCTCAATACCCAAGGTATTATAATCATCACAAGGGTATGAAGCATCTACATATGAATGGATGAGTTCACGTTGAGCATGTAGGGGGATTGTTTGATTATTAGGCATTGAGGAATCCTACTAACGGATGCGAGGGAGGCCACCAATGAGGAAAATGGTTCCCAAGGTACAAAGTAAAATTTAATGAGAATGAAATGAGATGATGTTGAACACTCATAGAATTAGTCAACATGGGGCAATGGGGAAAACCAATTATAAACCATAAGGAAACCTACGACTGAGGACTAAAATATCCAAGGTACTAACATGTTTTTAGATCTACATCCTAGATAATGAGTTGATGTCAATGGTAAGAGATTGCTCAAAGGAGTGCCTTCATGCATCCCTCATAATTTGACATTAAACTAACACTAAGATGAGGCCAATGACAATAGTTGATGAAACATTGATGGAGAATTTACATAGGGATGGTTGAATCAAAAGGTCAAATTAGACTATGGATGGTTGACTCTGATTGGGACTTCCCTTGAATATATAATAGAAAGACACAAATGTGAATTTGGAATCTTGACTAAAGAACACCATTCATACATTGTGGCGACAAAAGAGGAATCGCCATAGTCCATGGGATTGGAAGGGTAACCAATTGAGTGAGATATTGACTTGATAAAGGAGTGACTCAACTCACACTATGGTTTAACTCAGAAGTTAGGAAAATACCAACTATAAGAGGATGACTCAACAAGTGCCAGGTTCAATAATGATTGAGGACTACCTTATTAGAATCAAGATGAACAATACTTTCCCCCTTCCCCTTTTTGGATGTATGACCCTATTCATATTTTAACGAGAAGAAAACAGAATAAAAGTGATATCTATAGTGTATTTTTCAATCAATTTTAACGAACATGAAAAATAGATACAATTATATTCAAATCTATTTCGTTATTCATGAGATTTTTCAACAAGTTTCAAAAAGAGGTAACAATGTACATGTGTCTTTCTCGTGGTTTGATGAGAATGATAATGGAAAGGAGGTTTCTTGATGGCTTTCATCCTAAGTAACAAGTAGGAAATAATGAAAATAACTTGGTGTTTTTAGAGATCTAATGATATTAAAAGAAAAACAAAAGATACTTGGCATTTCAATTGTTTAACAATAATCAAAAGATGGCCAAAATAAATCTTGTTCCGTAGAGATGAGTGGCGTGATGTTATGCATATATTTTTGAAGTTTATAGAACCAACTTAAGAAAAGAAATAAGTAATGGCAAAGTTTTTGGTGAATGGAATTCCACTCATCATAGCAATCTTTTTAAAAGGTGGATATATGTTGCAAGATGGAAGAAATACTAATGCAAAGGTAAAAATTCAAGCAAGATTGCAAAGGAGGTGAGCAAGATTATGGAAAACAATGATAAATAAATATATGGAAAGACATTGATAAACATAGGGATAGGTGACAAAAAAAAAACATGAAAAGGAGTGGGAACCCCTTTTGTGGGCTATATCGAGCTAGAAATAATAGAAAAATATAGAAATGCGACTCAATTTCAATGTCATGGTGGGAAATAAAGAGGGATTATGGGCATACAAATGATCATAGCATGAGAACCAAGAAGGAAATTAGGTGCTACTCTATGGTTCCCATGAAGGGTATGATCCACCATACTATTTATGACACGGAAAAAGGAATTGTTAATGTCGCAAGCATACAAGGACGGACCTAGGGAATAATGAAACAACGTAAAGAAGGAAAAAAATTCATGGGAAAATTTGATATGGATCCTAACCCTATATGATATTTTCAAAATAATACCTCAAGTAAAAAATGTGTAACTCAAGAATTCATTATCCCTACTCAAAATGAGTCAAAATATCCTTACATAGGTGTTGATTCTTTGACTATGGACTACTCATCATGTATAGGGAGCTATGAGCCACGGATGAACTGGTGGATTGAATAAATGGTGAGGTGTTAGAGATATGTTGTCATTTATTTCAAAGGAAATGGCGTTGAAGTCAAAGGATGTCAAAGGAAGTCATGGATTGGTCAAGATGAGTTGCATGCAGGCAGATTAGTAAAACAGTGCTTTTTGGAGCACCATCTTCATATCAGTTTTTGTCTCAAGAGATTATCTAAGAATATATTGGAAATGGTGCAGTTGTAAAGTGCTGGGAAAGATATTTCTAATGGTATGTTGAAGTCTAAAAAAGGTTTTGCTGGATCAAAATTTATTGTAGGTCAAAGTTCTAAGGTCAAATGTCAAAATCTTGGAGTTATGGCCATGGGCCCTGTAGCATAGTCAACATATAAGTGGAAATAGAAGCCACTTGGGTGGGAAGGTGGACCAATGGAAAGCTCAGGAAGGATGGCACATGGTCTGCAAGAGCCACATAACCTCAGTGATTTAACCTTGGTGGTTTCTAGAGGTGCAATTTTATTTCTGGGAGACAGTTATGGGGAGACATAAATATGTCCGTCAGTTGCATCCAAACTTCTTGTCCTAGAGTAAGGAGTTTGACAACATGGAACAACCACGATATGCCACTTAGTTCACTTTTATTTCATGACCTAGACAACATGGATCATAGGTGGAAACCATGGTGGCTGAATCAAATCAGCATGACATATGCAGCTCAAAGGTTCGAGATGACAACAACATGATGTCAACATTTGAAAGTACCATGACACATGGCATTCTAGTATGATGACATGTAGCATGCATATTTTGCGTTTTCATGTGGCCAAGTTGTGGGCCTAAAATAGGTGACATGTGGCACTCCATGATGATGACATGCAACATGTTGATTTATCATTTTCATGTGGCCAAGTGAGCTTAAAATAAGTTACATGTGGCACCTATCAGCGAGTGACATGTGACAGAGAAGTACAAATGATCCAGGTGGCTCCATAAAAGCTCAAAATTCAAAGTCTTTTGATTTCATCAAAACTAGAACTAGAACGTAGAGCTCGTAGTCCTGATTCCAACAGTGCAAACGACACTCAAATCTGAGTTCCTATGCTCAAGATATTCACAGTCAAAGTTTCCCACTAGTTAAATTTAGTAGAGCGCCAACTAAATTTGGAGTCCACATAAAACTGGAATACATACTAAATTTGGTGGAAGTTAACCATGAAAAAAATGGCACTTAACGACAAAGGTTTCCAATGACCAAAAAGGGAGAAATTGTTGTCTCTTTAATTTTTCTAGTTACCCCTAGAAATATGGCGGTCGCCCTGTTTATTTTGTATAAAATAAAAATTGTTTAAAAAAAAGGGCAGGAGGGCTCGCCCGACCCTTGACCCACTATATATAATATATATATGGTCGTAGGCCCATCAGTTGGCCACAAAAACCAATAAAGGAGGTCGGTGGGGTTTGAACCCGCCCGAGCAAGTTGGCTGACCCCATAACCATTCCCCATATATATAACCACCCAACCACCATTGTGCTCCAAAAAAAACAAAACACATTCCATTTTTTAAATGAGATGGGTGGGCCTTGGGTTGGAACCCAGTCCACCACCAAAAAATTTCTCGCTTTAACCAATAAGTCAATAACTCTTCTTGTAATTTCCGCCCAAATTAATTTATTTAAGGGGATGTCATTCGACCATGGGGTGGCGCCAAATCATGGAGATACATGGAACTTTGATGCATTGGAACAAATCATGACAGACCTAGGCATGTGGAAACGCAACTGGGCGCAGACCTCGAGGTGGGAATATTCTATAGAATATTCCTAAGGAATATTTTACATAATATTCCCAAGGAATATTTTGTAGAATATTCCCAAGGAATATTCTATAGAATATTCCCAAGGAATATTCTATCGAATATTCCCAAGGAATATTCCAAAATGATTTTAATAGAATCTTCATTAGGGGAATTTTGAGGTCTAAAATGGGCCTCCTAAGAAAAATGTACAACCAAAATAAAATTTGTGAGAACGAATAGGATTCAAGATGATGATGTCAACCATGGGGGATTATCCACCATTTTTGGAGTAAAAAAATAAAAAGAATAAAAAATAATAAAATAATAAAACTACTTTTTGAACTTGTATTTTCAACTTATCTCCCTAATGGTTTACTCAAATTTTGAGTGGGAATACTCGTTGGATGCAAAATTTAATTTCCCATCCAAGGAGTACCCATATTGCATAATTTTGATGGACTTTGCTACACAAAAAATTTAGAAATACATGAAAAAGTGTGATTCCAATCACATTTTTCATGTATTTCTCATTTTTCACATAGAAGAGTCCATCAAAATAATGAAACATGGGTACTCCTTAGATGGGAATTTAAATTTTGCATCCAATGAGTATTCTTGCTCGAAATTTGAGTAAAACCTTAGGGAGATCAGTTCAAAATATGAGTTGAAAAAGTAGTTTTTTCTTTTTTCCCTCTAAAATTTGATGATGTAATCAAATATTATTTTATTATTTTATAATTTCCTTAGGAGGCCCATTTTAGACCTCAAAATTCCCCTAATTTGAAGGATTACCTTGGAGAAATTTTCTTATGGAGTCAGAAATATGCCAAGTTTATACTTAGATTAGCCAGAATTCCACTAGGAGTCTGATGGCATAATTGATTTTATGATATAAGAAACATATTTTCCATAGGAATAATGTTGAGGGCAGAACCATGACGTTGGACCCTTGATGCAAGAATCTTCATGGAATCTGAAAGATTCCTTGAAGGCCCAAAAATGTTAGTTTCAGAACCAGACCAACTTTATACATGTTTTTCTTAGTTTTTCACAAGGAACGTGATGGTGTGAATAGTTTCTTTGTTTGAGCAGCCGAATTTCAGTCACTTGGCAAAAGAGAATATTTTAGGAATCCTTAAGATTCTCAGGGAGCCCAAATTTGACTGAGTCAGAAAGGGGTCAAGTTTACAGTCAGATTTCATGGATTTCACCAACAATTCAACCATGCAGTCCATTTATTTAGTAAAGGTGTTCATTTCATGCCATTCCCGAAAGTGGAGGTATAATATGAATTGATAAGTCTTCTTTTGATTTTTGTTGAGAGGATGATTCGAATTTGAGATCCTTGTTTTCCATTTTTTTGGAGGATCCTTGTATGCCACTTCATGTGAGAGTTTGTTATTTTTTCATGGTGAAGGAGAGATTTTATGAGTGAGAGTTCTTATATAAGAGAATCTTATGGAGAGACATGTCACTCTAGTTAAGGGATTTCTTCCTTGTATTGTCAAAGAACACATCATGTATTCATCATCATTTTGCACCAATTAATTAAGTGACCTCCCCACTCCTGAGATTGGGCCTAAATACATAACTCGCAATGGGTTAACTTCGTTATCAACCTGTGTGTGTTCTTTGATTTTATGGTTTCCTTTATGTTTCCTCTCCCTTAAAGTATGCACATATGGTTTTTCATACTCATTCACATGAAATTCTGCTAGCTGAGAGATCCATATCAACATATGGTAAACAAGTCAAAATTGGTGTACAAACACATAGCCCCAATGATTATAGACAAAGCAATATTCACTAGCATATTTGGCCCACTTTCCGATGACCAAAATGTCTCTATTACGACACATAGGCATCCCGAGAGTGACACTTTGAGGTTGGGAAAAACGTCATTTCCTATATCGTCGCATATGTGACACTTATAATAATTGTGGTAGAGTGACACTAGACACGACATATGTCTTCATTTAGTATATCTTTGAAAATACATGCAACCCCATTAATTTTCTCATTGGCATAGGCAGGGCGCAAGCGACCCAGTGTTATATGCATACTAAAATATAAATCCTCACAGGAGGTTTTGACATACCATTTCATAGTCATGATTTAAGCACCTTGGGCCTATGAATTTCGTATAAAGCGTTGAGTGCATACATATAGATAAAAGGATAAGGCCTATAGGCTTAACCTAATAAAATCTTAAAGTTCAAACACATGAATGATTCGATATAGATTCAATATCAATGAAGCATATAGAGGATACATGGCTCGAAAAATTCAAGGATGAAGTACGAAGTCTATGACACTAACTATTCTATTTGTCCTGTAGGAGTGATCAATAGCAACATCCCCCCATGGTTGTCCATGAAGAATGAACATCTTATGTTGGCTCTCATAGTCCTTGGTAGAAGACAAGCACTACAAGGAAAAGATCCTCTAGCGGATGTTTTTGAGGAACCCCTTATAAAAATACCTCAGACATCGTTTGTAGCGGAGGTTTAGAGGAGGTTGGCAAGTGGAGGTTTTTGTGAATTTTTTTCCTTTGGTGCACTTATCATCCTAAATTGCACCGGTGCATTCAACTAAAGAAAGCACCGGTACACAAAAAACATTGGCACACCGGGACACCGTGCGCTCCATACAAACCCGCCTGGTGCATCTTATTACTGTAGTGCACTGGTTCTTTACAATATTCTACACCGATGCATCCTAAAACCTCGTGCCAAAACTGAAACAGCCCAGTGTGGTCTTAAGAAACCACATCGGTGCGCCTATAAAAACCCGCACACTGGAACATGGTTAAATAAATAAAAAAATTACGACCAAAAAACTGCATTTTTCACTTTTCAGTACTCCAGAGCTCTCAAGCACCAGTGCATCTTTTCCTTGTCTGAGGCACCCTAACATCGGTGCTCCCATTGCACGCACTACTGTTATGCATTGCCCACCATATCCATTTTGAATTTTTCAAAATGATGGGCAAATTTAGTTTCACAAATTCTACAGCGAATATGCCTCCTCGACAGCCAAATGTACACGTATTTTTCTTTTTTTCCATAATTAAGCCTTTTAGCGGATTAGAATTGTAAATTTTCTTAAAATTAACCTTTTTAAATATATATATATATATATATATATATATATATATATATATATATATATATATATATATATATATATTTCCCAAGCGATGCGCTAAGTAGTCCGGCTACATACCGGTTCGGCAGTCGCGCACGTAAATTGCGAATTCGCACGCACGCAAGTTGCTAATGGTATCCACACCAGTTCTGGGGTGGTACTTAAAGGCGCACCGAGCTTTTTTAAAATTAAAAAAAGGTGCGGTTCATTCGGTTACTCGGTTGCACCGTTGACCCTGTAAAATAGCGGGAATGCGGTGTGTTGAAAGAAATATCCGCCCCAGGGCGGATAATTTTGTCAGTGCACCGAATTTTGGCATTTTGACTTAGTCAACAGTGCGGCCTGGTTAAAGACTGCACAGTTGACTATGTACTGATGTCAGGATGGTCGTGCGCTGACCAAACTATATGCCCCGAGGTGTATAGTTTGCTCAGCGCACCACCGTCCTGACATCAGTACATAGTCAATGGTGTTGGATTTTATACCACTGCACCGTTGACTTTGGAACAATGCCAGGAGGGCGATGCACTTAAACTTTTCAGGTGCACCGCCTCCGATGCGCTGAAAATTTTCTGATGCACGACCTTCGGTGTGCAACAATAAAATATGCGCCGTGACCAGTGCATGCCTATTTTTTGTGGCACACCGACTGCTTTTTTTTTTTTTTTTTTTCAAAAAAAAGTATATATCTATATTCCTAAATACATGTCTCATTAAATAAAAAAAATGTGTTTAATATGTCAATTATTCAGAGACGTGAAAGGAGAGAAGAGAGGGAACAACAGGCGGACCAATATAACATGGTTCGCCTATGGGAGGCATGAGAGAGGGAGAGGGATGCGTACCCTCACCCTATTACAATAGCTACCCAGGGGCTCCTAAGGCAAGTAAGCCTCCTCAAGTTCTATGAGGAGGCTATTTCCCTAAAGGGCCATGGTTTTTTTTTACGACATCTTATCCGCAGGTGGAATGCTCACCTATAGGCTTTCTGGGTTAGTCCTAACTAGTGGTACATGTCCACTGAGGAGGACATCTATTTCATTACAGGGCTATCAAGGAGAGGGGTGGATTTTCCCTCGTTCCTAAAGGTTCTAGTTGGCTATGCAACAGGGAGTTAGTTGGTGTACTCCTAGAGATATGTTAGCACAGATATATTGTCTCCTTCAAATTTTCAAGTCTCCAGAGGTCAGTTACGTATTGCTGCATTTGGTAGTGAGGAGGTGAGGTGCCTCTCACTTCTGATTTCAACCATTTCACACAACACCAGCAACAGGAAATGCATTAGTTCCCCGCTTCTATATTATGTTGATTCTTTAGTACAAGAGCCATGAATTTTCAAGTGGTCTACCATTTTTTTTGCCACAGTTCTATACAACCTTAGATAGATGTCGTGCTCATGCACAAGGGAGGGTCAACTTCCCTTTTGTTTCAAAGCTATTTTGTTTATTTTTTGAGAGGTTTCTAGAGATGAGGCCTACTTTTTCTCGGCAACCTCATAGGTTGACGTTGGATGCAAGGATGCACTTGTGGGGACAGATGATGCCCAAGAGGGGCGAGACTAATTTTCCAAGAGGATATCACTTGATGCACTAGAGTTTCTAGCCAATGTTGACAAGCATCCCTTCATTATGGTCCCTTGTCCTTATGCTAGTTTGGATTGGCGAGGGTGTGCCAACATCCTCTTCATAGATGATGAGCTACCGGATGATAGAGGTGATATTATTGTTTAATTTAAATTTATTCTAACATGTTCTTTAACTTGTTTTTATTAAGTTTTTAAATGAAATTTTCTAATTATTGTTGTGTACTTGTATATATTTTGTAGACATTGGGTCTTCTGATGGCGAGGACATGCCAGTGCCACCAAATGATCTAGGTGTGGATCTCGATGACGATTAGGATATGGCAGATGCCAAGGATCCTGAGGTTGGTGCAAAAATACCTGCTCCTGCTGGTGCGCTGGTACTGTCTTTTGCTAGGCGTGGTAGGCTTGATAGTAGATTGAGGATGGATTTGGGCGACCAACTCTATGCATTGTTTTTTGAGGAGGGAGTCAAGCCCACTACTATGAGAGACATACAGGTCGATGGTAGGCTGGTACATATGTGGAGAGGCATGCCACGTGACATGTACAACCTGATGTGGCATGCCGTAGGAGCTACAACCTTAGTTACGCAGTTGAGGAGGGCCCTTGCACATTATAGGTGTGGTCGAGATGCAGCACATGATCGACAGTCCGCGAGTAGCGACGCATCATCTGATGATCATGATCAGGAGAGTGATCATCATTCACCTCACGCAGCACAAGATGAGCAGCTTGCAGCATCGACCAACAGTCATCGTGGAGAGTGGGCTGGACCATTGGCCACGTCCAGTCAGCAACTTGCAGCATCCAACAATACTCATGATCATGAGCAGGCTAGACCATCGACCATGTCTATTCATCACGATGAGCAGTCGATAGTTGATCCTGATCAGCATGAGGCATCAGTACCAGATTAGCAGGCACATGATGATCAACATGTATGTGAGCTTGTCGAGGCTGCACCAATTGACTGAGTAGGCCTCAAATACTACTACTATTGATGATGTACCACCAATTTCTATATGAAATTTATATTACAGTTGTATATTTTTGACATTATATATATATATATATATAGTCCATGTAGTTTATGTTCATGTTGCAGTTGTACTTAATTTACATGTTGGTGATCATCATGATGTGTATATTGTTAGGTCATGTTAGATATGTTCATTTAATGTGCAGCTTGCAAATAGATGTGTATGTGATAGCAGTTATTTGACATGAGATGTATATTTGATGTTTGTGTTGTGATGATGTTATACAATGTTAATTGTTTTTTGTTAGATGATCATGATCACGATTATGTTAGCTAATTTGAATGTGTTTTTTAGTCGAATATGATGTTTGTACGATGGTTATCATGATCATGACATTTATTAATTAATCTAATATTAAATGATCATGATATTGTAAAATTGTAATTGTATGTAAAATTCTAAAATTGTAATTGTATTTGTAATTTTAATTTTAATTGTAATTGTATGTAAAATATTTGTAAAATTTTAATTTTAATTGTAATATTTAATATGTTGTGAAATGAATGTAATTGTAATTGTATATATGTAAAATTGTAATTCTAATTCTAATTGTATGTAAAATTCTAAAATTGTAATTGTAAGGGTATATATGTAAATTTGTAAAATTGTAATTGTAATTGTAAATTTTATGTAAAATTCTAAAATTGTAATTGTAATTCTAATTCTAAGTATAATTCTAATTGTATGTAAAATATTTGTAAAATTTTAATTGTATGTGAAATGATTGTATTTGTAAAATTGTAATTGTATTTGTAATTGTATGTAAAATTATAAAATTGTAATTGTAATTTTAATTGTAATTGTATGTGAAATTGTAAAATTGTAATTGTAATTTTAATTGTAATTGTATGTAAAATATTTGTAAAAATTTAATTTTATTAATGTGAAAAAATTAATTGTGTTAATGTGAAATGATTTTATTAAAATTTGTAAATTCTTAAATTTCAAATTTTAAATAATTGTAAAATAATAAATCTAGAATAATATGATTTTTTGGAACATAATAAAGTTTATAAAATAATGCAAATAAATTTATGTACTTTAGAATTATCATTATTTTACTATGATCCTACATACAAAAAAATTAACTTTATACAGTACACCATTTTTTTTTAGATCAACATAATTGCAAATTACCAAATGAAATATTGATTTTAACATTAACACAATGCAAATTACCAATTAGTTAAAAATACATATTATAATGTTTCGAAAAAACCATCTTAAAAAATATTAATATTGATGAAATAACACATTTACCATATCGTTCTCGGTTCTCATGATCAACCTCATTATCTTCCAGCTCGCATGGCATGATAACTCTATTATTCTCAAAAATATGTTTTGACCTAGGGTCATGTCTCAATACGAACCACCAATCCCTATCCAACACATCTAGGTAAAAGAACACTTGGTTGTAGTGTTTCGGGAAAACATAGGGCTCCTTAGCTTCATCCCACATCTTTATAGAGTTGATACATATCAGCCTACTATTGCGATCTTCCTTTACATTATTCCGATCAAAGGTGTCCCACCACTTGCATCTAAAAATAACACATTGGAAAGAAGAGAAATCCACTTCAATGATCTCTTATATCTTTCCGACATAACCTAAAGACCCTCGTACTAGGTTTTGATCACAGTGGCTATATCAAATAGATTGATCGAACTTGACTTCCACTCCACAGTCTTGTGTGATGTTTCCATCATTGGCATTTTCTGTGCGAAAATGGTGTCCATATGCCCACATAGATGGGAACAAATGAACCTATTATAAAAAATTTAAAAATCATAGTGTCATGTGTCTTATAATAACCCAACAGTTAAAATATGAAATATAGATGTAATTACATTTGAAAGGTGCATTATTAAGTTTCAAATGTACATATAAATTAAATAGATTATTACTGAGTTGTTGCACCCAATCCCTACGTTTAGCGCATTCTCTTCAGCACGTGGGTAACGACTGGTTGCACCATATTTCTCTTTGACTTGGTCAGCAACTCAACTGTTGGGGCATATTTTTGGCATATTTTCTTTTAAATGATCAGGATAAGGCACACTTATACCATTCAATTATATGAATTCTTTCATGTCAGTATCCTATTTCAACCTCTTTTGTTCGTACAATGCGACCCATGGTTGTGTCGCTTCAGAATTGTAAAGAACGAATTTATTGATTGCTTTAATTTCTGCATTCGTTGATGAAATCAAACTAACATTATATAGTACATAGAGATAAAAATATACATTATATTGAATTTCAACATAAATATTTACTTTGTGTAAATATGAAAAATTATAAGTTGCTTACTCTTTATCAAGCGCTTTTTTCCACTCGTTTGGAGCAACTCCCCTTCTCTTTTGTCTTCATCCCTTTCATCGTCCCAAATCACCACACCTGGTTTTTTGTCGATCTTCTTCATGTACTCACTAGAATAATAGAAAGAATCATATCATATGTACCCCTCTGCCATAGACCCCTCCAGTTTTGCCCTTTTTCGAACAAAACCTTTCAATTTCTTCATGTACCTCTTTGAGAAGAACATCAAATGACAAGAAACCACCCCAACTACTTCAACCTCATCTACTAGGTGGATTAGAAGATGAACCTGCAAGTCCATGAAACTCATCGACAGTTCCTTCTCAAACATACAAACAATCTCACATATCTCTTGATGCCACTGTGGAATGCTAGCCACATGAATCTCCTTTGATGCGATCCAATGTACAAATGCAGATAATTTAGATATGGCATGTCCTAGGTCTTGAGGGAATTCATGTTTCACACACGCACACACAAACAAAGGATAATGACACTACAAAGTTATAAACACGTGCAATAATATACAAAATTAGTTATGTTTTATGATCCCTGCATGGGCTAAAATTAATTAATATAAAAAAATAATAAAATCATGCTCTTGACATTATACATACTCTTAGAAGATTCAAATGGTCATGCAATTTCAACCCCGACAAATGGTCATCCACAATGATGCAGCGTTGTAGTGAAGACTCGTATGAAGATGGCACCATCACACCCATTATAACTTCCTTTGCCAAAGAAAGATCATCATTTTTTTAAATCCATGGGACATCACCTTCTTTGAAATACCATGAATTAGAGGGACCAACGCCTACCTTTGATCCTGTACTTTCTAATAGTCTTGGCCAATGTTTATTTTTAGTTTTTGAAGTAATAAGATATTTCCTAACAGCTAATGTGTCACTTTGTTTCGATGATATGTGCCTCCATAAAGAAGATGAAACATTTTTAATTATATGCATGGGATATAATAAGTGGGTAATCTTAAGATGCTCCCAATATGGGAGGTTATAAAAGATAGATTTCCTTTTCATCCCAATGGGAAATTTCTCAACATAGTCGTCAAATAATTCTAGATCATCAAACATAGGCTCCCCATTTGAATCGAACATTTCTATGAACTCCTTCTCCTTCTCTCTCTCATATGCTCTAAGCCATTCAGCTAGTGTCGTTATTGGAGGCCTTTGGGTTCTCTCTCGTTTACCATTGAAATTATATGCTGCTCTTCTGTGAGGGTGTTCTTCTGGGAGGAATACCCTGGAGCAATCATACACTGGATTTCGTAGGTCCTTGGACCATCTAGCTTTCAGAGAAGGTCCACAACATCTACATCCAAAATACCCTTTTGTTACAAGACCTATGAGATTATTGTATACAATTTATATGCATGGCACGTTAAAGAATATCATGAAGATCAAAACAATTACAACGAATTAAATAACTAAGATGTGAAAGAATATTGTTACGTATATAAAGAAATCAATAAACATGTAATTTACTAGATCAAACTCCTAAGCCTAGATAATCATGTGTCGTGTAAGCACATATGCCATACAACGTAAAGATCCTCTCTGCTGCGATGGGTCTTGATACATCGTATATATTTATCCCATCCCATAATTCTTTCAATTCACCTACCAGTGCTTATAAGTAGACATCCATATTCTTCACTTATCTTCTACCAGGGACTATGAGAGCCAACATAAGATGTTAATTCTTCATGGAAAACCATGGGGGGATATTGTTATTGATCACTACTACAGGCCAAACAGAATAGTTGGTGTTCTGGATGGAATATGGGTTGATGCCATCCATGGATATGCTGAGTCGTAGAATTCGTACTTCATCCTTGAATTTTTCGGGCCATGTATCCTCTATATGTTTCATGGTTGTTGAATCAGTTGGGATTCACATAACTCCCAACTCACTTCTATGTGAGGCATGTCATTCCTGCAACATAGCTAATTCTTTGCATTGAAAAAGCCTTTGAATCCTTGGGATTATAGGAATGTGCCTCAATATCTTAAAAGCAGGAACACGTGATTTACCCTTCTTTTTTGATTTATCATACATGTCATGCACACATTTCAGACATATATCTTTGTCTACATATTCTCCTCTATATAGAATACAATCATTTGGACATGCATGATATGATACATACTCAACACCCAATATTTTCAACAATTTCTTTGCCTCTTCGCAGCTACCGGGCAAGACATTATCACTCAGAAGAACATTATCTTTGAATAACCTGTAGTTGGTGATCATGGAAAATAATAATAAATGTACATTAATGTCAATATAATTATTAACGTTCATAAAATTGACCATTTGTAATGTTCATTGTGTACTAATTATATTTCTCAAATTTATATAAGGGAGGACTTTATGGTAACTTACCTCAAAACTTCCGAGAAACATGCATTCGACAAACCAAACTTTGCTTTCAATTTGTACAGTAACATCGTTGTCCCCAATTGGGTAGACTTTGACTGACCGCCAGGTCCAAAGAGAGGGGTGGTGGAAGCAAATTTAAGGCTTTCGAAAAAGGTGTCAACGATATGAGCATCATCCCCTAGTTGATCATCGTTTTGGAATTCATCTAACAAAATTGTCCCCATGGCAGTCATATCCCTTAAGTAATCATCCATACCAACCTCTATTTGATTGCCTCTATTGCCAGCTTGTGAAGAACTACTATTGTTGTAGTCATTCCTAATTGGTGAATCTAGACGTATCAGGAATTGAATCGGTGGTTGATTCAAACATTCTTGGTATCGTTCCTCTCTGAATTTTTCTCTTAATTTAGTCTTCTCTCGATTTTACATTGTCGTGAGTTGCAACAAAATATGGTAGGTAGGTTTCTCATTATCACTAGAATCCTAATAATTAAAAAAAAAAAAAAAAAATATATATATATATATATATATATATATATATATATATATTTGAACATGATTAGTACAAAATATATGATATCAATTAGTAAGCACGTTGAAAATATTGCATGATTAATTGGTTTGACGTTGAAATAATTACATTAATCAATATACCAAACAATTATAATTATTACCATAATTTTACCAAGATTGTGGCTAGAAGATGCAATATTGTTACAATTGGTAGGGTGAAGCGGTTGTCCATTTTCATCTACCATATGCGCCTTGTGGTATGCTACTCCTGATAGGAGCTTTCGACGTTTTGGAGTCGTTTGAATATTTTTTGCATCTGAACTCGATTTTGAATCTGCATGAAACTGCAAATTTGTATACATTATAAATTTAATTAAGTTTTGCATGATTGACATGGATAAAAAAACATAAATTCAATTAGATAATGAAAATATAAATAAAATATGAAGTAAATATTACATCTCGAGATGGATAGGGAGAACTCCGCGATGGATGTTGAGAAATATTATGGAACGAGCTGGATTTTGAAGAATTGTCCATTCGATATAATTATGATATTTTCTCCCTGCATTTGAGAAAAATCAACAATAAATTTTGGTGTACAAACCTGAAAGTAATTTCGGTGCCTTAAAAATGGACTTCTTGTTATCGGTGCTAATGTACAGATAACTGCACCGGTGTGTTTTATTTATTATGCACTGGTGTCGTGTTATCAACGGACGCACTGGTGCAGTACTATTAAGTGATGCACCGTGACGAATAACCGCAAATAAAAAAAGCACAACTCTATTTTTTTAAGTGAAAAAAAAACAGTCAATTGAAAAATGGGCTGCAAAAAATTTTCGAAAATCTAATTTCATAAAAAAAAACTTTAAATACTAAACAATTTTCATTATTTCACTATTTTTGCAAAATAATTTACCAGAAATTTTCAGCAGACATACCTGGAGCAAGAGAGCATGAGAGCATTGTGGAGCAATGAAATACGTTCGAACAGAAGTATTCAGACAATCAAAATTCAAAACCTCTGGTGATTCAAACCCTATAGCATAGAATTCCAAACGATCTTGTGATTAAATTTTATTGTTTTTTTTACTTTTTTTTCTGCAGTTTTTTTTACAAGGTAAGTAAAAAAATTCAATTTGTTGTTCATTTTTAGAAACAAAAAATAAATTAAAAAATCCATTTTTACCCTAAACCCTTCATTCTTTTTGTTTCTGCCCTTTCTTCTCCCTGCTTCTGTGATTTCAGAATTAGGGCTTTTCATTTTAGATTTATAGGGTTTGTATTCCTCTATATAGGCCTATGACATCCAACCCACGGGACGACTTGCATAGTCGGATCCTAATCCATGTCGGCCCTTGCGTGAAATTAAAAAAAAAACAGATTTTTTTAATCGGTGCGCCCGGCGTAACCTAGCACACCAGTGCACTGGATTATCCCAGCGCACCATGCATGTACTGTTTGATAAAAAAATTAAAACATTTTTTTTAATCCATGTGCCATATGTAACATAGGGCATCGGTGCACTATTTCATTATCGCGCACCGCGAACGTACTGTTTCGCAAAAATAATTTTTTATTGTGTTAATCGGTGCACCATGTAATATAACACACCGCACCTGGTCTCCTAGTTGATAGAAAACATCGTACGGTGGTCCCTTGTTTGCATGGGGCATTTATAATAATAGGCCGCATTGCCTCCTCCACGACGCCATATGCTACAAAAACTAACACTAAACGTTTTTTATTATTTTGTCTATGTTAATCGGTGTGGTGGTTGGCATGTAATGCATCGGTGCTCCTTTTTGCAATAGAGCACCGTACTGTGTTTTATACTGTTTGGGCAGTGCGTTTATAAGACCACCACGCACCGACATTGGTGCGTACACCATGAAAAGCGCACCGATTTCTTGATATATATTTTTTTAACCTGAAAAGTTGACAATTTATTTATAAAATATATTAATGAATGATATGGTACCGGTTTCATATTAATAAAGAAATGGCTAATAAGAGATCAAGTAACAAAAATACTGATAACACATCAAGAAAAGAAAAAAATGCAAGTTCTTTGTAAGTTATTTAAAAATATATTATTTTGAACTATATGTAAGTTTAACTAATATGTATTGTTTACTGTGTATCATGGAGAGACACAAAATGACGAAGCTCGAGAAGATTATTTCTGATCTAAGACCAGAAGAGCGTAAAATCTTGATGGAAAATTTGCAAAAGGATGAATCAGGTGAATGAACAATATTATCAATCCAATATGAGTTTCTTTTTTTAATTTTCATTAATAATATACTTAAAATTATTAGATAACATGTTTCAAACAATCTATTAATTCACATCTGTTTAATGTTCTATAAGGACCAACAACTAAGAAAATAAATGTTTTTCTAAGAAAAGAAAAAAATAGAACATGCAAATGAAAATGAATTGCTCCTTAGCTCATCTGGAGTGGTGTTGGAGGTTAATGACAGGGGGAAAAAATTTTACAAAAGTTTGAGGGATCTAGTGGAACGAATGTATATATGTTCTTTCCACTTACAATACAAAAATCAATCCAATGTTTCCAAGAACCAAATTTTATCTAAATTACAGGAAGAGTTTCCAAAGAACTGGTCAATGAGACATTTCAGAATTTTAATAGCAAAAACGTACAAAAAAAAGGAATGAAAAAGTAATATTCCTTTAAATGTTTTTTCTAGAATTATTTATAAATATCACTTTTGTTATATTTACTTTTCATATATCGATATTAAAATTAAACAGTTTATTTTCATGTTACATTTCCAGGAAGATTATGAAAATCTCAAAAAATGAACGCGTTGATATCAAAAATATGCCAGTAGGAATGTCCAAAAAGGTGTACAAGGAGACGGTCAAAGAAATTGACAAAATTGCATCATAGGAGGAGCCATCTCAACAAAAACGTGCTTCAAATGTAACATGTAACCATTGAATTTTTCGATCATTAGGTACAATAAATAAACAATTTAGCATTAAATTTAATTTTCAAGTATCTTCTTGTAGAAAAGAAAAGAAAACGAAACCCATTCAACACATAAAACAGGACGACAAGGAAGAAAAGGGTTGATATCTAAGTTTGTGAGTAATTGTTACTTCTTTATAACAACTTTACTAGATTTCATTTTTGTATATTTTAAGTTGTTTTACAAAAATCATCATTGAATGTCTTCAAAAATGTGCTAACATACAAAGAAAAACCATTAGACGAATTGATTGACATCGGGTTAAATATGGTTTGTGAGTATATGTTGGCATATCAGAACTTAATTGTGGAATTTATAATAATCTATCATTATTTTTTTACTTAGCTCCGTTTATAAGTAATATAACAAAAAAATCTTTTATATTAAATACATGATTTGTTATGGGGTATAAAACTTGCAGGAAACAAAGTATGGAACTATGCCAACAAATGAATGTTGGGAAAGATACTAAGAGGGGGGGTGAATCAGTATCTTGATCTGTCGATAAAATTTTTACTTTTCTTTTCTCAAAAACCCATACGCTACTTTACAGAACAAAACTAGCGTATATACGTGGATATCCTTAAGGAAACTTGTGTATGCTCAGATCTCTTATTATGCAGATAATTCTTATCTTAGATTATTGCATCATTCATTCATTAGATGTTTAGTAAGTAGTAGACATGTGCAGTAAGAATAGAATAAGTCAACACACACAAGCATCACATATGAACACCAGGATTTTAGGTGGAAACCCAATTCGGGAGAAAACCACCACTGCCGTCGTCTCAGTCTTCAACATTTATTATAAAGAAAACATCTTACAACAATGTACTGGCGCAGACTCATACCAGCACGCAGGCACCCACCTGCTGAAGGCTACAACCTTCTCTCGTTTACCAGCCTCTCCTGGAAGGGAGCTACAACCCCTTGCTCTCGTTTACCAGCCTCTCCTGGAAGGGAGCTACAACCCCCTGATCTCGTTTACCAGCCTCTCCTGGAAGAAAGCTATGACCCCCTGCTCTCGTTTACCAGCTACCACTGGAAGGGAGCTACTACCCCCTTACTGAAGGCTTCAACCCATAGCACTACTGCCGAACACGTTTCATCAATTTTCAAACTGGATCAAACAGCTTCAACACAACCCTTCACTTAACAACAAATATACTTCTCCCAATGCTTCAAACAGAACAGTGAAACCACTGTAACTAGAATATCAAAGATAACCCAGACTTCAGAATAGATATGCAGAAACACATTCAACCTTGAGCAATCATTAGTTCAGATACCATACGCGCTTTTATTTAATCAGATCCGCGTATACACGCGCTTTTCATGAAACGAACCCGCGTATACATCTGTGAATTTTTCAAAGAAAAACCTAACTACCCATACGCGCTTTTATTGAACCAGATCCGTGTATACACGCGCTTTTCATGAAATGAACCTGCGTATAGATCTATAAAAGATCAACTTTGCAGAACAGATCAGATCTATGAACTTACCTAGATTTCTTCAATTTCTTCATCAGATTTGTGCCAGGTCTTCATCACTTCTTTTCAGATCATCCTAGAGATTCATCATTTCTAGATCTAGAGATCTTGAACCTTCATCATATTCATAGGTGCATCATAGATTTAGATCTATCAATTAAGAATAGAATTCAACCATGCAGATATACTTCAGAGTGAAGTATTCATTAATGCCCAGACACTTGCACACCTTTGCACAATGATCTTCTTCTCCTTATATATATTTAGCCTTTATCAATACCATGAGTCAAAACCACCCAACTCCTAATGGTATTCCTGGACGGGATCAAATATATAATCCAGTGCTCAATACAATGGGTCAATACCATGGTAATGTCCCCTGGTTTCCTAAATTTAGAGCGCAAATGACCATACGCGACTTGGCACGTACTTTTCCTTGTGCATACGCTATTTCTCCTTAACAAACCCGAGTATGCCTTGTGACATATCATATTTATCATTTTTCTGGCACTTACTGAAATTATTTTCTCCTGTTACATCATATTTACATTATTAACAACTCATCAAGTCAATTTTCATCAAGGACAACTTCATCAGGCAGGTTCCATCAAAGACAACACTCTGCATCATATTGCCAACAATCTCCCCCTTTGGACTTGATGGCAACCATGATGGTGTTTGATCATCCCAATAGATAGATACATTGATTATAACCATTATTCAAATACCATGATACTCTCCCCTTATTCAAACACCATGTTACTCTCCCCCTTTGACATCAAGGGCAAAGGGCGGATCAAAGTCAAGACAATGTTTTTCTTCCCTTGTATATAGAAGAGCTCTTGTAGATCTGATGTGCATTGAAGTTACCATGCTCCCCCTGAGTTCATGATGAATCCTCAATCATATTTTTTCAATGAAGTACATGACTCTATGACCTTTCCTATCACCAAGGAGTCATACTTACATCAATGATCCAACCAAGTGGATTTACATATGTGACACAAGTACCCAACCAAGTGGGTTTACACATTTTGACTCAACTACCCAACCAAGTGGGTTTACAAATTTGAACAAGCCCTTACATGTCTGAATATTACAATTTACATCATAGGTCACAATATAACCTTTTCATCAAATTACAAATATGACTTTTTATAACCAATACCAAAAGGACCTCAAGAAAGAGATCATATTTCAGAACCGTCATAATGCCAACAATGCATTACATTCAGCAATGCTAATGCTCCCCCTGAAACTGTGCATCCAATGCATCCTTTCCATATTACCAAAACTCCACCTTAGCTTGTGCAACCCATACGCATTTTTCGTTGTATTAACTCGCATATATACGCGACTGTCGTTTAGGAAATTCGCGTATCCATTTTTGATCTTCTGATTTTGAACAGATCTGATCTCTTGAAAGGCAGAGATAACTTCCAGCTTTTGTCTGAGATATTTTGAATTCTTCCCTGGAATATATGAGAGAAGAACAAATAGGACAATGTAGCTATGTTTTAAAGTGTCATCCAGCAGTTGTAGCATAAGCACATTAGTAATCAAGCCTTCAATCTCTTTGCAGTATCAACATATTCTTCCCAAGAGGAATTATCATTCCATAACAACTTCTTCAATAGATAATATGTGTCAAACAATCATCCAAGTGATCTCATATCACCAAAATCTTCAAGATTTATATCATGATGCAACATGTGATGGAATTATGTATAAAAGGTCTCAATCGTGACAACCTACATCAGCAACAATTTCTGCATGATCTATCCTTATCTCTGAATTAGAAGAATTCCATCTCATTCATAAAACAAAATATTCTTCATCAAAAAGCAATCAGGGCTTATCCATAATCTCATCATAAGAAACCATGTATCATATCATCATTTGAGTATGCACATTAAGGAATAAACAGATACAATGCCAACAATGCAATCTTTAGCAGTTAGACTGATGCTCCCCCTAAATCTGTGCTCATGTTCTTTAGCTGAATCACTGATTTTCTTATCACAGAACAACATACACTTCTATTTCCAAAGGAACTCGCGTGTATACGCGACTTTTTTTCACGAAACCCACGTATGGAAAGTGAAACACTGAAAATTTCACTCCTTCATCTCCCCCTGAATTTGTATCACCTGTACCTGTCTTCTCTTGTCATATCAGATGCACTGTCAGAAATAAACATAACCAGAATAACCAAATCAACCATGAGAATCACCATACATTTCCCCCCCTGTGATGATACATTACTAATCACCAGAATGTATCTCACATCATTCATGCAGTCATTATGAGAAATAAGATTTAGAAGCGGATGACTGCAGTAGGGTCAATATTCCCTACATTTCTGACCGGTCCTCCTTCTTTTTCCAGCTTTGCTTGAAACTTCTTATTGTGTTCTGGAAATTATCCAATTTCTCAAATCTGTTCATCCTGCACTCCTTTTCCACATGTCCATACTTGTTACCAGCATAAAATATTACATGACCAAAAAAATAAGCATAAGGATCATAATGTGTTTTTATATTCTTTCTTCTATTGCAAGCAGCTGCTTTATGACCATACTTGTTGCATGAAAAACAATATCCCTTGAAGACACCTGAGTACCTTTCTGTGTAGAATCTGCTTGTTTGTGACTGAAACAATCTGCTCCTGCAATTGGCTGCAACATGCCCATAATTATGACATTTAAAGCATTCAACATTATTGATCAAAGGGGGAAATGATTTCTTTTGAGATTTCTTGATTTCTTTCAACACTTCAGGTTTTGCATTGATATCCTTTGAATCTTTAGCACTTCCTTGTGAACTAGATTCTCCTTTAACAGCTTCATGAAAACCAAGACCAAATTTAATAGAGGGAGACCTTTGACTACTAAGAATATTGTCCAGAATCTTAGTACTATCTTGAAACCTCAAGAGTTTATCTTTTTCTTCTAATTTACCCTTTAGACTGTTTACCTCAACCTCCAATTTTTGGCATTGCTTCTTCATGCTTTCTTCGACCCTTCTTCCTTCTTCAACTTGGTCATTCAAATCTAAAATCTCTTCTTTCAACCCATTTTCTTGTTCTTCAAAAATTTGTAGAAGTTCTTCATTCTTCTTATTTGATTTTTCCAGATCTGTTTTGAGCGAGATGATTTCTGCTTCACGTCCTTCCTTTTCAAACGATTTTAGAAGTTCTTCATTCTTCTTATTTGATGCTTCAAGATCTTCTTTTAGAGAGATGATTTCTGATTCAAGTTCTTCATTCTTCTTATTTGATTTTTCCGGATCTTCATTTAGATCAATGATTTCTGCTTCAAGTCTTTTGTTTCGATTGGTTGCATAATTGTACAACCTTTGATACTTGTCTATCTGACCATTCAGTATTTCTATCTGTCCTTTCATTTGAGAGATCATCTCATTATAGATAACTTCTCTCTCTTTAAATGAATTTTGTTGATCTTCAACTTTAATCTTGAGAGCTTCTTCTAGATCTATAACATTACTTTCACTATCTTTACCATTGCTTGCACAAGAAAGTGAATCACAAGAACAACAATCAGTACCTGTTTTATCTACTTCATTTTCTGTTGCACATGTTTTCTGAGATATCTCCTTTTGAGTAGCCTTCTTATTTTGCTTCTTTGCCATAAGCACTTGTAGATCTTGGTCAGAATCTTCTTCATCTTCATTTGTCATTTCATCATTATCTTCATTTGTATAATAACTCTTTCTCTTTTCAAATTGTTTCCCTTTATCATGATTTTCATCATAAGGACATTTAGCAGCATAATGACCAACTCTTCCACAATTAAAACACTTGAAGGGAAGCTTACCTTTGAATCTTCCAGTACCTGGTTGGAGTCTTCTCACAAAATTTGCTTCTTCTTCTTCTGATATATAACTTGATTCCTTGACAACTTCCTTTTCTTTTCCTTTTGCACATGCCTTAAAGGAAACTTCTCTGATTTGAGGGGGACCTTCTTTTCTCATTTCAAAAGCAGTTAGAATACCATGTAGTTGAACAACAGTAAGAGTTTGCAGATCTTGCCTTTCTTCAATAGCAGATACTTTTGACTCAAAATTTGAAGTCAAGGATCTTAAGACTTTTTCCACCAGAGTAGTATCGGTTATGGTTTCACCCAAATTTCTCATTCGATTAACAACATCATCTAGACGTAAAAAGAAACTGGCAATACTCTCATCACTATGCATCCTTAGATTTTCATATTCAATTCTGAGAGTTTGGATTTTTGCACTTTTTACCTTTATATCTCCTTCATAGCTTAGAATGATTTTGTCCCATATTTCTTTTGCTGAATTTAGCTGCATCACTTTGACAAATTCTGATTCAAACAGGCTTCCTAATAAAACATTGACTGCTTTGGCATTGATTTCATATTTCTTCATTTCTGCTGTATCAGAAGGAATAGTTGCTGGATATTGATAACCTTCTTCCACGATTGCCCATACTTCTGCACCAAGACTTTGCAAATAAGCTTTTGTTCATATCTTCCAGAATAACAGATTACTTCCATTTAACAGAGGTGGCTTTAGAGAGAGCACTCCTTCCTGACTTCCCATTGCGACGGATCTCCTTCAAGCGATCAAGCTTCTGCAGAAGGACCTGCTCCGATACCAATTGTTGGGAAAGATACTGAGAGGGGGGCTGAATCAGTATCTTGATCTGTCAATCAACTTTTTACTTTTCTTTTCTCAAAAACCCATACGCTACTTTACAGAACAAAACTAGCGTATATACGCGGATATCCTTAAGGAAACTCGCGTATGCTCAGATCTCTTATTATGCAGATAATTCTTATCTTAGATTATTGCATCATTCATTCATTAGATGTTTAGTAAGTAGTAGACATGTGTAGTAAGAACAGAATAAGTCAACACACACAAGCATCACATATGAACACCAGGATTTTAGGTGGAAACCCAATTCGGGAGAAAACCACCGCTACCATCGTCTCAGTCTTCAATATTAATTATAAAGAAAACATCTTACAACAATGTACTGGTGCAGACTCGTACCAGCACGCAGGCACCCACTTGCTGAAGGCTACAACCTTCTCTCGTTTACCAGCCTCTCCTGGAAGGGAGCTACAACCCCCTGCTCTCATTTACCAGCCTCTCCTGGAAGGGAGCTACAACCCCCTGATCTCGTTTACCAGCCTCTCCTAGAAGGGAGCTACAACCCCCTGATCTTGTTTACCAACCTCTCCTGGAAGGGAGCTATGACCCCCTGCTCTCATTTACCAACTACCACTGGAAGGGAGCTACTACCCCCTTACTGAAGGCTTCAACCCACAGCACTACTACCGAACACGTTTCATCAATTTTCAAACTGGATCAAACAACTTCAACACAACCCTTCACTTAAC
This sequence comes from Pinus albicaulis, assembly GCA_034641835.2. Lineage (NCBI taxonomy): Eukaryota > Viridiplantae > Streptophyta > Pinopsida > Pinales > Pinaceae > Pinus > Pinus albicaulis. Next base: position 1,507,108,079 of record CM076575.1, on the reverse strand, counting down.
AACAAATATACTTCTCCCAATGCTTCAAACAGAACAGTGAAACCACTGTAACCAGAATATCAGAGATAACCCAGACTTCAGAATAGATATGCAGAAACACATTCAACCTTGAGCAATCATTAGTTCAGATACCATACGCGCTTTTATTTAATCAGATCCGTGTATACATGCGCTTTTCATGAAACGAATCTGCGTATACATCTGTGCATTTTTCAAATAAAAACCTAACTGCCCATACGCGCTTTTATTGAACCAGATCCGCGTATACACGCGCTTTTCATGAAATGAACCTGCGTATAGATCTATAAAAGATAAACTTTGCAGAACAGATCGGATCTATGAACTTACCCAGATTTCTTCAATTTCTTCATCAGATTTGTGACATGTCTTCATCACTTCTTTTCAGATCATCCTAGAGATTCATCATTTCTAGATCTAGAGATCTTGAACCTTCATCATATTCATAGGTGCATCATAGATTCAGATCTATCAATTAAGAACAGAATTCAACCATGCAGATATACTTCAAAGTGAAGTATTCATTAATGCCCAGACACTTGCAGACCTTTGCACAATGATCTTCTTCTCCTTATATATATTTAGCCTTTATCAATACCATGAGTCAAAACTACCCAAATCCTAATGGTATTCCTAGACGGGATCAAATAGATAATCCAGCGCTCAATACCATGGGTCAATACCATGGTAATGTCCCCTGGTTTCCTAAATTTAGAGCGCAAATGACCATACGCGACTTGGCACGTACTTTTCCGCATGCATACACTATTTCTCCTTAACAAACCCGCGTATTCCTTGTGACATATCATATTTATCAATTTTCTGGCACTTACTGAAATTCCTTTCTCCTGTTACATCAAATTTACATTATTAACAACTCATCAAGTCAATTTTCATCAAGGACAACTTCATCAGGCAGGTTCCATCAAAGAAAACACTCTGCATCATATTGCCAACAATCTTATTTCATCAAGTAGGTTGCCATCAAGGACAACACTCTTCATCATATTGCCAACAATGAAATCTTGAAAGATGGCATACTACATGGTTTTGAAAGAATGTGTATAGTTCATGAATCAATTGTTGCTATGGTATGTCATTTATTTTTTATCTACATTTATGTATATTATTTAATATTGCAATTTTCATTATTCTCACCAATGTATATACACTCATTACAGTTTATTTTTATGTTTGTAGATGGAAGGTGAAGAAGAAGAAAACAATCAACACCATGAACAAATCATTCCTCAAAGTAACCCAAGTCATGGAAGTAGCTCGAGCGGTGACAATAGTTCAAGCGAAGAATGATGATCATTGTGTTTGGATATCAAAGCAAGGCGTTGTATTTTTTGAAATATTTTTCTGTGAAATCAAACATTTTGTTTAATGTAACGGACACAGTGTCCCAATTGAAAGACAAAGGGATACTAGTAACTGTCCCATTTTGTATGACAAAGATTTCTTTATATATATATATATATATATATATATATATATATATATATGTTTTAATTTATTCTATTGTGTTCTCCATTGTCGCTGTGAAATGTAACACCACTGATTAAATTTACGGATGATTAAATATTATAATGAAGAGATGTGAAATCTGATGATATGATATAACAAATTAATCCAAACATCACACTCAAATGCACTAATAAAAATTTAATTGATATGAATACTGTTATAATATATGTGTCATCTTTTGATGAATAATGAATTTTAAAAAATCAAAATAATTATGATATGATATAACAAATTAATACAAACATCACATTCAAATGCATTAATAAAAATTTAGTTAATATGAATACTGTTATAAGATGTGTCGATTTTTTATGAATAATGAATTTTAAAAAATCATAATAATTGCACTGTCACAAGTCGATGTTTCTAAAAAATAAAAAAATGAACACCGGTGCATGTCAGTTACTGTACATCGGTGCGTTTGTATGATACAGTGCACCAGTGCGTTTTTACGACCTATGGGCACTGCACAAATACCAATACCAATTATAAATCTCGGTGCATTTGTGTGATACTGCGCACCAATGCTTTTATGTGAGACTGCGCACCGATGCGTTTCAACGACCTATGGGCACCGCACAAATACCAATGCGAATTACAACAATCAGTGTGTTTTTTGATACTACGCACCAGTGTGCTTCTATAAGACTACGTACCGGTGCGTTGATACGACATATGGGCACCACACAAATCCCAATACCAATTAGAACGAACACGTGCGTTGTATCACCTATAGTGCACCAGGTGTGGTTGTATACCTTTACTGCCAGGTGCATGCATCTTTGACCACCCTGGGGAAACCATCTATATGACACGCACCGGTGCGTTGAAACCTTAGTAGCGCACTGATGAAAAAAACATTCGTAATAACCTCTAGCTACCTAGGTTTTTTTAGTTGTGTTGAAATTTCATTAAAAGCTCCACCAAAACCTCTGTTACCAAAAACGGATGTTGTAGAAAATGTTTTTTTGACAATTTTGGCCAAATTTATAACACTAAAAACCTCCTTTATAACCTCCGCTAGATGGTATTTTCCTTGTAGTAAAGTGAAGAATATGGATGTCTACTTACAAACACAAGAAGATGAATTGAAGAAATTATGGGATGGGATAATTGTATACGATGTATCAATACCCATCGTAGCAGAGAGGAGTTTTACGTTGTATGGAATATGTGCTTACACCACACATGATTATCCAAGCTTAGGAGTTTTCTCTGGTAAATTACATGTTTATTTATTTATTCATGATATTCTTTAACGTGCCATGCATATTGTATACAATAATTTCACAGGTCTTGTAACAAAAGGGTATTATGGATGTAAATGTTGTGGACATTCTCTGAAAGCTAGATGGTCCAACGATCTACGAAAGCTAGTGTAGGACTGCTCCAGGGTATTCCTCCATGAAGAACACCCTTATAGAAGAGAAACATCCACTTTCAATGGTAAACGAGAGAGAACCCAAAGGCCCGCAATAACGACACCAGCTGAATGGCTTAAAGCATATGAGGGAGAGAAGGAGAAGGAGTTCATAGAAATGTTCGATTCAAATGGGGAGCCTATGTTCGATGATCCATAATTCTTCAAAACCTATGTTGAGAAATTTCCCATTGGGATGAAAAGGAAATCTATATTTTATAACCTCCCATATTGGGAGCATCTTAAGATTACCCACTTACTAGATCCCATGCATATATTTAAAAATATTTCATCTTCTTTGTTGAGGCACATATCATCGAAAAAAAAGTGACACATTTCCTATTAGGAAAGATCTTATTACTTCAAAAACTAAAAAGAAACATTGGAAAAGGAAATTAGAAAGCACAGGAGAGACTGGTCCCTCTAATTGGTCTTTCAAAGAAGGTGATGTCCCATGGATTTAAAAAAAAAAAGATGATCTTTCTTTGGCAAAGAAAGTTATAATGGGTATCAGGGTGCCATATTCATATGGGTCTTCATTATGGTGCTGCTTCACCGTGGAAGACCATTTGTTAGGGTTGAAATCACATGACCATTTGAATCTTCTGAGAGTACGTACAATGTCAAAAGCATGATTTTATTATTTGTTATATTAATAATTTTTATCCTATGGGATCATAAAACATAACTAATTATGTATGCATGTATTTATAAATTTGCAGTGTCATTATCCTTTGTTCGTGCATGGGAGTGTGAAACATGACTTCCCCAAAGACCTAGGACGTGCCATATCTAAATTATCTGCATTTGTATGTTGGATCATGTCAAAGGAGATTCATGTGGCTAGCATTCCATGGTGGCGTCAAGAGATAGTTGAGATTGTTTGTATGTTTGAGAAGGAACTGCCGACGAGTTTCATGGACTTGCAGGTTCATATTCAAATCCACCTAGTAGATGAGCTTGAATTATTTGGGGTGGTTTCTTGTCATTGGATGTTATTCTTAGAGAGGTACATGAAGAAATTGAAAGGATTTGTTCGACAAAGGGCAAAACCAAAGGGGTCTATGGCAAAGGGGTACATATCATATGAGTCTTTCTATTATGACAGTGAATACATCAAGAAGATCAAAAACACACCAGGTGCAATGATTTGGGACGATGAACAAGATGAAGACAAAAGAGAAGGGGAGCTTCTCCAAATGAATGGAAAAAGGCGCTTGATAAAGAGTAAGCGACTTATAATTTGTCAAATTTACACAAAGTAAGTATTCACATTGAACTTCGATATAATGTATATTTTGATCTCATATGTACTATATGTTGGTTTGATTTCATCAGCAAATGCATAAATTGAAGCAATCAATAAATTCGTTCTTTACAAATCCGAAGTGACACAACCATTGGCTGCATCGTACGAACAAAAGAGGATGAAATGGGATAGTGACAGGAAAGAATTCAAACAATTGAATGGTAGAAGTGTGACTTATCCTGATCATTCAAAATAAAAAATGCCAATTATATGCCCCAACAGTTGGGTTGTTGACCAAGTCAGAGAGAAATACGGTGCAACCGGTCATTATCCGTGTGTTGAAGAGGATGCGCTAAACATAGGGATTGGGTGTAACAACTCGGTAATAATCTATTTATGTACATTTTAAACTTAATCATGCACCTTTGAAATGTAACATCTATATTTTATATTTTAACAGTTGGGTTATTAGACACATGACACTATGATTTTTTAACTTTTCTATAGGTGCATTTGTTCCCATCTATGTGGGCTTATGGACACCATTTTCGCACAGAAAATTCCAATGATGGAAACATGACACAAGACCGTGGAGTGGAAGTTGAGTTCGATTAATATAGTTGAGCTAGCCACCGTGATAAAAACCTAGTACGAGGGACGTTAGGTTATGTCGAAAAGATACAAGAGATCATTGAAGTGGACTTCTCTTCTTTCCAATGTGTTATTTTTAGGTGCAAGTGGTGGGACACCTTTGATCGGAATAATGAAAAGGAAGATCACGATAGTAGGGTGATATGTATCAACTCTATAAAGATGTGGGATGAAGCTAAGGAGCCTTATGTTTTCCCCAAACACTGCAACCAGGTGTTTTTTTACCCAGATGTGTTGGATAGAGATTGGTGGTTCGTATTGAGACATGACCCTAGATCAAAACATATTTTTGAGAAAAATAGTGTTACCATGCCAAGAGAGCTAGAAGATAATGAGGGTGATGAGCACAGAGAATGATATGGTACATGTGTTATTTTATCATTTATACTATTTAAGATGGGTTTTTATAAAGAAGAGGAGTTAACCTTATAACTAAGAATTTTTTTTTCCAAACATTATAATATGTATTTTGAATTAATTGGTTTGAATTGTGTTAATGTTAAAATCATTTCACTTGATAATTTTCAATTATGTTGATCTTAAAAGTAATGCACTGTATCAAGTTCTTTTTTGTTATGTCCATTCCTAAAATAATACAACTACTTGATTGCTTTAAATGGTTTTGTTGAATTCTTAGTTGAACTGAGAGGGGGGGGGGGTGAATCAGTTCAATACATACATGAGCTTTTTAAATTTTCATCAGCTTATTTACAGCATACTTTTTTATTCAACCTTAGTATATGAACATTCTTAATATGCTGCAGCAAGTATTAAATTAGTGTGACATTAAACTTATTATGAGAGCAGTAAACATTAAGCAGATTTGATAAATCATCTCAGCACACAGGCAACACAGATAGAGACAACAGATATAAGTGGAAACCCATAAAGGGAGAAAAACACATCTTATTATTTTTGTGATGCAAAGGCAAGCTCCAACTCCCTCTCACCATTGTTTTTCTGCAGGCACCAACCTACAGGAGGCTCCAACCTCAATTCTGCAAGCTACAACTTGCAAGGAAGCTCCAACTCCCTTCAATTTTTCTGCAAGCACCAACCTATAAGAGGCTCCAACCTCAGTCAGCTACAACTGACAGCTATCAAGATTCAACTTGATAGGGAAGCTCCACCTTCCTCAATTTATCACAAGAAGTGTTTGCTGATTTACCTCAGATATCAGCTCTGTTTTGTAGCATCTCTTTCTGATCCTCTCTTCCTTGTCTTCTCTGCCTCAATCTTCTATACTTTTCATTCTCTCTTCGTACTCTCTCTCTCTCTTTCACTTATGCATATCAAATTTTATATAGAGTTCCTCACATGTCTATTTGTATTCCACAGGGAATTTTGAGTGACCAGCCATGACTTTTTGACTTTTGCCTTCTCAATTCTTTATCCAACTCATTAAAAATATAACAATATGTACAAATTTCAATATTTCAGTGGGAGTTTTTTCCAAATTTCAATATAAAAAAAAATATTTACATTTTTAGTTACACATTTCAATTCCACTCAGCTCCTTTTCTGGACTTTGGCTTTACTGGATTTGTCTTTTCTGCTGCTATTGAGTGACTGTTCTGTATATTTTGTTTCACCTCTGTGTCTATTCATCTGTTCACTGTACTTGAGTGCACCAGCTACATATATGACTACTTTTCAAGTTTTATTCTCAAATACATATGAATCTGGGCGATGTTTGTTCATTACCATCTCTATTCTCTGGCTACCTGTCTACTTTCTCTGTTCATATATGAGTTTAAACATAATGGTTTGAAACTCACATTACAATTTCAATTCATCTTTTTACCTGTACCATTTTTCTGCCGTTGTCTCTTGCTCTTTCGTTCTTGCAGGCTCTTGTAATAAACCCAATCTCATTTCATATAGGTTTCGAATTTAGGATAGTATATAAATATATATCGTCATGTATGCATATTCCCCGATTCAAACATTAAAACTATTAATAAACCGTGGCTTTTAGCGCCCAATCATAAGCATTTCGCACTGTATAATTGAATCCTCTACCGATTATTTAATAATAAACAATTAAACGCTAACCCATACCTTGTTAGACACCTTGCAACTTTATTCATGATTCATCTCTTTTTCAACCTCTGATCCAATGGAAATCGCGCGGTTAACTTGCATGAGGGTTAATATTCAATAGTTGTGCGATGGACTGGGCCCCAGCATTAACGGTTGTCTCCATCCGACGGTTTTTATCGCGTCGCACCGCCTCATTTGATCAGACGGATATCGCTCGGCGAAATTGCACAAACAATAACGCGCGATGGCGCACAGTGAGAGCGGTTTTGTGAATTCGCTCGGGGACACGTGTTGACCATTCTGTGGAATCGCTCCCAATCTCTTAAATACCACCCACCGTGTAAAGGTGGTGCGATGAAAACCAGAAACCACCTTTACTGTTCACTCTTTGTGGTTCCGCCCTTTTGGCTTGGGGTTCCTCTCCTTCGCTCAAGGTTCCGCTTCTTTTATACGTTTGACCCTTGGTTCATTGACATTTTGCCACAGTGCTTTCATCTGTTACGACACATAGCTCCATTTACACTGCGCATTTAACTATGGTTCCGCCTTCCGAGTTCCACCTTCAGAGTTCTGCTGTGTTTATGGGTTACACTAACCGTGATTTCACCAAATTTCTTATAACGTGCGTCTAACACACCTACACATAGTTAACTAAACAGTTCCTCGGTTTTTCCATTGTGGAATGGAAATTTCTGGGTTTGAATTGAGTTCTCTGCTTTGAGAGCATCGATGCTTCAAAACCCACACTTCCAATAAAATATTCAACCCTACTATGCACTCAAATATTTCTTATATACATGTATAGAATCTCTATTAACCCTTGGGATTTCTACCCAAAAAAAAGATTCAAATTTTTCGTTACTGCACACTGCACCCCCAACCAGTTCTCAACCTCGATCTCATTTCGCAGGTTATGCACTGCAGAGTTTATAACTAAACCCTTCTTCTAAGTACTGTGTATGGGACAGCATTATACATACTTCCACAACTGCCTCTGCTTCATGTTTTTTACTTTGCCTCATTGCTGGTTCAAGTACTCCTCCTTTGCCATCCCCTTTGCCATCAATGACAACATTTCCAACAAGTTTTCCACTATATCATTACTTAAATAAATGCATCCTATATATGTATATATATGAAATCTTCAAAATTTAAAAAAAATGTATTAATGTATACTGTTATTTTTTGTATGTAATATCATAATAAAATAATGATAATTCTAAACGTGAATTTATTTGCATTATTTTCTAAACTTTATTATGTTACAAAAATTCATGTTATTCTAGATTTATTATTTTACAATTATTTATATTCTTACAAATTTACAATTTTACAATTATTGTAATTTAACAATATGTACAGTATATCCCGGATGCAGGTGATTGAAATAGAATGTGAGGTGGCAGGCCCAATGCACGACACATGGCCTAGCCACGTGGCCACGCATGGGGCCTATCCTACAGGATTTAACATCTCTAGCTTCTCATCTCAGACAGACTTAACTACCTCTGCCCTCTGCCTTAATTCTCGTCTGACAAACCATCCTGAACTTCTCTTAATGGCGCCGCATCCTCCATTTCTGCCATTCTCTAATTGCAACCTTTGTCTTTCAGTCGTCTCTACTCCGAGCTCCACAGAGACGCATTACAATCGCCATCTTCAGCTTTCTCCAATTCCCATTTGCACTTGTTTTCATTTTCTCACCAACCCCAAAGCTCACTCGACCTCCTTGCCTTCACTTGTTAGCCTCCCTCATGCGGCTTCCTGCTCCAGCATGCCAAGAAGGCATCATATGATTTTCCGTGGAGGAAGAGGTAGGGGCAAGGCCTCTTGCCTACCAGTTCCCATTCACGTTGATAGTCGCTCCCCGCCACTAGAAGATAATTCTTCCCATTTTCACTATGACTGCTCCATGGATAGACCACGAGTCATAGCTACAATCACCATTACTTTCAAGAGGCGCCTTCAATATCTACGGGTTCTGGTTCTAGAAAACGACCGCGGAAATCAACTATCTCTCTAGTGCCTCCACAGCACTCTTAGAAGTCTACAGCCTTGTTGGTCAAACCTGGTTCGCACTCCTCCAGCAACGAAGGCAGTGGAAGTGGAAGTCCTGAGTGTTCGGTGGGGGAAAAGAGAAAGGGCAGCGCCAATCTTATGCACACCACTACCACACCAGAGCCTATTGCCCAGCACTCAAATAAAGAGGATGATTCTTCAGACGATTACAAATTTCTTATCGTGGAGGAGCCACTGCCACAGCTGCATGACACCTAGCATGATTTACAACGACAACAATGAAAGGTATCCTCTCTCAGTTTTGATCAATTTCTCTGTTATTATGTATTTCCTGGGAAATTTGTCAAACTCTTGGTTGTTACTGGACAATGTTTGTTTCCCCACTATGGGTAGCATTTTTTGGACCGGTTTCCCCATCTGGGGTAGTTAGTTTTTTGACTTTTTGAACTCTGCTCCCTTCGAAATTTCTATGCTAGCATAGCAATTCCGGAAGCAAGCTTTGACCTATACACTATGTTTTATATTAATAAATTAGTCCAATTTAGAAAAAAAACAATATGTACAGTATACATTTTACAATTTTACGATGATTCACTTTTACGGTAGTTATGGTTCAAATTTGACAATTATTTCACAATTTTACAATTTTACAAATTTACAAATTCTACAATTTTAATAAAATTGAATCATGACAATACATACAATTACAATTACAATTTTACAATTTTACATACAATTACAATTACAATTTTATAATTGTACATACAATTACAATTACAGTTTTACAATTGTACATACAATTACAATCACGATACATACAATTACAATTACAATTTTACAATTACCAATACATAATATTTAATAAATATCATGATTTAATGTTAAAAATAAACATCATGATCATGATAACCATCATACAAACATCATATTCTAAAATACACATTCAAATTAGCTAACATCATCTAATCATCGTGATCATGATCATCTAACAAAACACAAGCATTGTATAACATCATCACAACACAAACATCAAATATACATCTCATGTCAAATAACCGCTATAACACACCCATCTATCTGAAAGCACATTAAATGAACATATCTAACATGACCTAACAATATACACATCATGATGAAAAAAAACATGTAAATTAATTCCATCAACATGAACATAAAATACATGCACCATATATATATATATATATATATATATATATATATATATATATATATATATATAATTGAATAATGTCAAAAATATACAACTGTAATATAACTACATATAAATGTCAAATATCTGGTGGTACATGAACAATACTATAACTAGTCAAGGCCTGCTTAGTCGATGGTGCCTTCTCAGATGGTGCTTTCTTAGGAGGTGCTACCTGATCATCTCTGCGAGGTGAAGGAGGAGGATGTGGAGTACTAGAATGATCACTCCCCTCATGATCATCATCTAAGTTGTTGTGTGGCACATCTCCATGGCACCTATCCCTCCTCGCTGCTAGTAGCTTGTAATCTTCGACGATATGACACATAAGGCTCATCATATAACACAACATGTCCCTCCAAACATATTTGAGTGTACGATCTTCCTGGATGTCTCTGATCATCGCAGGGCGGGCTCCCTCATCAACCAAGAGTCTACATAATCGGTTGCCCAACTCCATCCTGAATCGAATGTCATCCCTATGCCACATGCTTTCGGGTATCTGCACCTGAGGAGGTCTCTCACCCTCCGTGGCCTCTGCCATCTCCTCATCATCTACATGATCAACCAGTGGGGGTGGAGGCATGTCCCCAACGAACGTGCCAATATCTACAAAAGATATAGTACACAACAATAATTAGACAATTTCATTAAACAATTTAATAAAACAAGTTAAAGAACATGTTAGAATAATTTTTATTCTAATTAATTAAGACAAAAAAATGAAACTATATTAATTTAAAGAAAACATTAATATTACCTCTATCATCTGATGGTTCATCCTGTGTGAAGAGGATGTTGATATAGCCTCACCAATCCAACCTCACGTAAGGACATGGAACCATCATGAACATGTGGTCAACCTCATTGGCTAGTTTTTTATTAACCAATTGGTTGATGTGCTTGATTAATTCGAGGCACCGGGAAGGTTATATAGTGAGTGTCTCGGTGTGCCATTTGATCATACGCACTAGTACACTTTATATAAAGTGCATCATCATTTTTTTGACAACCCTGTCGTGGTGACCATCAACTTGTATGCATCGGTGCATTGTAAGGGAGGAATCGCTTATTAGACGCCCCGGTGCATCGTATGTATGAAGTGCATTGTTGTTTTTGTAGTACTCAAAAATAACTCTGCAACAGTTCTTTAGCCTCTACTAGGCACTGGTGTGTCACATATATATTAAGCATACATGTGTGTGTTATGATTATAAACGCATTGCGAAAAAACATCCGCAAAACATTCGCCAGCCAACCTCCTCCAGTGACCTCTACTATAAACAGATATCTGGGCTATTTTTATAAGGGCTTCCTCAAAAGCATTCACTAGAGGGTCTTTTCCTTGTAGTGTAACTTACCAATGTAAAATATTTGTTTTGACCCGTTGAAAGTGAAAAAACTCAGAAAAATGTTAAATTTGGTTGTCCTTTTTTAAACTCTTCTCACATGTACTCCCATCACCACCTTACTCCTTTAACTTAACAATAAAACTCAAATTATTTTCATCTGGCAATGTTATCTATTACACCAATCAATAATAATAATAACAACTACACCAACACACATGTTGAAAATATGACAAAAAATGCTATTATAAATGTTGAAATTATCACATAATCGTAACCACATATCTTTGGTTTTAATATTTTTTATAAAGGCATCGGTTTATGGACCGTTAGTTCACTGACCTGACATTGGCATGGTTAGGTTTAACATTATCAAAATTTTAATATGTTAACACTACAAAATGGAATTTGAAATTTTGGTATTCGTGGATAGACTTTTAGGGACAAAAAAGAGGTACAATTTTCAATAATTTAGAATAATTCCCATTTCCATAATTGATTGTTACCATATACGTATGAGATGAACATCCTACTTCTCATCCAAACATAATAGTGATGATACCTACAATTTGAGATTGTAAATATCGAAGAGGAAAGGTAAATGAAGGATTAGGGTAACCCTCATGTTTCTTGTACTCAAACCTTGTCCAAGTGCAAATCGAAGAAAAAAATTATTATTAGTAGTATTAATGCTTTTGTAGTTGCCGGTGCAAATTTTTAACAAACACTTGTATGGGGTGATATAAGCTTTGATACCAATGATCTACAAAAAAAATTAAAAAATTGAAGAACCAAAACTTTGTGGAAATAATTTTAGGTACATAGGAACTCTTAGATGTTGTGAAAACAACAACAATTTGTAAAATGAAAAAGAAAATTTAGTATAATATTTAATATTATTAAAATAAAACTCAATGCAATATTATAAAGTAAACAAAATATAACAACTTTTGAGAGAAGTGATAAAAAATTTAATGAACTAATAGAATTAAAATTCCATTCATAAATGAATATAAAATGGATAATTCGCCGATGGGAGTGTGAGCCAGGAAGGGAATGTTTCTAAAAACATGTGTCAGGATTATACTTGGCTGCTCCTCATCATGGCATGTCATGAAATTTATTATCAAGCATGGGGTAATAACCTCACATCCCCTCATTATAAATGCATGGGGGTTAATACAGGGCGGCAGAGGTAAATTGTTATATGTGATGGTGGTGAGGTGTTATCCTGATCCAGGTGGATATTGGTGACCACCCGCCTATTCCACTTGGGGCCCCACCATTTTCTCTTTTAGTTTTTTAGTTTCAACATGACTTACTATTTTTAGCAGTTTTTCGGGTCATGAACTTCTGGAGCCATTTTGAGGCCCTAAACAACATTTTTTGGGAAAATCGGGAGCAACATGGGTCCATGGACAGATTTTTATCACTTCAAAAGTTGTAGTCCTCAGATAGATATTTCTAAAAAGGTATGGTGCACGTCAAACGAAGATCGTATGCCAAAGTTACGTCCCCAGGAAGTTGAAACACCAATTTACCCAAATGGGGCCCATAGTTTTGGCGCTTCATCTCCTAGGGTTAGGGTTTTTGATGTTTAGGATTTTCCATTATTTCTAAATAATAAATAGGCCCTTGAGCCTCATTTTAACATAGTTCAGAGGCATGTAGTTGCCACATCTCTTCTCACATATTAGCTACCAGTTCCCTAGCTAGTTTATTTCCATTATGTCTGTAAGAAAATTTCAGTTCTTTGATATTAATGAAATGAATTGTTATTTTCGCTGCATCTTTGTAATGGTTATATGTGTATTCTGTTGCGTTTCTACATAAATCTAGATCATTGGTATCAGAGCGGTCTTATTTTTCTCGGCCCTTGTTTGCGTGTCCCCAACGAGGTCGGGGTATAAGGAGTTAGGGCTCGATCTGGTGGAACCTTTGCAAGATCAGCCTCGTAAACCCCTATGACCGCCCATGGGGGATGAAAAGAAAGATGAGAGAGTAGGAGATCCTATCAAAATATTGCTTGAGGAGGCCCTCGAAATTTTTTTTTTGAATATTGCAACAAGAAATAGTGAAAGTGGCATCCGGAAACATCATCCTTGATCCTAGTGAAAAATAAGCACCTAAACTAGGTGGGGCCCACGCAGGCTATTTTTAGGTGTATGTATATTTTTAGACATGTTGAGTAAAATCTAAAATTAGCAGGAGGTTGATTCTAGATGATTAAGAAAAAACTATTTTTAGATGAGTTTCTATTTTTAGAAGATGGCGAAGTCTATTTATAGATCGCTAATCTAAAAATAGAATGCATGTCGATTATTATTAGCCCTTAATAATAATCAGACAATAAATAGTAACTTATTCTTTTGGAGCACTTTATTTCAGTTAACTGATGTGGAAAACCAGTTGATTGAAGGAATTTCGAATTCTAAGGTTGGTTGGTGACTCATGCATGGAGGACTTCATTATAACTGACAGTAGCAAGTTGTAACAGAGTTGGAAGAGTAGTTATGTGAGTTGTTATTTAGTTTAACTCAGTTCAATGAGTTAAACTCAGTTGTGCTAGTTGTAACTAAACATACGCTAGTGATAGATGAGTGAATTAATTATTTAATTAATTCACAAGTAGTGTATTACTTTCAACTGAACAAATATAGCAGTTAACTACTTGCATGTAAGATCCAATGGAGACCCAGTGGAGAGATAGGTGAAAGGGTGAGATGGACTATCAGTTGTGACTATAATGATGCACTCAATGCATCTACACACACATTGGAGATGCTTATGAGGATTGCGCAGTCAAGGCAAGGTAAGGTTGAATTCATTCAGGGTTCTTCTTCAACAGGGATTGCGTAGTGGAGGTAGGCTATCAGGAGGCAAGAAATTGGTCCATAGATATGCAAATTTATGTATGACAGTGTGTGACGATTGCATATTGTACTTAGAGCTCTATGAGTTGAGCATTTTATGAGATTGTTACATGTTCCATTGATATACATAATACATGATAGTTGGCGTTTTTAGCCCTAAGATTTCCCGGTAAAACATCTTGTTATGTGCGATTGATTTTTCTTCATATGTGTTTTGCAATTGGCAATTTAATTTCCGCAAAGAATTTAGTGGAAGGATTTTTTATTTAACATAAGATTAATTTGTTAGATCAGGAGAATCCAGAAATACATTATTGTGTTTATAAATTTCTACATGCTATTGAAGCAGTGTTAATTATTGGAGATTGCAATATTGAAGCGGTGCTGAGTTTTGTACTAGTGGACAATTCAAATTTGTTGCAATAATTTCTTTGTGCGACAGTTGAGTAAACATTGAAATGGATTTCAATGGGTTGCGGTTGGAGTATCCACTCAAGGGAAGCTCAAACTACATAGCCTGGAAGGACAGGATGGAGGCGGTGCTTGAATATAATGGCTTGAAGGAGTTCATCGATAGCGATGTTCCTAAGCCCACTTCGGCGGATGCTGCAGTACTGGACGCATGGAAAAATAAAGTAGCAAGGGTGAGGAGGATTCTATTGGAAGGTGTGAAAGACCATATTGTGTCAAGCCTTCATGGGAAAGCCACTCCATTTGCAATATGGAAGGATTTGATAGATTTTTTCCATAGCAGCAGTCACCATAGCAAATTGGTGTTGAAGGATAAACTTAGAAAAATCAAGATGGAGAAGAATGAAACTATTCCGGTATACTTGACAAAGTTTGTCCAATGCAGGGATGAGCTTGGGAGTGTAGGAGTTAGTGTTGCGGACAATGACTTGGTGAGCTTGGCTCTCCTTGGGCTTCTGAAGAGTTGGCACAGATATCAAGACTCTATCAGTGCATGATGATGAAGAGGATTGTGCTTTGGCTGCCAAGGCAAAGAAGAAGAAGGGGAAGAAATTCCATTCTAGATCTGAGGCCGGTGAATATGGCAAGGAGCACAACATGTCCAAAGTGAAGTGTTTTCACTGTCACTAGTTTGGACATATTTCCCCAAATTGTCCACATAAGAAGAAAAACAAGATGGTTTTTGGAGCTACATCTGGTGAGGCTCTTGCCTCGCAATTTGAGCTTGAATTATCATTGATTTCATGCATGGTGTCAAGTGAATTGGGATAGGGGTGGTACTTTGTGGTGCTTCCTTTCATATGACAGGAGATGAGAAATTGTTCAGTGACTTGGTGGAGAAATATCTCCAGATGCATGTTGACTTGGGCGAAAATGGACGATACAGTGCGACATGCATTGGTACCATTACCTTTCAGAGGGCGTCAGGTAAGCTCTTTCATCTAAAATATGTTGTGCATGTTCCAGGTTTAAAGAATAATTTAATCTCAATCGCAATGTTAGAGGATAGAGGCTATGATGTTGTCTTTAGTGAAGGAAACACTAGTAAATTTGGCCCAATTTCCGATGACCACTTAGTCGCTATTCCGACACATATTCATTGCAAGAGTAACACTTTGAGGGCAGACAAAACTTGGTTTTCCATTACATCGCAATTCCGACACTTCAATAAAGTGTCAGAATAGTGACACTTTTTCCGACGTTCTGCAAAGTGTCGCAATATCGACGCTTGCAAAGTGTCGCAAAACTGACGCTTGTGAAGTGTCGCAATACCGATGCTTGAAAAGTGTCACAATACTGACGCTTGTGAAGTGTCGCAATACTGACGCTTGTGAAGTGTCGCAATACCGATGCTTTGCCGAAGTGTCGCAATACCGACACTCTGCAGAAGTGTCGCAATACCGACGCTTTTCAAAAGTGTCCCAATACCGACGCTTTGCCGAAGTGTCGCAATATTGACGTTGTACAGAAGTCACTCTTCTGACGCTAGAGGTGTCGCAATACCGACGTTGGAGGTGTCTCTCTTCTGACGCTTTAAAGGCGTTGATCTTCCAATGCTTTGATAAAAAAAAATTTTAAAAAAATAAACACAGTGTTTTGCATTTAATATTGACTCTTTGCAATCCTTTGTTGTCTACAATGGTATTAATGAAAATATTAATACACTTTCAGTGAATATAATTATATCATATGGATGGACAGAGTTTCTTTACCAATAAATCCAAATTTGAGAAAAGTTCGGCCAAATTTCAGCAGAGGGCCAATTCGACCAAATTCTCTTACTGTGCTGGCAACTGTATCAAACATATGGTTTACATAAACCAATAGATGATTTGGTATTAGTTTATGATATATTTGATAATTACTCATTCATACCTATTATACATTGACAGGAGCATCTCCACATGCTCTTGAAAGGAAAAATATAAATTGTTTAAATAATATTGAGGATTAATTATAGAGAATGCGTGTACAGATAACCATGTTTAAGTTACATCCCTTCCATAAAATGCCGACTAGACTAGACTGATGTTTAAGCCGACTAGACTAATGTTCTGGACCCACTGAAAAGCACCCTTTGGTATTTCTTGTAAATTTCCAAGCATTTTCTGCTTTCTTGTGTTCACTTGCCCAAGGCTGCCTTTAATGAAACTAGATGACTTTGAATGTGAACTGTAAGGAGAAGATGATGGATTTGGAGAATTCAAAGCCCTATCTTGGATCATATTGATTTCCTGCTGCTGAAGTGTACTACCACCGCCACTTTCTGAGGTAACATCAAGGGAAAATCGTTGCAGTTGTATAGGCCATTTTTTAACTTCATTCCCACCTACTGCAAAAATTGCTTTCTGCCATTCTGCACCCTCCATCCCCAACACTTGTTAGGACGTTTACCAGTATGACCAAGACTACTAATATTTTCCAACTTCTAAAAATATGGCAACACAAAAAAAAATTTAGTAAGGACAACATATATTCATAGGACAGTCAAAGAAAAACATGCACACCTTGGCATTCAATTTCATAAAAGCATCCAATACGTGCAATCACAATATTCCTTGGTCTGCAACCACCTACATCAGGAGTAACTAATAAACATTGGCATCCTTGCTGCAAAAACTGAATAAAAATACTTTCAAGGCCTTTAGTATCCTGCCGTCCACTGACCCCACCAAATGGAAATATATGGACATCTAGTAGTTCTCCACGACCATCTGTCCACACACAAACAAGCCATTTCCAATCTTCAGTCCAACCATAACAACAATGGAGACTCGGTGCCCTCTGGTTCCAAGCCCTAAACAGTCAGATTCCAATCCTTTTGTAACAGTTCTTGAGCCAATATCTCCTAGTCCAATTGAATTTGAAGGATGAGTACTCCCACTTGCATCATTATATATGGTTCTCACTGAATCCGGAGTAGCAACACTAGTCATAGGGTTAGAAACAATGTTATCCAAGGAACAAGGCTTTGCAAAAATAAATAGTGGCTCAAATAGGTAGCGTGCATCATCTTGGGAAGGAAACTCTCCAGGCCTGCTTGAATCACATGTAGTTTACTCTCCCTGCCTTGGTTTCCAAGAATTATCCCGAGCACTCGGCCGTAAGCATCATGTATCAAGTAAATTGTCTCTTGATAATGATGGTGTTCCCCTAGTAGTGCGAGATATACCAAAATCATTCCAATGTCCTTGAACAAATGAGCTCAGGTGCACAGCTCCTAGTCGAGCTCTATGTGATAATGTGGGTTGTTGTTATGCGTCATAAACAGGAGTCAAGCGAGGGATCCAACAAGCCTTGTTATACACAGTAAAATCTATTTCTTTATGAGTGACTAACTCAGTCACTGGAGGCCTGCTAGCTTTGAGAATCATTTCTATCGTGAGGACTTGTAAAAAAAGCTTAGGAACACTGAACCCAAATAGAGTAGGAACACTTAAATTCACTGTTTCATCTAGGGTAGCAACATAGTCTAGAGCCTTCCCAAATTGACTATAATTTAACAACCTTCTCTCTCTATCTGGACTGTTAATTATTTCTCTAAGAGAACTACAAGCTTTCACAATAGTTTGAAGTACTACAGATGGTTCAGCAAAGGGGCATATCACATAAAGCACCCAAGGAATGACCAAGAACTCCAATTAGGACCTTTACATACAACATCAGTTATAATAATATAATGCAGTAGAAACCAGGACTCATGCTAGAGAAAAGATTAACAGTGGAGAATTTAAATGCATCTTTGGTTGGAACCTCAACAATTGTAAGTCCTTATCATCCATCTATTTTATTTACTTACCTCCAAGAAAAATATTTCTTTAAATAGATAACTAGAAACAAAATATGAAGAATCATCCTACGTAGCCAAAATTTTAAGGAATATATTATTTCCAGGCTTTAGCTGGCTAAAAAATTTTGTAATATGCATCCATAGTTCCCAACTTACTGCCTCTATACAACATCCTTTTACTGGTGTTTCCAATTTATTTTCAAGATAAGAATGTGTATTTAATATTTACTATTAACTAAAACTCTGACAGTTTGTGTTCCTGTTAGATATTCCTTCTGAAAGGCACTCAGGAGTCAGCATCATGCGAACATACATAATTTTCAAACACACAATGGAAAAATAAAAGAAGTTTCAGTTTGAGGTTAACATAATCAGTTACATGCAATAGCACCCTTTAAAAAAAAATATTATCATAGAAAATTCTCTCTATTTGAACGACTATGGAACACCTCAGAGTTCGAAAAAATATCGACTTGTATAATTTGATGAGACAGTCACTTTAAGGGGCTTAGGTCTATTCATGAACTTTAATTATACACTTGTAATATAAATATTTATCCTTGGATAAAACTAGGACAAATTTTGGTAGTTACACTAAAATTCTTGGTTGGCCTTATACTTGTGGTTCTCAGGGGTGTACAAGAAATCTTGGGAGGGGCTTTCCAAAGAATGTTTGAAAGGATGGAGGTCATTGCTCATTCTGGCCATCTCGAGTTGTGTTTCTATTTGTTTGGAGTGGTGGTGGTACGAGTTCATGATTATTTTGTGTGTACTGCTTGTAAATCCTAAAGCAATTATTGCCTCCATGGGAATTCTCATCCAGAAAACCTCTCTTTTGTACATATTCCCCTCGTCATTGAGCTTTGGGGTTTCAACTAGAGTAGGAAACGAGCTAGGTGCCAACAGGCCTAGAAAAGCATGGAGGGCCATGATTGTAGCACTTTCTATGGCTGTTGTACTGGGATTCCTAGCCATGACTTTCACCACCACCATGCGTCATAGGTGGGCCAGAATGCTTACAGACGACCAAGAAATCATTTCCCTAACATCTTTGGCATTGCCCATCATAGGCCTCTGTGAGCTTGGAAACTACCCACAAACAACCGGGTGTGGTGTTCTCAAGGGAACAACCCATCCTACTACCGGTGCAAACATCAATCTCGGCTCCTTCTACATTGTTGGCATGCCAATTTCTATTCTCATGGGTTTCGTATTCAATTTTGATTTTGAGGGCCTCTGGCTCAGACTAATGGAAGCTCAGGCATCTTGTGTCATGCTTATGTTGTACGTTTTGCTTCGAACAGATTGGATTCTGAAAGCCCAGAGAGCTAGGGAGCTTACAGGTGCAGATCATGATCTACCAGTAAATCCCAATAAGAGTTTCCAGAATACAAAAGGGGAGACAGAAATGTCAACCACCCCATTACATAGTGATGAAGACAGAGAGCCTCTGATAACTATAAAATTTTATGTATCTGCTACTGCTGCCACTCAAAACAAATGCTAAAGCAATATTTTAAAAAGAGTATTTTTCCATGCTCAGAGTTCATGAGAACCGGGATGTGTACAATGTTTCCATGAGAAATGTAATATATTTCAGACCTACAACCATCTATATCTCATAACCAAGATAGCGTAGAAGAAAATAACAAATTTGAATTGGGTAAAACAAGGGAAATACCAATCTGATTCTTCCAGAAGAAGAGAGCATTCTTCCATGATCAATTTCTCTTCAAATCTCCCACAGATTTTTGAACATCAGCAAAACTTGAAATATCTCCACCAGCTACTATGGCTTTCGAGCCGTTAATGGACTGTGGCCACTTTAGGGTTTCATAGCTTCCATGCTTCTGCAAGAATTTGGAAAAAAGAAAGCATCATAGGGCAAAATGGAATCATGGGAAAGAAGGCATAAAGGTCGACCAAGCGGAGCAGGAAAAAAAATTGAATAGGTCGATTAAGAAAATTTGAATAGGTGGAATAGGGCGCGTGGGTAAGGTAATTAGGCTAATTTGTTGGAATTTAAAAATATAGGCCAAGCTAGGGATCTTTAATCATGTATTAATGCTATCAATTTATTAATTATGATTAATCATATATTAATGATATCAATTGATTAATTAGGGGTCTTTAATCATGTATCAATTGATTAATTATGAATTAGTAAATTTAATTAAAATTTACTAATTAGTCTACAAACACATGGTAATAATGGCATTACCCACAAACACATGATACCCTCATAACCTAGTATTGTGTGCTAGGAAGGCTTTCCAAAGAAGTTGGCTGGCATCACTATAGCACTATTATGGAATTAGAAGGGAAGAGAAAGGCAAAGGCTTGGGTATCATATGAGAGAAGGAAGAAATTGGAAAAATTGAGATCAAAAGCAGTGGAGTTAGCCGAAAAGAAGCTTGCCCCAGAGATGGATAAGATAAAACTTAACAACATATTGGTCAATTTCCTTGACCCTTTATTGGTTATTCAGAAGGAGTATGAATACACCACCATTAATATCAAGGTAATCGGCCCCTAGCAGATCAAGGGCTACAAGTTGTAGTTTTCGTCTGAACATCAACATACCACAACCATGCTTACAATTAGAAGCCTTCTCACATTCATGATCTGATTATATAATGAATTAGACAGAAGTAAGAAAACAATTACTTCTTCAAAGCTAATTCGAATCTAGAGGGCTTAGCCAGGGATTGGGGGTTAGGGGTTAGGGGTTTAGAGGTTTAGGGTTTAGGGGGTTAAATGGGTTAGGGGTTAAGGGGTTATAGGTTTAGGGTTTAGGGGGTTAAATGGGTTAGGGGTTAAGGGGTTATAGCTTTAGGGCTTAGGGGGTTAAATGGGTTAGGGGTTTAGAGGTTTATGGTTTAGGGGGTTAAATGGGCTAGGGGTTAAGGGGTTATAGGTTTAGGGTTTAGGGGGTCAAATGGGTTATGGGTTTAGGGGGTTAGGGGATTTAATAGTTAAGGGTTTTAGGGGTTAGAAGTTAGGGGCTAATGGAGGTAGGTTTTAGGGGTTAAGGGTTTATAGGTTTAGGGTTTAAGGGGTTAGCTGGGTTAAGGGTTTAATGATTTAGGGTTTAAGGGGTTAGGGGTTAAGGGTTTATAGGTTTAGGGTTTAGGGGGTTAAATGGGTTAGGGGTTTACTAGGGGTATAGGGGGTTAAATGGGTTAGGGGTTAAGGGTTTAGAATTTTATGGTTTAGGGTTTAAATGGGTTAGGGGTTTACTAGAGGTTTAGGGGGTCAAATGGGTTAGGGGTTAAGATGATAGTTTCATTGGTCTCTGTTTGTGCACATTTTAACCTTGCTAACAAGGTGGAATTAACCCAATCGTAGGTCCCAATATGTCATGATATATATTAACTCTAGATATATATGAGAAGGAATAACTATAAATACATAGATTGATAGAGGTGGTGAGATAAGGGGAGTCACAAGGGAGAGATGGAGATAAACTGAAGGAGAGGGGAGAGAAGGAATGGATCAGCTAAGAGAGAGAGAGGGAGAGGAGTGAAAGAGGTAGAGAAGGGTAAGAGAGGGAGATAGTGACACAAAGATGGAAGGGGGGCAGAAATAAGAATAGAGGGAGGGATATAGCTGTGAGAGGATTGGAGGGTAGAGAGAGAGAGAGAGAGAGAGAGAGAGGGAGATTGGGGAAGAGATAGGTCATTCCAGATCCTATGAAAGTGTCGAGGCTTCAGCCAGGTCACAAGTATTGTCTGCTAGGAAGGCTTTCCAAAGAAGTTGGCTAGCATCACTATGACACTATTACGGAATTAGAAGGGAAGAGAAAGGCAAAAGCTCAGGTATCATATGACAGAAGGAAGAAATTGGCAAAATTGAGATCAAAAGCAGTGGAGTTAGCTGAAAAGCAGCTTACCCCGGAGATGGATAAGATAAAACTTGACAACATATTGGTCAATTTCCTTGACCCTTTATTGGTTATTCAGAAGGTGTATGAATACACCATCGTTAATATCAAGGTAACCAGCCCCTAGTAGATCAAGGGGTTAAGGGTTTTAGGGTTAGATGTTTGGGGTTTAGGGGGTTAAATGGGTTAGGGTTTTAGAGGTTTAGGGGGTTAGTGGATTTAGTAGTTAAGGATTTTAGGGGTTAGGGGTCATTACGGGTTAATGCAGGGGCTAGTTTTTAGGGGGTTAAATGGGTTAGGGGTTTAGAGGTTTAGGGAGTTAGTGGATTTAGTAGTTAAGGATTTTAGGGGTTAGGGGTCATTACGGGTTAATGGGGCTAGGGTTTAGGGGGTTAAATGGGTTAGGGTTTTAGGGGTTTAGGGGGTTAAATGGGTTGGGGGTTGGGAATTAGTGTTTAAGGGGTTAGGGGTTAAGGGTTAGAGGCTTAGGGTTTAGGGGGTTAAGTGGGTTAGGTGCGCATTTAGAGGTTTAGGGGCTTGGGGGATTTAGAAGTTAAGGATTTTAGCTAGGGGTTAGGGGTTAAGGGGTTAAGGGGTTAGAGGTTTAGGGTTTAGGGTTTTAAATGGGTTATAGTGGTTTAGAGGTTTAGGGGGTTAGGGGATTTAGTAGTTAATTATTTTTGGTGTTAAGGGTTAGGGTAGGGGGTTAAATGGGTTATTTTTTTAGGGGGTTAAATGGGTTAGGCCGATTAAGAAATAGGCTTTAAGGGGTTAGGGGTTAGGGGTTTATAGGTTTAGGGTTTAGGGGTTAAATGGGTTAGGGGTTTAGGGGTTTAGGGGATTAAATGGGTTAGGGGTTAAGGGTTTAAGGGTTAGTGGTTAAGGGTTTAGAGGTTTAGGGTTTAGGGGTTAAATGGATTAGGGGTTTAGAGGTTTATGGTTTATGGGGTTAAATGGGTTAGGGGTTTAGAGGTTTATGGTTTATGGGGTTAAATGGGTTAGGGGTTGGGAATTAGGGTTTAATGGGTGTACCCGACCAAACGAATATGCCACAAGGGAGAAAACGGAAAACGGGCCGCCCAAACATGCATAAGGCACCCGGGAAGTCACAATTTAGCAAAATTGATACGGGTGCCCTCGAACAAAACGGCCCGAACCGAACGCGCTCGATCGGGCGACCTTGCACAGCGCGACACGGCTCGCCCGACCGAATGATTCCATAAGGGAGAAAATGGAAAACGGGCTGCCCGAACGTGCACAAGGAACCTGGGCAGTCACAACTTAGCAAAACTAATACGGGGGCCCTCAAAGTACGAAACGGCTCGACCCGAACGCGCCTAGTTGGGCAACCTCACACGGCACGACACGACGTGCCTGACCGAATGAATATGCCACAAGGGAGAAAACAACAAACGGGTGGCTCGAACATGCACAAGGCACCCGGGTGGTCACAACTTAGCAAAACGGATACATGCGCCCTCGAACAAAACGGCCTGAACTGAACGCGCCCGGTCAGGCGACCTCACACGACGCGACACGGCGCGCCCGATCGAACGATGCCACAAGGGAGAAAATGGAAAACAGGCCGCTCGAACGTGCATAAGGCACCCGGGCAGTCACAACTTAGCAAAACTGATGCGGGCACCCTCGAAGTACGAAACGACCCGACCCGAACACGCCTGGTCGGGCGTCCTCACACAGCGTAACACGACACGCCTGACCGAATGAATATGCCACAAGGGATCAAACAGCAAATGAGCTACTCGAACGTGCACAAGGCAACCAGGCGATCACAACTTAGCAAAACTGATACGGGCGCCCTCAAACAAAATTGCCCAAACCGAACGTGCCCAGTCATGCAACCTCACACAGCATGACACGGCGCGCCCGACCGAATGATGCCATAAGAGAGTAAACGACAAATGGGCTGCCCGAACGTGCATCAGGCACTCGGACGATCACAACTTAGCAAAACTGATATGGGCGCCCTCGAACGAATCAGCCAGACCCGAACACACCCGGTCATGTGACCTCACATGGCACGACACGGCACGCCCGACCGAACGATGCCATAAGGGAGAAAATGGAAAACGGGCCGCCCGAACGTGCACAAGGCACCCGGGTGGTCACAACTTAGAAAAACTGATACGGGTGCCCTCGAACAAAACAGCCCAACCTGAACGCCCTCGGTCAGGCGACCTCACATGGCACGACATGATGTGCCTAACCGAACAATGCCACAAGGGATAAAATGGAAAACGGACCACCTGAACGTGCACAAGGCACCCGCCCTGTCACAACCTAGCAAAACTGATACTGACGCCCTCGAACGAAATGACCCGACTCGAACGCGCCCGGTCGGGCGACCTCGCATGGCGCGACACGGCGCGCCCGACCAAACGATGCCACAAGGGAGAAAATGGCAAACGGGCCACTCGAAGGTGTACAAGGCACCTGGGCAGTCACAACTTAACAAAACTGATACATGCGCCCTCAAACGAAATGACCCGACCCGACCCGAACGTGCCCGATCAGGCGACCTCACATGGTGCGACACGACACGCTAGACCAAACAATGCCACAAGGGAGCAAACGACAAACGATCTGCCCGAACGTGCACAAGGGACTCGAGTGGTTACAACTTAGCAAAACTGATACAGGAGCCCTTGAACGAAACGACCCGACTGGAACGCACCCGGTCGGGCTCCGAATTCACATGGTGCGACACGACGTGCCCAAAAAAACGTCGATGCCACAAGGGAGAAAACGGAAAACGAGCCGCCCGAACGTGCACAAGACACCCGGGCGATCACAACTTAGCAAAACTGATATGGGCACCCTCGAATGAAACGGCTCGACCCGCCCTGAACGTGCCTGGTCAGGCGACCTCACACGGTGTGCCAGACCGAACGATGCCACAAGGGAGAAAACGGAAAACGGGCCACCCAAACATGCACAAGGCATCCGGGCGGTCACAACTTAGAAAAACTGATATGGGCGCCCTCAAACGAAACGGCTCGACCCGAACGCGCCTGGTCGAGCGACCTCACAGTACGGCGCGCCTGATTGAACGATGCCACAAGGGAGAAAATGGAAAACGGGCGACCCAAACATGCACAAGGCACCTAGGCAATCACAACGTAGCAAAACTGATACGGGCGCCCTCGAACGAAACGGCCTGACCTGACCCGAACACGCCCAGTCGGGCGACCTCACACGGCGTGCCCGACCGAACGATGCCACAAGGGAGCAAATGGCAAATGGATCGCCCAAACATGCACAAGGCACTCGGGTGATCACAACTTAGCAAAACTAATACGGGCGCCCTCGAATGAAACGGCCTGACCCGACCCGAACACGCCTGGTCAGGCGACCTCACACGGCGCGCCCGACTGAATTATGCCACAAGGGAGAAAATGGAAAATGGGCCACCCGAACATGAACAAGGGACTCGAGCAGTCACAACTTAGCAAAAATGATACAGGTGCCCTCGAACGAAACGGCCTGACCTGAACGCACCTAGTCGAGCGACCTCACACGACGCAACACGGAGCGCCCGAACGAACGATGCCAGTAGCGGGAAAACGACAAACGGGCCACCCGAACGTGCACAAGGCACCCAGGCTGTCACAACTTAGCAAAACTGATACGAGCGCCATCGAACAAAAAGACGTGACCCGAACGCACCAAGTCGAGCAACCTCGCGCGGTGCGACATGGCGCACCCGACCGAATGATGCCACAAGGGAGAAAACGGAAAACAGGCTACCAAAAGGTGCACAAGGCACCTAGGTGGTCACAACTTAGCAAAACTGATACATACGCCCTCGAACGAAATGACCCGACCCAACCCGAACGCGCCCGGTCGGGCGACCTCACACGGCGCGACATGACATGCCCGACTGAACGATGCCACAAGGGAGCAAATAAAAAACGGGCTGCCCGAATGTGCACAAGGGACTCGGGTGGTCACAACTTAGCAAAACTGATACGGGCACCCTCGAACGAAACGGCCTGACCAGAACGTGCCCAGTCGGGCGCCGACCTCACATGTCGCGGTGTGACACGACACGCCTGAACGAACATCGATGCCACAAGGTAGTAAACAGAAAACGAGCTGCCCAAACGTGCACAAGGCACCCGAGCGGTCACAACTTAGCAAAACTAATACAGGCACCCTCAAACGAAATGGCCCAACCCGACCCGAATGCGCCCTGTCAGGCGACCTCACACGGCGCGACACGATGCGCCCGACCGAACGATGCCACAAGGGAGAAAATGGAAAACGGGCTGCCCGAACATGCACAGGGGACCTCGATAGTCACAACTTAGCAAAACTGATACAGGCGCCCTCGAACGAAACGACCCAACCGGAACGCGCCCGGTCGGGTGCCGACCTCACACAGCGCGACACAACATGCCCGAACGAACACCGATGCCACAAGGGAGAAAACAGTAAACGAGCCACCCGAACTTGAACAAGGCACCCAGCTGGTCACAACTTAGCAAAACTGATATGGGTGCCATCGAATGAAACGACCCGACCCGACCCGAACGAGCTCGGTCGAGCGACCTCAGACGGTGCGACACGGCACGCTCGACTGAACGACGCCAAAAGGGAGCAAATAGAAAACAGGCCACCCGAACAAGCACAACGCAGCCGGGCAGTCACAACTTAGCGAAACTGATACAGGCACCCTCGAACGAAACAACCTAACCCGAACGCGCCCGGTCGGGTGACCTCACAATACGGCGCGACACAGCGCGCCCGACCAAACAATGCCACAAGGGATAAAACAAAAAATGGTCCACCTGAACGTGCACAAGGCACCCAGACGGTCACAACTTAGCAAAACTGATACGAGCGCCCTCGAACGAAACAACCCAAACTAAACACGCCCGGTCAGGCGACCTCCCACGGCACGACACAGTGCGCCTGACCAAACAATGCCACAAGGGAGAAAATGACAAACAGGTCGCCCGAACGTGCACAAGGCACCCAGGTGGTCACAATCTAGCAAAACTGATACAAGCGCCCTCGAACGAAATGGCCCGACCTGACCCAAACACGCCCGGTCGGGCGACCTCACACGGCGCGACACGGCGCGCCCGACTGAACAATGCCACAAGGTAGCAAACGAAAAATGGGCCACCCAAACATGCACAAGGTACCCGGGTGGTCACAACTTAGCAAAATTGATATGGGCGCCCTCGAATGAAACGACCCGACTTGAACGCGCCCGGTCGGGCAACCTCACACGGCGCGACACAGTGCGCCCGATCGAACGATGCCACAAGGGATCAAATGGAAAACAGGCTGCCCGAACGTACACAAGGCACCCTGGCAGTCACAACTTAGCAAAACTAATATGGGCGCCCTCAAATGAAATGGCCCAACCCGACCTGAACGCGCCCGATCGAGCGACCTCACACGACGCGACACAATGCGCCCTGTTGGCCACCTATAAAAATTGTTTTATCAAAAGGTGGCCAAAAAATTTTTTGGAGCCTTCAAGAAATGGTTTATTGCATAAATTTTATCTCTTGGAGCCTCTTGAAGACATCATGCCCTTGTTTCAATCTTCATCGTTGTTTCTATTTCAAAACTCAAAAAATTCTGCTGCAAAATCCCCTTTTTTCCTTTCCTCCACTCAAAAACTAACCTTCATTTTTACTCTCTTTTTCCCCATAAATTTCCTCTATTTTCCATTTTTTTTTCATCTCCCCTTCATAAAATCCACCTTGCATAGTTTAAAACTCCTTTTTAAACTATATCGAAACCCCAAAAACCCTTTGAAAACCATTGAAAATCTATAAAACACCCATATTTTATTACAGACTTAAGCCCCCTTCGGCTAAGTCCTAAACCACTTCCCTTCCATGTGCCCCAGTGCTAGAACCAAGTGCTAAGGGTCCCAAGCACTAATCGCATCACAAAGTTTCAAATGGTTAGATTGAAAGACCGGCCCGACAGTTCCGATACGATTGACCCTTTATCATATAGGCCCCGAGCATGTTACTTTCCATATAAACCATGGGCCCCGCAATTGGGCACCAGCCACTTCATATATATATTCTTCCCTAATCCACCAAACCTTTGTATTTATTAAACTTTGGATTTTTCATAACATTTAAAGGGTTTACGCCGGTATCATACTTGAGATAATTTCTGCCATTGATCTTAAATCGATCAAACGGCCAGTGTTTATTGCATCAGAGTTTTCCTTTGGGTGCATTTTTAATGTTTTCCCCCCACCTCTGATTGTGATTGCCCGATCGCGCAATGCAATCAGCCCTCCCTGAACGCGTAATCGCATCGGCCTTCCCCGATCGCGCCAATCGCATCGGCGATTTCTATTGCACCCTTACTCTCTCCCCGCCGATTGCGATCCTTCGATTGAATCTGGACCATCCACGTGTCCAGATCGGACGGTCCCAGATCTTTCCCTCATGGTTTTATCGCCCTTCGCCTCCACCAAGAGGATTTTAAAAGCGTAATCCCCACTGTTGATCTCTGCGCGATCAACGGTTCTGACTTATTTCTCCCTCTACTCTCCTTTTTACCTTCTCATAACTAATATCGACCATTGGATGATGCCATCCAACGGCCACGCTCCTCCCCACAACCTCTGAAGTAGTTCAACCCAAAAATCACAAGATTTCTTAATTAGTTTCGTGTTTTGCAGGTGTTGAATGGGTCCTTCTATCATATTAAAGAGAAAGCCGAAGGCTGGTAATGACGATTCCCATGCCTTTGATTCATCAAAGGGAACCATTCACAGGGTTCTACTCCATGTCTCATCGATGCTTCATGGGCATTGATGCTTTGAGAGCCCTCCGCAGCCCTGCACATCAACAAGACACAGCAATACATAACGGAAACAACGAGTATCAATGTTAAAGATCTAATCCAAAGCAAAAACTCATGTTTGAGGATTTCCTAGCACAGTTTGAAGGATTAAGGCACACATTCAGCAAATCAAAAGCATAAATCCACGGATAAAGACGTCATAAAGACTGGAAGACACAGGTTAAGCCTTATCAGACCTAAAACACAGATATCCAGTAAATTAAAGGTGTTTTAGGAAAAGACGAAGACATCTGTCGATCCGAGAAAGCCTCCACCGCCACAAGAAGAGGCCAATCGAACCCTCTCTAGCACCAAAAGCTAACCTTTCTAGATACCAATGACACCTGCAACCACACAGAAATCAAATAAGGCCTAGTAATCACCTGAACAAGAGGTGTTTGCCTAAAGACAGCTGAACAATTAATACAAATCAAAGATCTTATCTCTAATTGTCGACAAAACTATTTTTAAAGATTAAGAACAGCCCAGAAGAAAATATTTTCGATCATTAGGCCTTGAAAGGCAGAAACAGAGTTAGAAATGATTACATTCCCGCCTTATGCCTTGCCTGGTTCCCAAAGGCCAGGAATTTCATTGATTACAGAATTAATGATACTTGACCCCGAGGAAATCCACCCACTTCCAGATTTTTCTTATAAATTCTCCTGAGGACCACATTGTAATGGTTGGTCTCTAGACATCCGATTACATGTAATAGTTTTCTGAAGCTATTGATGCCCTGTGTGCAACTTGAAGATACATAAGCTGATATGAGAAGTTTGAAGTTGTAGAGACCCACCGGGCTTGCTGATTGTAACTGGTTTGAACATCAAATACAAGCTGCTGATTTATGGGATCCTGATTTATGTCAATGGTGATGTGTTCCTCACTATCAATTGTTATTTTCTTTAATGTTTTCACTCTGTCCACTTTCTCTGATAAAGAATAGAAAATATAGAGCTAGGATTTACTCTCAACAGTACCCTACTCTTACTGAAAGCTTTATTTCTATGTTTTCTTCATTTGAAACTTCTCTTTAAAGAGTATATTAAAGCAGGTCGGTTTCAAAGTACTTGCCTGATCTAGTTTTCTCTTTGTGATTATCATATGTGTTTTCCTTTAGAATATGCTGAAA
Organism: Pinus albicaulis; assembly: GCA_034641835.2. Taxonomy (NCBI): domain Eukaryota; kingdom Viridiplantae; phylum Streptophyta; class Pinopsida; order Pinales; family Pinaceae; genus Pinus; species Pinus albicaulis. The sequence goes on along the minus strand of CM076575.1, from coordinate 1,507,077,589 downwards.
GTAGGGTAGTTTTGAAGCACTCACCTGATCTTAAGCTATTCCAATTGTTTTAAAAAAAATTCTAACTGAAATTACTTCAATGCAGGCTAGTTTCAAAGCACTTACCTAATCTCAGAATACTTTTATGTTTTTCCCTAAGTACATGCCGAAGCAAGATAGTTTGAAATCACTTACTTGATCTTAGGTTGTTCACTGTTCTTCATTTGTTTTGTTCTCCATTTCCTATCTGTTTCATTCCATAAAATCAATTTAAGAGATCATTTAACATAAGTGACTTGCCCCATGGATCCTTCTTGAACTTTGCTATCCAATTAAAATCCTCCTATGACTCCATAGCCCAATGGGTTAAAGTTGTTTTTTCCTTTTTTGTCAGTCGAATCATTCCTTCACTTGCATACATCTTCACCCTTTATTTTGAACTACCTTCACCTTCATCATGTCTTTGCCCAACCAAAAACAAACAAACAAGACCCATGCTCTTCATAACTAGCCTAATATCACATTTCATGCTTTAAAGATCACATCTTTAAATTCATTCATAGAGAGATCCCTCTCTGGATTCAGGAGGGCTAGATCCTTGAATCCCAAAGCGGTTTGATGTTGTCTTATCTTTTGGTCTTGCCAATCTGGCCAAAACATAGGAACCCCAACATCATGGCGACTCCACAGGGGATTTTTTTGAGTTCATAGTTGCTTGGCCAGCTTTTATAAACTCCTTAGTTTCCCATACAACTACAGAAACTCAGAAAACCCAAAAATATTTCAGATTGGTATTCAATAAACATGGTAGTGGACCATAGAACCTTTTACCTCCAAAAGAGCTAAAAACTTCCACTTGGCGACTCCACAATACTACAAACCTTAAGACTCCACTGGGAGGACCCGTAATCATTGTAAAATCATTCAAACTCAATAAGAGGGCTTTAGGATTAAATTTTTCTTAGCAAAAGATCAGTTAAACCTCTCAAATATTGTCATATGTGGTTAACACCTTTCTAAGTGTTTAGTTGGGTCTAAAAAACACAGCATAGTGGTTCTTATAAAGATTCATACTAGAGCTCACCCTGACCCAAACCCACCTGAGACTGTTAATAACCCTGAAAGATTACTTAGGAAGTCTCCTAAGATAAAATCTCCAACTGTTTTTAAATCATCCTTGAGAGCTAATTCAGTTCCTGAAAATATTGCAACTCTATAGCAATCACCAGTGGATCTAGGAAATCCATTTAGAACACGATCACTCGACGATTTAGATCATCTAGATTCAGAGTCTTCACTTTCATCCCCGGAACAAAGTGAACATCTTGGTAGTAGAGAAACCACACCACCTGATTTGCATTTCCTTCTCAATTTAGGTATCTCTCGTCCAAGATTAGCTCAGCAATCTATCCCTAGTCCATCCACATCTTCTCATCCAACATCCACTGTCCAAACCACTCCACTCCAGCCCACTATCCCTTTTTTTAATCCATCTCTTGTGAATCCACCTCCACCTCCAATCATGGCAGCATGGTATGCCCCCTTGGTGCTACCCCAGCCTTTAGCTCCTTTACCCAATGAATATCAGTCTAAGATTCCTCATTTCATTGGTAAAGAATCCACCACCACTCAACACCATGTAGATAGAATGGGAGATGCCTTTGACTACATGGAAATAGAGGATGAAACAATTAATAAGAGGATCTTTGCTCAGAGTTTAGGAGGAGAAGTAAAGAAATGGTTTAAAGCTTTGCCTCCTAATAACATTAATGGTCTTCCCGCCTTACATAAAAATTTCATAAACAAATGGGAAGTTAGAAGCAACCCTCTCCAAATCCTAGCTGAATATAAGAATCTTAAAAGAGGGTGTCCAGGACTATTCTACCAGATTTAATAGTATCTACAATGCTCTTCCACCACACATGAAACCTCCTCAAGGAATGGCCCTAGTAAAATATCCTGAAGGCTTTGATGCTGATATGGCCTACCAGCTTAGGGAGAGAGATTATAATACATTGGAAGACATGCAGAAAGGAGCAGTAAGTGTTGAGGAAAACCTAATTGAGAAAAGAGCCAGGATGAGGGTTGAGAAAAAGGTAACCTATAGGGATGACAACACAGCTTCTGCCTCTGATCCCAAATATGATAGTCTAACCAAAAACATGGAAAGACTAGGAAAAATGGTAGAAAATTTGACTATCCAAGTCAGCAATCAGAACAAGAACCAAAATCGAAACCAGAACCAGAACTTTAGGAGAAACAACCCCTCAAATAGACAAAGAGACTCTGATCAAAGGGTCATCCCTCCATTCCAAGAAAACTTCCTTGATGAGGATGAAGGAATAATAGAAGAGTCAAAGGAAACTGACATGAATATGATGAATGTGGATGAACTAGATCACACCTTTCCCACAGAGGAAAACCAGTCCTTATACTCACATTGGAACGGGGAAGGATTGGAAACTGAGGACTATAGGTTAGGATTCGAAAGTTCCATCATGCAGGTCTGAGAACAATATGACCTTAGGAGAAAAAAGAACATAGATGATCCCAAACCAAAGGCCTCTGAAATCACCATTAAGAAAAATCCTGGGAAGACTCCTAGAGTGACTGCTGAAAGCAGTAAATCGGCAGCTGAGAGTTTTGGTAAAAACAAAGATAATGACATCTAAACTAGTGACAAATCAAGTCGAGAACCTAGAAGCACTAGCATTGCAGCTAATGCTCCTGATAAAACAGCTTCAAACATTGTACATACTGAAAATTTGCAACCTGATATTGCTAATAAAACAGTGCCCAACAAGACAGAATTAAACCTTTCAAAGAGTCAGTCTGCTTTTAATTTGGAAAGTGAGATTGCCAAAATTAAAATTTTTGTCCCTCTCATTGAGTTGGCCACCCAAGATGCATATAAGAGTCAAATTTTTAAAGCTTTAAACTTAGGAGAAAATAGTGACACCGTCAATTTGAATGACGAGCAACCGACTCTCTTGTTTGGCCCAAAATTTGAAGGGAAATTTCAAGTAGGGGTAGTACCTCTTTTCTATGTCAGCCTCAATGTCCATGAAAAAATCCTGCATAATGTTATGCATGACTCTGGAGCCTCGCACAACCTTATTCCAAAGGTGATAATGGAAAGGCTAGGACTAGAAATAAGCAGACCTTACAAGGATTTATATTCTTTTGACTCTAGCAGAGTGATGTGCCTTGGCCTAATCAAATACCTTTGTGTGAGTTTGACTCAAATCCCAGCCAAGTGCATGGTTATGGATGTTGTGGTGGTTGATGTACCTCCTAAGTATGGCATTTTTTTGTCAAGATCATGGGGTTCCAAGCTGCAAGGTACAATGCAGATGGATGGGACATATGGCACTATCCTTGTCTTTAGCCAACTTAGAATACTATACAGAGAGGCGCACATGAAATTCATGGTCAATAGCCCAGACAAGCCTGAAAATTCCCCCATTTACTCTGTCTATATAGACCTGGATTCGTTTATCCTTTACAATAATGAATCCACAAATAAGCCAGAGCTAGAAGACAGCGACTCAGATAACCAGTTAGAGGCCCCAAATCTAGGAATAATGGAAGTTCTAGATATGGAAGAAAATGAAAGAGAAACTTTTGAACAATGCATTGAAACAAAAAACCAGAGTGAACAAAGACAAGATGGAAAACAACAGACTACCTGTCACGTTGAACTCCATGAAAATCCTGAGGAACGAGACCCATCACGACATGTTGCGGATCTCAGAACAGAACATAATGATGAACAAAGCAATAGGGATGAAAACGATGTTAACCCTACAAACAATCCCTTATAGTGCATGAACTTTGACGGGTCTTACACTAAAAAGAGTGCAGGAGCTGGGGCATGGTTGGTCGACACTGGAAACAATTAATTCAAGAGCCATGCTTTCAGGCTAGATTTCAAATGCACTAACAACATCGCAGAGTATGAGGCTCTCATCCTAGGATTGCGTCTATTGAAAGAACTAGGAGCCAAGAAGATAATTTTTTAGGGAGACTCAAAATTAGTCATCAAACAGCTAAATGGAGAGTATGTCGTTAAGCATCCTAGACTAAGGGTATACCGAAATAATGCCATAGATTTCTTGAACACATTTACAAAATACGAACTCGTGTTTGTCCCAAGGAGTTAAAACATAATTGCGAATGGATTGGCATGCGTTGCCAGTTCATGTCAGGAATCACCTAGTAACAAACAGATCATCATTCGAAGAAAATATAGACCTGCAGTGCCAGATAATGAGAAATATTGGCAGGTCTTTGAGGGCGACAAGCAGATAGAGGATTTCCTGCTTGGAAGGAACGAATTTGAATTATCTGATTCAGATTCTAAATCCGATAAAATCTGCCACAAAGAAGAGCCCCTTGAGGAAGAAAAACCATCTGGTTCCGTAAAAATCAACATGTTAACTAAAAAATTTGGAACTCATACTGAAGAGTACGAGGACGCAGAAGAAGAAGACATTAAGGTACTACCGTCAAAGGACAAGAACATACCTAGGGGGCTAGCACCTTTAGAAGACCTATTTGATTTTAACGACGTAGCAAAGAAACCCACTGTAGAATACACAGATTCTGATGTCGAGGAATGCAACATAGGCACTGAGGATAAGCCTAAAATGATTAAAATATCTAGGTCCTTGCCAGCAGACATGAAAAATAAATACATTGACTTATTTAAAGAGTTTGTCGATGTGTTTGCCTAGAGCTATGAAGACTTAAAATCCTACGATACAGAAATCATCCAGCACAAGATCCCATTGAAAGAAAAAAAAAGACCCTTTAGGCAAAAACTGCGTTGAATTAATCCAATACAACTGCCTCTAGTGGAAAAGGAAATCAATAAAATGTATGACGCAAGAATCATTGTGCCTGTGAGGTTTTCAGATTGGGTTTCTAGCTTTGTGGCCATGAGGAAAAAGATAGGAGAAATCAGACTGTGCATTGATTTTAGAAACCTTAACAGAGCCTCCCTAAAAGAAAATTACCCTTTACCCAAAATGGAACACATCCTACAAAGGTTCAAAGAGGATTTCTCTGTTAGATGGTTTTTCAGGGTATAACCAAGTTTTAGTACTCCCAGAATACCAACTCAAGACAGCTTTCACCACTCCTTGGGGCACTTTCATGTATGTGAAAATGCCTTTTGGATTAATGAATGTTGGGGCCACTTTTCAAAGGGCCATGGACATTGCATTTTCAGAGGAAATAGGGCACTTCATTGTAATTTACCTTGATGATATAACAGTTTATTCCAAATCTAATGAAGAGCATCTTAAACATCTAAGAAAGGTCCTTGAAAAGTGCAGAAGATTTGGACTATCTTTAAATCCCAAAAAGATAGTGTCTGGCCTACAAGAGGGTAAAATCCTTGGCCATATTATATCAGAAAAGGGGATTAAAATAGATCCAAAAAGAGTTGAGGGAATACTATAGATTAACCAACCAAGGAACATAAAAGAATTGCAGTCCTTTATTGGAAATATTAACTTCTTAAGGATGTTTATTCCCAACTTAACAAAGCTCCTTAGGAACATGACTAATATGCTCAAGAAAGAAGTGGGAGTGAAGTGGATTGTAGAAGCCAAAAGATCCTTTGAATTTGTAAAACATGCACTCACTCGGGCACCAGTGCTAATCATCCCTGACTTTTCGAAAGATTTCCTTATTTTTTCCTTTGCCTCAGAGCATACCGTGGTTGCAGTCATGTTGCAAAAAAACCCAGAGGGACAGGAACAACCTATTGCTTTTTTTAGCAAGGCTTTAAGGGATGCACCCTTGAAATATAACATAATGGAAAAACAGGCCTATGCTTTGGTAAAGGCCTTAAAAGACTTCAGGGTGTATATTCTACATTCTCACATCATTGCTTATGTGCCTAACATGGTGGTAAAAGACATCTTGTCACAAGACCCAGATGGAAAGAGGGGCAAATGGATTGCTGTAATATTAGAGTATGATTTGGAAATCAAACCCACAAAACTCATTAAAGGTCAGGTCTTAGCTCAATTAATGGCCGAATCTAATCTACAAGCCCTTGACATTAACATGGTAGATGCCTTGGATGAACAGGAAGAATTACCTGCTCCCACTGTGGAAGAGAACTTCCAAAACTCACCTTGGTACGCTGACATATTGTATGTGCTTACAAATCTTAATGCTCCTCCTGATTTATCAAAAACAAAGGCAAGGTTTTTAAAGTTGAAAGCTAGGAACTATTGCATTTTAAATGAATTTTTATATTGGAAAAATGCTAATGGTTTATTGCTTAAATGTTTTCCTGAAGTTGATGCAGAGAGGATCAAACATGAATTCCATGAAGGAGAGTGTGGAGGTCATCTCTACTGGAAAACCACAGCCAATAAAATCCTTAGATCTGGCTATTACTGGCCCATCCTCTTCAAAGATGTCCATAAAATGATAGTTTCCTGTCACAAATGCAAAAATTTTTAGGGCAAAAGAAAACTCCTTCCTTTACCATTACAACCTATCACTGTTGAAGCTCCTTTTCAATTGTGGGGCCTAGATTTCATAGGAGAAATCCATCCTGCTTCATCTACCCAACACAAATGGATTCTCACAGCCACTGATTACTTCACAAAGTGGATAGAGGCGATCCCTTCTAGGAATGCCACAGATTTTGTCATTATAAAATTTCTTGAAGATCATATCCTGTCTATATTTGGCTGCCCTAGGAAGATTATTACTGATAATGCAGTAGCATTTGGATCAAATAAGATGATTGATTTTTGTCACAGATATCAGATTGCATTTGGTCATTCTACTGCTTATTACCCTCAAGGTAATGGGCTAGCAGAATCATCAAATAAAAGTTTGGTCATCATCATCGAGAAGCTCCTTGAAGAGAATAAAAAATCATGGCATAACAAGTTGGTGTATGCTTTGTGGGCAGACAGATTGACCACAAAGAAGTCCATTGGAATGTCCACTTACCAGCTTGTTTATGGAGCAGATGCAGTTTTTCCTACCAGCCTAGGTGTACCAGTGATAAAATTAATCCAAGAAACACAGTCAGAAGAGGACAACATGGTAAGGAGGATTAATCAGACAATACATCTCTAGCAGACAAGGGAAGAGGTCTACAACAGAGCTCAAAAGGTGCAAGAGAACATAAAGAAGTCGTTTGACAAGAGAACAAAGGCTTGTGATTTCAACATTGGAGACAAGGTACTCAAGTGGGACTCCAGAAGAGAAGATAAGGGTAAACATGGCAAATTTGACAGTTTGTGGCAAGGTCCTTACATTATCCAGTCCACCATTGGTCCAAATGCCTTTTTTCTACAAGAGTTAGATGGCATAGATCTGTTTGGGGGTCCTGTCAATGGCAGGATGCTCAAGCATTATTACTGCTAAGTTCAATTTAAAAGCTTTCATTTCCATTGTAAATACCATTGCTTTGTTCAGTTTCACAAAAAAGAAAAATACAAAAAAAAAATGAAAGAAAGAAAAGAGGGAAGATTGTAAAAAACAATAAAGGTACAACCCCATACCAAAAAAGAGAAATAAATTCTGAAAGTGTGCAAGCTTAAATGCCACTCCTAAGAAACACACTTTTAGTTAGTCATACAACCTAATCATGACTAACTAGTTTTAAATTTATTGTTGATAGGTTAGTGAATTCGATTTGTCAAACTGTTTAATCTTGGCTTATCAGTAGATAGATTAGGATAGAAATTAAAGGTTCAAACGTGCTCAAAATCTGAACCTAACTTTTCAAAAGAGAGATGACTCAAATCTGTTTTATTTTCTGAGTCAAAACAGATGTAGAATTGGTTCTAATCAGCTTAAAATCTGAACCAGAGAAACAAGGAAAACAACTCAAACAAGAGTCAAAATAGAGCTGGAAAAGATGAAAGAAGTACTTTGAATTTTTAGATCTTAAGCCTTCCATTTTGTTTTAAATTTTCTACAAAATAAATGTCTATGTGCAGCTTGTTTTTATGCCATAAATCACAGCAAGTCAAACAGCTTAATCTTGACTTGACTATTTTTAAATTTTTGTTGTAGAATTTAGTGAATAAAATATGTTGGACAGTTTAATCCCAACAAATGGTAGATTAGGAAGAGAAGCATATGGACTCAACTGTTTAATCAGAGTTCATGGAGAAATAAGGAGTAGAAATAGATTAGATTTCCTATTTACAAAAGAATAAAATGTTGTAAAAGAGTTTGCCAATCCAAGCGCACTCTAAATGAAAAAAAAATGTTAGATCAGTAGGATTGGATAGGTAGAAAGCTTGTTGATAAAGATCCATTTTTCTCCATAGCTGCTAATATGTTTTCAGAGCAAAAGAAGATCTTCTAAGGAAAGAAAGGCAGCCCAATGGATAAAGCATTGATCAGCCTCCCAGAGAATGCAAGTCTGAAGTTCTTGATGCCTTCAGGAAGGCAACATCCCCAAGTGGAGCCACTGTTCGCCACCTATAAAATTTGTTTTATCAAAAGGTGTCCAAAATTTTTTTTGGAGCCTTCAAGAAATGGTTTATTGCATAAATGTTATCTCTTGGAGCCTCTTGAAGACATCATGCCCTTGTTTCAATCTTCATCGCTATTTCTATTTTCAAAACTCAAAAAATTCTGCTGCAAAATCCCATTTTTTCCTTTCCTCCACTCAGAAACTAACCTTCATTTTTACTCTCTTTTTCCCCACAAATTTCCTCTATTTTCCATTTTTTCCTCATCTCCCCTTCATAAAATCCACCTTGCATAGTTTAAAACTCCTTTTTAAACCATATCGAAACCCCCAAAACCCTTTGAAAACCATTGAAAATCTATAAAAAAACCCATCTTTTATTACAGACTTAAGCCCCCTTGGGCTAAGTCCTAAACCACTTCCCCTCCATGTGCCCCAGTGCTAGAACCAAGTGCTAAGGGTCCCAAGCGCTAATTGCATCGTAAAGTTTCAAATGGTTAGATTGAAAGACCGGGCTCGACAGTTCCGATACGATTGACCCTTTATCATATAGGCCCCAGGTATATTACTTTCCATATAAACCATAGGCCCCGCAATTGGGCACCATCCACTTCATATATATATATATTCGGCCCCAATCCACCAAACCTTTGTATTTATTAAACTTTTGGTTTTTCATAACGTTTAAAGGGTTTACGTCGGTATCATACTTGAGATAATTTCCGTCGTTGATCTTAAACCGATAAAACGACCAGTTTTTATCACATCGGAGTTTTCCTTTGGGTGCATTTTTAATGTTTTTCCCCTACCTCCGATTGCGATGGCCCAATTGCGCAATTGCATTGGCCCTCCCTGATCGCGCAATTGCATCGGCCTTCCCCGATCGAGCCTACACCCTTACTATCTCCCTGCCGATTGCGATCCTTCGATTGAATCTGGACCGTCCACATGTCCAGATCAGACGGTCCCAGATCTTTCCCTCATGGTTTTATCACCCTCTGCCTCCACCAAGAGGATTTTAAACACGTAATCCCCACCGTTGATCTCTGCGCGATCAATGGTTCTGACTTATTTCTCCCTCTGCTCTCCTTTTTACCTTCTCATAACTAATCTCGACTGTAAGATGATGCCATCCAATGGCCACGCTCCTCTCCACAACCTCTGAAGCAGTTCAACCCAAAAATTGCAGGATTTCTTAATTAGTTTCGTGTTTTTCAGGTGTTGAATGGGTCCTTCTATCATATTAAAGAGAAAGCCGAAGGCTGGTAATGACGATTCCCACGCCTTTGATTCATCAAAGGGAACCATTCACAGGGTTCTACTCCATGTCTTGTCGATGCTTCATGGGCATTGATGCTTTGAGAGCCCTGCGCAGCCTTGCACATCAACAAGACACAGCAATACATAATGAAAACAAAGAGTATCAATGTTAAAGATCTAAGCCAAAGCAGAAAATCATGTTTGAGGATTTCCTAGCACAGTTTGAAGGATTAAGGCACACATTCAACAAATCAAAAGCCTAAATCCACGTATAAAAACTTCATAAAGACCGGAAGACACAGGTTAAGCCTGATCAGACCTAAAACACAGATCTCTAGTAAAATGAAGGTGCTTTAGGAAAAGACGAAGACAACTGTCGATCCGAGAAAGCCTCCACCGCCACAAGAAGAGGCCAATCGAACCCTCTCTAGCACCAAAATCCAACCTTTCCAGATACCAATGACACCTGCAGCCACACAAAAATCAAATAAGGCCTAGTAATCACCTGAACAAGAGGTGTTTGCCTAAAGACAGCTGAACAATTAATACAAATCAAAGATCTTATCTCTAATTGTCGACAAACCTATTTTTAAAGATTAAGAATAGCCCAGAAGCAAATCTTTTCGATCATTAGGCCTCGAAAGGCAGAAACAGAGTTAGAAATGATTACATTCCCGCCTTATGCCTTGCCTGGTTCCCAAAGGCCAGGAATTTCATTGATTACAGAATTAATGATACTTGACCCCTAGGAAATCCACCCACTTCCGGATTTTTCTTATAAATTCTCCTGAGGACCACATTGTAATGGTTGGTCTCTGGACATCTGATTGCATGTAATATTTTTCTGAACCTACTGATGCCCTGTGTGCAACTTGAAGATACATAAGATGATATGAGAAGTTTGAAGTTGTAGAGAGCCACCGAGCTTGCTGATTGTAACTGGTTTGAACATCAAATACAAGCTATTGATTTATGGGATCCTGATTTATGTCAATGGTGATGCGTTCCTCACTGTCAATTGTTATTTTCTTTAATGTTTTCACTTTTTCCACTTTCTCTGATAAAGAACAGCAAATATAGAGCTAGGATTTACTGTCAACAGTACCCTACTCTTACTGAAAGCTTTATTTCTATGTTTTATTCATTTGAAATTCCTCTTTAAAGAGTATATTAAAGCAGGTCGGTTTCAAAGTACTTGCCTGATCTAGTTTTCTCTTTGTGATTATCATATGTGTTTTCCTTTAGAATATGCTGAAAGCAGGGTAGTTTCGAAGCACTCACCTGATCTTAAGCTATTCCAATTGTTTTAAAAATGTTTTCTAACTGAAATTACTTCAATGCAGGCTATTTTCAAAGCACTTACCTGATCTCATAATACTTTTATGTTTTTCCCTAAGTACATGCCGAAGCAAGATATTTTGAAAGCACTTACTTGATCTTAGGTTGTTCACTGTTCTTCATTTGTTTTTTTCTCCATTTCCTATCTGTTTCATTCCATAAAATCAATTTAAGAGATCCTTTAACATAAGTGACTTGCCCCATGGATCCTTCTTGAACTTTGTTGTCCAATTAAAATCCTCCTATGACTCCATAGCCCAATGGGTTAAAGCTGTTTTTTCCTTTTTTGTCAGTCGAATCATTCCTTCACTTGCATACATCTTCACCCTTTATTTTGAACTACCTTCACCTTCATCATGTCTTTGCCCAACCAAAAACAAACAAACAAAACCCATGCTCTTCATAACTAGCCTAATATCACATTTCAAGCTTTAAAGATCACATCTTTAAATTCATTCACAGAGAGATCCCTCTCTGGATTCAGGAGGGCTAGATCCTTGAATCCCAAAGCGGTTTGATGTTGTCTTATCTTTTGGTCTTTCCAATCTGGCTGAAACATAGGAACCCCAACATGCCCAACCGAACGATGCCACAAGGGAGAAAACGACAAATGGGTCGCCCGAACGTGCACAAGGGACCCAGGCAGTCACAACTTAGCAAAACTGATACAGGCACCCTCGAACGAAATGGCCCGACCTGAATGCGCCCGGTCGGGCGACCTCACACGGCGCACCCGAAGAAACGATGCCACAAGGGAACAAACAGAAAACACGCCACCCAAACATGCACAAGGCACCTGGGCAGTCACAACTTAGCAAAACTGATACGAGCGCCATCGAACAAAATGGCCCGACCTGAATGCGCCTAGTTGGGTGACCTCACACTGCGTGACACGGCACGCCCGACCGTGGTTGGGGGCACACATTAAAAGTGAACCAAGGAGTGACCACATCACGTCTTTAATATTTTATGAAACTCCTTAGAAGTCCCATCATAACCACCTTCCATCTTCATCACAATGTGATATGTCAACTAAAGATATCTTATTATGTTGCTCCAACCATTCAAAAAGGGGACCCAAGTTATATCATTATTTATTAAAGGAGAGGCCAAAGAAATTAATTTACAAGTCGTCGCAATAGCGACGCTTTCATACAAACGTCGCAAGAGCGACACTTAGCCCAAACTGTCGCAATAGCAATGCTTTTTCCCAAACTGTCGGAATTTCGACACTTTTGCCCAAACTGTCGCAATAGCGACACTTTCCTCCAAACATCACAACAACGACACTTAGCTCTAATCCGTCGCAATTCCAACGCTTTTGCCCAAACTGTCGCAATTCCGACACTTTCTACAAACGTCGCAAGATCGACACTAACTTTTATGTGTCGCAATACCGACACTTGTCTCCAAACGTCGGTATAGTGACAGTTGTGGGCAGGATTTGAAAATTTGATAAATTTTGTTGAAATTTTCGACATTTGGTCAAAATCGTCGGAACCAAAGTGTCAGAATTTCTGCCAAATGTACTAGTGAAAAGTGTCCCTGTGACACAAAGCAACAGGGCAAGCCAAGAAGTTTTGGATTCGAGTTAAGAATCTCTACAAACTTGAAGTAGATGGGATTTCTACGGAGCTTCCTACTGTTGGGAAGTGCGAGAAAGACATGCAACTGACACTTGAGAGGGAGCAGGATTTGCATGCAGGTAAGAGTGAACCTCGGGATGTGGAGCAACCACAAGATGAGGATCATGGAGTGGGAGAAACCACTCATGCAGATAAATTCTGTGCCAGATGGGCAGAGGGGGTGCATCCAGCTATACCACCAGATGAGAGGTGGGGCGACATGCATGAGTAATCCCAAGAAGAAATTTTTGGCAGGATTCATTGAGATTTTGTGGATCTCATGAATTGAACCTGGCTACGAGGCGCCCACAGAGCAGCAATAGCATGATCAGTTGGATTGATGCATTCAGATCAAAGTGACAGTGTCAGATACTGGAGCACGGATCAGAGTTGATATCAAGTGCAGAGTGCATGGGTGCAGATTTCAACAACGCAGTGGTTCCTGAAGACATGTGCAGTAGCTAAGCAGAAGTCAGAAGACTTTGATGACAGATGCATTATACTGATTCAGTTGTTTGGAGGCTATTTATTTTCAGAAGTGTTGCATGCAAGTATTGCAGGGCAGATGCATGGATTTGCATGTCGCTTACAAAGGCATACCTTTCTTGTTGAGAGGGGGTGTTGAATATTGCAACAAGAAATAGTGAAAACGGCATCTAGAAACATCATCCTTGATCCTAGTGAAAAATAAGCACCTAAACTAGGTGGGGCCCACACAGGCTATTTTTAGGTGTATGTCTATTTTTAGACATGTTGAGAAAAATCTAAAATTAGCAGGAGGCTGATTCTAGATGATTAAGAAAAATCTATTTTTAGATGAGTTTCTATTTTTAGAAGATGGGCGAAGTCTATTTATAGATTGCTAATATAAAAATAGTATGCATGTTGATTATTATTAGCCCTTAATAATAATCATACAATAAATAGTAACTTATTCTCTTGGAGCACTTTATTTCAGTTAACTGATGTGGAAAACCATTTGATTAAAGGAATTTCGATTCTAAGGTTGGTTGGTGACTCATGCATGGAGGACTTCGTTATAACTGACAGTGGCAAGTTGTAACAGAGTTGGAAGAGTAGTTATGTGAGTTGTTCAAAGAGAACCTGATAAGGGGAATGAAAAAGGGAAACAGATTATTAATGCAAAGTCCAACGCTAATGTTGCCACTGCGAAGATCCAGAAGGAGGAATCGGAAGATCCAAAGGAGGAGGAGCATCTATTCCACTCCTAGATGTGGGTGAAGGGTTCCACGCTACAGTTCATTGTCGACAATGGGAGCCAAAAGGACCTCATTTCAGCAAACATTATGAAGTGGTTGGGCTTGTCGACCACAACACACTCACAACCATACACCATCTGGTGGCTTCACCAAGAATGGGATGTCCTTTTTAGCCACCAATGTCGCCTCCTCTATAGCATCAAGCCCTTCACGGATGGGGTATTATGTGACATTTCTCCTCTTGATGTTTCTGATGTATTATTAGGCCAACCATACTTGTGTAAGCGACGTGTTGTGTATGTGTTCCAACCTCGCGCTGTTATTGTTACTTTGGGAAATAAGTTGTACATGATACCAGAGGTACCACCGCCTACCGCTATCTCTTTGGTTATTTCAAAACAATGCAGTAAGCTCATTTCCCAAACCAGTAAAAAAAATTTCCTCATGATCCACCCCTAGGGCAAGAAGAAGACTGTGGCCATGAAATCCATACAGGGCTCCTATGCACGACAACAAAAAATGGACAAGGTTGTGGAGTAGTATGAGGACATATTCACCTCACCCACAAGGGTTCCTCTACACTGTCAGGTCAAGCACCGCATTGATCTGACCCCAGGTGCTCCACTACCCAATGGATCGATCTATCGACGCTCTATTCTGGAGAACGATGAAATCAAGAGGAAGATTCAGGAGTTGCTGTAGAAAGGTCACATTCAGCCAAGTTCATCGCCCTGTGGGAGCCCGATCGTGTTGGTACAGAAGAAGGATGGGACTTGGAGACTTTGTATTGACTATCAGGCACTGAACAAGATCACTATCTGGAATAGGTACCCGATCCAACAGATTGATGACCTTCTGGACCAAATCAAAGGGGTGAAATATTTCAGTAAGATCAACTTGAACTCTGGGTATCACCAGGTACCAATCGAACCCTCCGATGTGGAAGACTGCCTTCAAATCCAAGGAGGGCCTTTTTGAATGGCTGGTCATGCCTTTCGGGTTGACGAATGCTCTCGCAAACTTCATGAGGTTGATGGACGACATCAAAAGTTGTATTCCTCGGATAGATCTTTCTAACGAGGTATGGTGCGCGTCAAACATAGATCTGTTGGAATCATGATTGTTTTTAGACCAAAACCCGCAGGCTTAGTCGCTGCTACAATCGCCAGAGTTAGGATCCACGAGAGGTGGTTAGCCCATGTCGCGAAACACACGGGGAGCATTGAACCCAATGTCCAACAATCTCCCCTCCAATGCGAGTCAAGTGAGTTTCAAACTCGAGACCTGTCACTCTGATACCACTTGTTGGAATCATGATTGCCATTAGACCAAAACCTGCAGGCTTATTCTTCGCTACAATCGCCAGAGTTAGGATCTACGAGAGGCGGTTAGTCCATGTCGCGAAACACACGGGGAGCGTTGAACCCAATGTCCAACAAGATCGTATGCCAAAGTTACGTCCTCGGGAAGTAGAAACACCAATTTACCCAAACGGTGCCCATAGTTCTTGCGCTTCATCTCCTAGGGTTAGGGTTTTGGATGTTTAGGCTTTTCCATTGTTTATAAGTAATAAATATGCCCTCGAGCCTCATTATAACACAGTTTAGAGGCCTGTAGCCGACATATCTCTTCTCAGAGATAAGCTACCAGCGCCCTAGCCAGTTTATTTCCATTCTGTCTGTAAGCAAATTATGGTTCTTTGATATTAATGAAATGAAGTGTTATTTCCGCTGCATCTTTGTACTTATGGTTATATGTGTATTCTATTGCGTTCCTGTATAAATCCAGATCATATCCTCACCCTACTTCTTTTGCAGTTATGATGCAATAAGCATCATGTGCCTCGGAGGGTTTTCTTGTTGTTTTGGTGAGGTTGGTAGTGGTTTTTGCTCTGGTGGTCAAGAGACATCATCTCTTGTGATTTCCTTCATGTTCATGAGTGAACTAGGTCAATTTTCTGCATTTTATTTTTGAATAGCACTACGAGCGGGCTAGTCTTTGAATTGGTGGTTGTTTTCTTTAATTTGACTCTCCAAGATAACGAATTTATAGATATCTCATATCTCTACACAGTATTGGTGTGTGGTTGTTGGTATCCTAGTAATTTATCTGTCTAGTTCTAGGAAGAGAGGGTTATCTTCTTGTTTGGTGGCGTTGTTTGTGTTTCAAGTGCTTGCTACCTTATGCCTCTGTAAAATCTTGTTAAATATTGTTTTCGGTAATTGGGGTTTCGACAACTCAAGGGGGAACTCTCTCTGCTCCTTCCCAATTGGGATTTCTGTGGTCAAATCAGTGGTCTTCCATAACTTTGGGTGTGATTAAAAAAAAATGCATATTGTCAAGTGTCCATGTTGTTATTTACAAATGGGGTTTTCAAAGGTCCATGTCTGTAGTTCATAGAGTTTTACAAGTTACTATTGTATTTGGGTCCCAAGTGTGGAGTTTGGGGGATGATTTGATTTTGGTTTGGTCGAGATATCAAATATCTAGATGTCTTGTTGCTCAGCTCGTCTTATTGGTTGTCATTTATTTCAGGGATACAGGGAGTATTCTCTTCTCTCTACTACCATGCCTCTTCGATAGAGAATGGCAAGTTGAGAAGGTGGTGTGAGTAGCTCTAGCTCTCATCATTATCGGTTGTTTGCTTGGGATTTTTTAGAAACTTACTTTGATTCAGTCCCTCTAGAAGTTCGAAGGGAAATTCTACTGTTGGAATAAATGGAGTTTGGGGATCGCCCATACTTTTATGATTCATAGGTAGGCACAAAAGGTCTCAAATGGATTCCTGATCTAGGAAAGTTCAAGAAACAAAGGTTGCATTTCCTTCATTCTCTCTCAGTTTACCAATAGATGGACACTCTCTTTCGCATGGTTTTAAGAAACAATAAAGTAGATACTTACACATTTTTTGTTGTCCAAGAGGACATTAAATGTATTCTAAGGAATATACATTTATTCCTTGATGATATTGATTCTTGTTTGAGCAGGGTAGAAAAATATGTGGTCTTAGAATCAACTTATGAGGACATATCCGATTCTCTTAGAGTCATTAATATTCCACTTGTTACTAATTCTCTTGATTGCCCAGTTATCTTATCTGATTAATATCGATCTTTGCTAGTCAAGTTTTGGTTCCCTTGGGCTCATTTGTTCTTATGGTTACTGAATCTCTTTGAGGATATACCTGTGGTGTTATATGGAATTTACAAATCTACACAACTTGTTTTTCTCTTGGTGTTTTTTGTGGAGATAATTGGTTGGTCTGGGCGGTTCTTTTGATTGCATTGTCTCGTCTCTGACATATTGTGGTCTGTGTGTGGTATATTGGCAAGGAATCCATATGGTTGGTAATATAGATTTTACATCCAAATTGCTCTTTCGTTTCTTTGTTTGTTTCTCTATGGTGGATAACTTATCTTCACTTGGTTCTGCATATTCTAAGTCAAATTTTGTAGGAGAATTCTTGTCTGCCTGTTGGTCCTTTGGTATGGCATAGCTATGGTGAAAGGCATTTTGTTTCCTTTGTTCGCCTTTTGTTTGGAAACACAAGATGTGGCAATGTTTCTTTATCTGATAACTACCTCTCGAGGCTTAAGGTTGTTTTGGTCTTTTAGAACTTAAGCCTTAGTTTGTAGTTGGCAAGAATTGTGTTTCTGTTGTTGTATATTGATGAAGACTTACCCTCCCAGATTGTGTTTTTTTGCAAGTACTGGCTCTATAATCTCTATGAATAAACAATTTCATTAATGAAATATTTTGCATTGGCTTACCAAAAAAATAACTTAAAATAGATAATTTGTGTGTTAAGGACTAAAGAGAGTCAACTCAAAATTATATAATCTATTACCTTTAGAGAAAAAGAGTAAAAAATTAAGCAATTGTGACTATATATTTTTATGTAATAAAACTTTGAGGAAGGTTGTGAGGTTAGTGATAATGTAAAACTTATATTCAAAATTAAATTGCAAATATATATTTATATAAATTGAGGGCGAAATGATTGATGCTAATATGGTTTTTATCTAAGGTGAATCCTCAAAAAATGACCATTCAAGTATTACTATTACTATTGATTCATTCCATGAATTAATATTAACACTTGCAAGCCCATGAGTGGACTCTATTAAAGATGATCATTTGACATGTCCTTTATGTGGGATCAATTGGTTGCTTATTGAAAATAATTAAACTTGGTTGTAAGCATAATGTAAGTTGACATCATGGTCATGTAGGTATCTCATACTGTGGCACTAGTGTCAATTGAGAACTAACACAATAAAATTGCATTATTGCCAATTATACATAGCCATTTTCAATCCAATATTTTGTATATTTAAATAGACATTTGCTTACATCAAAACTTGGACCCAATACTATGATTGATGGAACATGTAAACTAAATCATTGACTAAGGGATATAATGACCATTTTCACACACACTAATTACCACTAACAAAATGAAATTACCACTTTACTATAGTAAATAAACACAATAATTTTTTTATTTTTTATTTTTTGTAATTTCATGTTTTTAAGTATATAACTTTAAAACAAAAAGAAATTACCACTTTACTATAGTAAAAAAACATTTATTCATCATCATAATCATCATCATCATCATCATATTTTTTTAATATTTATTTACAATATTTATTTATTATTATTATTAATATTATAACAAAAAATTTACTACATTTTAAAATAAAATTTAAAATTTGATATATTTGAAAAACCATCATCGTCGTCATCATCGTCGTCGTCATCATCATCATCATCATCATCATCGTCATCATCATCATCATCGTCATTGTCATCATCATCGCCATCATCGTCATCATCATCGTCATCTTTAAAATAAAATTTAAAATTTGATATATTTGAAAAACCATCGTCGTCATCGTCGTCGTCGTCGTCATCATCGTCGTCGTCATCATCGTCGTCATCATCATCGTCGTCGTCGTTGTTATTTACAATATTTATTTATTATTAATATTAATATTATAATACAAAATTTACTACATTTCAAAATAAAATTTAAAATTTGATATATTTAAAAAACTTTCAGATTAATGAATAATTTTAATTAATTAAAATATTTATTTAACCTTAAAGTTTCCTATCCTTAAAAAAAAAAATTTAAGATATGTTCTTAGCTTAAAATTTAAAGTTCACTTAGAAAAAGTGAGAATTAAGTCATATTTTTTGGGATTAAGGTGGAGGTACAATACACTTTAGCTCCTTTTTTAATTGATTTCTCTCCGCAAAATTTGTAAATTAAGTGGATATGTGCCCCTCACAAATTTAAAAAGAAAACGTTTTGCTTAATTAAAAAAGTTAGAAGATTTACCAACTTCGAATTTTGTTTAACAATCCACCGCCATTTTGCATAAAATATAAAATTTGATATATTAATTTATAATTTTAATTAACCTTAAAGTTCCCTATCCTTAAAGACAAAATGTTAAGATATGTTCTTAGCTTAAAATTTAATGTTAACTTAGAAAAAGTGAGAATTAAGTCATATTTTTTTGGGGTTAAGGTGGAGGTACAATACACTTTAGCTCTTTTTTTAATTGATTTCTCTCCACAAAATTGGTAAATTTAGTAGATATGTGCCCCTCACAAAATTTAAAAAGAAAACGTTTTGCTTAATTAAAAAAAGTTAGAAGATTTACGAACTTCGAATTTTGTTTAACAATCCACCACCATTTTGCAACCCTATTATCGTTTAAACCTTCAACCAACCACAGCCACCAACCCTCTGGAGTTTAAGATTCGGGAGGTTATAACGTTCTTATTATTTCAAAAATATGCCCGTTTGATCTAAAACACAGTAAGCCGGACCCAGATATTCAAATCAAAGTGGGAGCGGAGGGGGAGCGGACGGGGTAGCTGATATTGGATTCCCACGTTAAATTGCTATGTTGGGTTTCGATTGAGACTTGGGTTCTGTGATGGGTTTGTATCAGTTGTTTTCTTGACCAATTTGGTTGTGTTTTTCAACTGTGTCGGGCATAATTTGTATTGGTGGAGTGGGGTCATGGGAGCGCTTTGGTAGAGATTTTGATGGATGATTGTCAGTAGGAATTGCCCTCGAAGACCGAGTTGGTGAACTGGGTTTTAGGATTTAAGGTCTAGAATTGAGAAAATAGGGACCGGGAAGGCTGTGAGGAGCTTGTTTTGTATGGTTTCGCTAGATGATTGGACTGCGAATTTGGGAGTTCTGTGGCAGAAGTCTGATTTGGTCTCATTGATCAGGAACTGATTGATACTGGTACCCATTTTCTTTCACTGATTTGGGTACAGCCGAGGTGAGTCGATAAAAGAAGTTTATTACAATGGGAATGGAACTCTAGGACCAGTGATGTCGGTCTGGCATTTTGTTATAGTTTAGCGCTTTTGCCATGTTATGTATGTTCTTCTCATGTTAAATCTGATTTGATTAAAGCATGATTGGTATGGAGTGCTTACATGCTAGAATGTTATAAATTGCTATAAATTGCTTGGCATTTTCAGCTTGATTTCCTGAAGCATTGAGCACAAAATGTTGCAAAATAGTCTCAGAATATTGTCATTTTAATTTTCCGGAAATAATTTACGTGATGAATGTAGTTGATTTTACACATTTAGAAATAGATTCTTGAAAGCAGCTGAACGGGAACAAAGTTCCAAATTCTCCTTCAGTGAACCAACCCTCGGAAGGGTCATGCCTGTCCTCTGTGCAGGGCATGTGGAAATGCCCTGCCTCTACCCCAGTAGCTTTCCCTTCTTCCCTCCTTCAAGCAACATTTTGTTGGATCCTTTTGGTGACTCAAGAGTATCTAAGTCACCAGGACTGCTGTGAGTAAAATAGAGAGTGGATAGATCCCAATAATCGAAAAATAGAAAGCAGCCAGTGCATACCTCACAAGCCATAATGAGAATGTGGGTACTTAAAAGTTGAAGGTATGGAGTTAGGTAGGAGTCTTGAGAAAAGTATTAAGCAGTCTTAGGTATAACTCCCAACCCATCGTGGGAATGTGAATACCTAAAAAGCACGGAATTAAGTTTGAGCCCCTGAACTTTGCTAACTCAAAATGATTAGTTAATCAATCTCCAAGTGCTTGATGAAATATGAATGAATCTCATTAGCTCAAGTCATAGAAGAGAATAAGCTTTGATTTTCAGGTGGAGAGACCTAAGGTTGCTGTTGCATTCACTTCTCATGTTTTAGCATGAGATTGAGAATGTGAACCGGGTGACTAGGTCCCCTGTTTGGTCCCATCTGTCTTAGTGACCTTGGGGATTTCTTTACATTTGAGCACTTTTCCAAGTGGATCTGCTCGATGTACCTCTATTAGCAGTGGGTTCCGTGTTTTTGTTTTTCTCATTTTAAGCTGGTGAGACTTGGAACCCAAACATAATCATATCAATGGCCTCACATGTGCCATTAGCCATGCTATCACATGTGCCTCTAGGAGACAAGCCTACAGAGTCCAGACAAGCCCTTGAAGATATCCATCACTGAATTGCTCGTGGGAGTTATTGCATTGTTCTATCCTTCTGGGAAGTCGCTGGGTTTGGACATGTGGTAAAGAAGAGGATGTCCACAGATATGAATCATAGATGAACAAATCACACACGTATTGCATTGTTCTATCCTTCTGGGAAGTCGCTGGGTTTGGACATGTGGTAAAGAAGAGGATGTCCTCCACAGATATGAATCATAGATGAATAAATCACACACACGTGAAGCGATACTTGCACGGTAAGACTTAACATACAAATCAGGAATCTATTATGTTTCTCAGTCGTGCATCTTTCTTTGATGATGCACGTCTGGATTCTGGACTCTTCTTGCCTCTGCTAGGTTTTGAATCAAATCGTTCTATGCAATATTTTAAGGCCTGACCAGTACCACTGATCTTAATTGCCAAAAACATACGTAGTACAGCACAATCTTGTGCAGCTGAATGAATTTTCTAGGAATTTGAGTATCCACTTTATATTTAAATGATAAGTGTGTTCACAGCATTCTACGCATTGCCAGCAGCTCCTGTAATACTAGTTAATATCTCATGGAAGGTATAGTGGTTTGTTTTCTTATAGATTATAATCTATATTGTCTTGGATTTTCACTTTTGTTATCATCTTTGGTCCATTATTCT
Organism: Pinus albicaulis; assembly: GCA_034641835.2. Classification (NCBI taxonomy): domain Eukaryota; kingdom Viridiplantae; phylum Streptophyta; class Pinopsida; order Pinales; family Pinaceae; genus Pinus; species Pinus albicaulis. The sequence goes on along the minus strand of CM076575.1, from coordinate 1,507,055,556 downwards.
GCCAAAAGCTTGCTTTTAAGGATAATATTTTGAGGCTAAGTAGAATATTGAAACCCCCTTTACTTATTGATAATTGACCATTTTTTATGACCCCGTATATCTTGGAACAGGCCATCCCAAATCGACTGATCATTTTCACTTATCTAAAGTCGGAAATACAGACATCGTTTTGAATTTTTAATGGGAGAAATTCAATTTATCTATTGTATGTATCAGAACTTTAATACCTATTCTTCAGTCAAACGTTTCTAGCTGCTCTTTTGCTCAGACCAGTTGCCTTTGACTAAGACGTTTACAACATAATTGCATTGATGCAATCAAATAACAAAGTTTCTCCCTTAGCAGAAACACCAAAACCATGTTTCTGCAGAAGTGCAAAGTCTGCTGGCAATTTAGATTAAAAATATTAACTATAATTAAGAACTCTACTTGTCAAGGTCAAATTTCTTTTAAATAATAAAAGGTTTCTTTAAGGTTAACCTGAATAATATTCATAAATTATCTGTTTTTGAATTAACTATGTATATTACGTGTTATTTTGTTAACAGGTAAATATATATTGTTCATAGTCCCACACAAGTTTCTTTACTGTTAGACAATGGTACAAAATTTACTGAATTATAAAGCATATGACCATGTCGACTTATGACATTAGATGACAGAAATTGCCCAAAGGTTGCCTTTATATGAAACAAAAGGCTGTGTTTCTTAAGCCATTTCATGCTGTTATACGTCCAAGTTCTATCCTGATTCCGACAGTCTACAAGGGCAGCTTTCTAGGTTATAGGGCTATAGAATAACATAGGAAACATGGCTAGTATCTATTTCCAGTCTACTTTTGCGGTTGAATAGTAACAAAAAGCATGGTATTGCTTCTACAACACTACTTATGCTGCATTCGGCAGGTTTTGCTTATCTGCACTGCACAGCTTTGCCTTGATCTGTACCGCACAGCTTGGCCTTGATGTAAAATGGCCCAGCCAAGGACCTATTTTTTGGTGCATACCTCCAAATCATTCTGAACTGATATTTCGACATTTTTGTCCAAAGTTCAATAAATCTCCATTGTTCATTTCTTAAGCCTGTGTTTCTTAAGCCATTTCATGCTGTTATACGTCCAAGTTCAATCCTCATTCCGACAGTCTACAAGGGCAGTTTTCCAGGTTATAGGGCTATAGAATAACATAGGAAACATGGCTAGTATCTATTTCCAGTCTACTCTTGCGGTTTAATAGTAACAAAAAGCATGGTAGATTGCTTCTACAACACTACTTATGCTGCATTCAGCAGGTTTTGCTTCTCTGCACTGCACAGCTTTGCCTTGATCTGTACCGCACAGCTTGGCCTTGATGTAAAATGGCCCAGCCAAGGACCTATTTTTTGGTGCATACCTCCAAATCATTCTGAACTGATATTTCGACATTTTTGTCCAAAGTTCAATAAATCTCCATTCATTCTCTTATTTAAAATCTGAAATATGTTACAACCAGGCACCAGTATCTTATTATATTGCTTCAACGACAGGAAGTTATCCTATTACCGATCCCTTCCATAATATAGTACACTATAAAGTAAGCTTGGGATGGTATCACATATGCTGCTTAAAGGATGGAATTTTAGAATTTCTACCCCCTTCTGCTTAGAGATTTATGGAGCTTTGGCAGTACCTATGGTCTTGCGGTTTTTCCCATAGCAGGTGTAGTTGCTTTGCAAGGAGAAGAGATGCTCAGCAAATATTTAATAACTGAAAAGAAGCAGAGTGATATTTTTTGGTTAATTATCTTTCACATCTCACCTGTAAGGTCTAAGAAGTAGGGATGATTCATAGTGCTTATATCCAACTACGGTCTAGAATTGGCCCAGCTAAGGACCTATTTTTAGATGCATACCTCCAAATCATTCTGAACTGATATTTGAACACTTTTGTCCAAAGTTCAATAAATCTCCATTTATTCTCTTATTTAAACTCTGAAATATGTTACAACCAGGGACCGGTATCTTATTATATTGCTTCATCGACATCAAGTTATATTGTTACCAATCCCTTCCATAATATGGTACACTATAAAGTAAGCTTAGGATGGTATCACATATGATGCTTAAAGGATGGACTTTTAGAATTTCTACCCCCTTCTGCTTAGATTTATGGAGCTTTGGCAGTACCTATGGTCTTGTGGTTTTTCCCATAGCAGGTGCAGTTCTTTTGCAAGGAGAAGAGATGCTCAGCAAAAATTTAAAACCTGAAAAGAAGCAGAGTGATATTTTTTTGTTAATTAGCTTTCACATGTCACCTCCAAGGTCTAAGCAGTAGGGATGATTCATAGTGCTAGGGGCTAGAATTGGCCTCCAAAAAATTCTGCTGCTTCTTTTTTCCTATTAGGAGATTCTCCTTTCTCCTGTGCAGGTCATCAGGTCATGCAGATCATAAAGATGCATACACGTGATCCCAAGTTAATTGACTTGGATTTACCCCAGCCTTTGTTTGGGAAATCAATAGTATTCTTTGAGATATCTAATGTCAACGAATGCTTTCTCGAGTTTGTAACACCATAAGTGCATTGATACAATTCATATTGTATATATTGTCCAATAATTCATTGAGTTCGTGTGTAGCTTTTGAATGCAGGCTCATAACTTTTCAAGTGTTTCACCTCTCCCATTGGCATCTAACTCCCATGTCATTCAACCACCACAGAGCTTGGTATTATGCTTTATTACGATAATACTCTGATGGATTGTTATCGTGTATTGCTTAATTGAAGAATAACAAGCCTTTCAATAAAATGAAAGTTTTGGTATTCTTGAAATGTTTGTTTTTCTTAATACTTCTTCTCATTCCATAAATAATGGATATGTGCAGTTCCTTTGCATCCAGGAGGAATTGAACCCACGAGTCACCCTTTACTTGGAAAAATGTGCTACTTCATGCCAGCATTTCTGATTTCTCTTGAGAATTAAGAAGCCAACAACCATGGACTTGCACAAGTAAAATCCGTTATGAGTAGCTGAATTTAAAATTTACTGTCAAACAAAAATGGTTTTCACCTAGCATTTTGCAACTGTTTTTCCCTCAGGTGAGGTTATCTCACAATCTCATTCCCAAGTGTATAAGCTCTAGACTGTTGGTAGAAGTTCTAAGTGATTAGTGGGGGTGTCCTTGTTTACATAGTGAAGTGAAATGGACTACTGTCTTTGGTGATTGAAAGGCATTAGTCAATTTTGAATGTAGTATGACATATGTACTTGCCACGTGGACATGGTAAGACATATCTAAGACATGAGATTCAAGGAATATTAATTTCAATTTCAATTTTCAAATGCTAATAATCAAGTTTTCTAATCATTGTATGATTGTGCAAAACTTCAATAAAACAATGTGCATGTTTTTGTTGTTACTTGCTGAAAGTGATATTATTCAATGTGCATGGCAACTTATCTCCAAAATCTTTACTAAGAAAATTTTGGCTGATGCTGAACGAATTCTGGAATTGATTGTGTGGCCTTGTATGTTGCAGGAAGCTCCGTGAACAAGTGAGCAAGCAAATTGAATTTTTGAATTCATTTCTCCAAAGATGATTGAATCAGGATCTTTTCAAGCTGTTGTAACCACTGAAGACTTCTCTAAGAGCATTATGAATGAAGAAGGTGCAGGTCACAAAACGGAAAATGAAATGGTTCAGTATGGGAATGACTATCATGAAAATAGTTCTTTGTCTGATAATTCAGCCTCTCAGCTCTCTTCTAACTTAGGGAAGCTTGGAAAGGAAAACGTGGTTTATGATGCAAATATAGGAACAGAAATTACAAAAGTGGATATGCTGGAAGAGTTTGAATCTGATGGGACTACAAAGAGAAAAACTGTTAAAGAAACAACAACGGGTGAAGCCAACATCAACGACAATGAGGAATCACAGGATGAGCAGCAAAAGTCTGAAGTGATAGCTATAGCGAAGAATGAATCTAACCTGGAAAATGAAGAGAAATCAATTGTCAACAAGGTAGTTTTTGTGTTCTTATACTATATAGTCTATGCATCTTCACTTATATTACTCGACATTCTCTTACAAACTGTTAGTCTCATGAAAGTTACAACGACATTAAAGCTGTGTTCCTCTCCCTTATTGCAGCAAAACAGAATCTCACCTAACCATCATTTCAAGCAACCTAAGCCACCAAAAAATGGCAGGAGTAGTGAAAATGCATTTCCTCGTATCATTAACTCAAGACTGCAGAATCAGGGCACACATCCAAGAACAAAGAGTACAACACAAAGTAGCAAGGGTACAGTTCTAATTTCAAAGAAAGGAAATGAAGCACAGAATGATAGTGCTGAAATCCAATCACCTGCTTCAAAGGGTTCACTTCACAGGCGTGTCAGCATTGGAACTGTAAGGCAAAACTGCACTATTCCACGACCCTTTTCTCTGGCTACTGACAAAAGGGCTTCTTTAGGAGTGCGGCATTCTGGTGGTGAAATAGCTGGTGTTGAATCTAAGCGGTCAATTATGAATAATGCCATGTCTCCATTAGCTGAACGACGACAGGTAATGGACTGCATGTTAACAATTTTATGCGGTTCTATCTTTCAGTTAATCCAAATAATTATTGAATATTATGTAAAACTAGACTGAGGAAAACTAATCCTTGAAGAAATGGTTAATCATTTTCTTGTTTCTATTTATTGGTATTAATGCCACATGGTATTTATGTGATTTAGTTACCGGGACACATTCCCTAGGCAAGGAAATTACTCATGATTGATGATTTTCATTTGGATTGTAATTGCTTGTACAGTCAGCTACAAAATCTGCTTCGGCAGTTTCAGAAACCAAGCATTTGCATCATGTTGGTCACAAGTACGTAATTATGGTTTTACCTGTTCATCCTTCCTAGATTAAATAGGAAGTATTTTTGTCAACAAGTAGGTCCTAATAGAAGAGATCTAAATTAACTCCTTTAAGCAATGTTCATTTCTTTATAATGCAGTACTCATCCTTCTATATCGTAACTTTATTGTTTATATTTGTATGATATACATGAACAAATTGTACAGCTTCTCAAACAGCCATGGCTATAGAAGGACGAGTCTACAAGATGCTCACATTGTGGCAATTTATTTTCTCAGAATAGATATATAATAAATGATAGGAACTTTCAAGATAAATATTTGTGTTTAGTACCTTAGTCTAGATTAACGTTTTGTGAACTCCCATCTTATTTGTTTGTATATTTACCTTTCTTCTCTCTGAGACCTATCGTTGATGTTTGTTAAATGCTTTTATTAAGAATACCATCAACTGGAGCTTCTAAAGGCAGACCAAGCAGTGGTACTTCTGCTTCTGTGTCCAATAATGAAGGGGCTAACAATAAAAAAGAGGTAAAATTTTACTGTTTCATTTCCAGTCGTGGTCTTGTCCTTCAGAATTTGTTGATTGGAAGTTTCTTTTTGAAGACAAGGCTGATTTTCCTTGTTTCATACAATTTCCTCAGTCTAACTCAGAATTAGACGAAAAAGTCCATGCAAAGGAGGGGAGAAAACACTTGCAAGCTAAGATAAAGGTTAATTTTAGTTTCATCTTTCTTTGATTGAACATATTTATGGCTAATCTATTTTTCCTTTTGTGCCCGTGGTAGTTGCTTACAAAGTGTATTTTTTCTCTTGCCCTACATTATTTCTGCAAGCATTTCATTACATCAGAGTACGGAAATCATTATTTGAACCATAGGTTCTTTCTATGTTTCTATTTTCCTAACTTGTTTTGATTTCAGGAACAGCCGGATGGTCAGTTAGAGAAGGTGAGGAAAAGTCAATCATTCAAGGCAACACCCATGCCTAATTTCTATCAGGCAGCAGCACCCCCAAAACCTGAGTTGAAGAAGGTGTGTGATTCATTTCTCTCGCCTGGTCAAAGGGTTGATGAGGATTTGGTTTCGTTTTACAAGTTGCACTTGTTCACCTGACATTTTATTTTGTAAAATTCTTCATATATAACTTCATGGAACAAAGAGTTACAACATGGAACAAAGAAAGTTACAACAATCTAACGATAGGATAATGAAATTCCTGTCCTAAAAAGCCATAAATGCTAGCATATGAGTTTGTACCCCAACTATCATGGTAGTCAACAACTTCACTGATAAAGGTAGTCAACAACTTCACTGAAAAAACTGAACTTGGCTTTAACAAGCAAAGCCAAATGCTGCTTAAAAAGCTGCAATTCCTCTACGCTAAGAGGGGATGGTTCCTCATGGAAAGTAGCATTATACTTCTGTTTCCACAGAGATCCAATAGTTGACAGACAAATCATGTGCCACGAAAATTTGCAGCTGTACCTAATCATTCAAGTGTGAAGGGACCTTTCCAGAGAAGTGGGAACTAAAAATATAGTTAAACTCAGCCTAAGACCATTCCTAAAATGTCTTGGCAGACATGCACCTCCAAAATGCGCACTCAACTATTTCATTCCTACCAGAAAACATGCATGCATCTTTCATAACACCAACTTTGTGAAGTCTAGTCTTCACAACCAAGCCTGGTTGGAGTCACCCCCACACCTCGTGCTTGAAAGAAAATTGAGATTTCCAAATGGATTGGCACCTCTAAAAGATATGCTCAACCATTTAATTCCTACCAGAAAGTGTGTGTGCATCATTTATTCATCAACTTTGTGAAGCCTAGTCTCAAAAACCAAGCCTTGTTAGAGCCACCCCAACACCTTTTTCTTCAGAGAAGATTGAAATTTTCAAATAGATTGGCACCTTCTTAGCCACCGTGCTTCAATATCCTTCACCCCCCTATTTTGTTCAAGCATGGAGCAACTTTGAAGGTCATAAAGCTCCTTCCCACTACTCCATATCCAATTCCTCTAGATAGGACCTAACCCATGGAGTTGGATCATAAAAAACTTAAAAGTCCTTTCTTGGCCAATCTTTTGCCGATAGTTGAGAGGAGAAGGGACAAGATTAATAAATGTGCCTTCCTACGAGAATTCTATCAACTATTGTAACCTTCTTGGCAAGCAAACAATAAAGATTACTCCATGCTTGAGATTTTCTTTTGAACTTGACCATTATTCTCTTAGATTGACTAGTAACAGAGAGCTTCATATCAAAGGGAATGCCCAAATATTGTATGATCTTCCTAGGTTTTATAAATGTTGTTGTAGAAGAATGGGGTTTGAAAGTATGACATTGAGACTTATTATTCTTGAGGCTCACATAAACAGATTTTCAACTAATCTTTGATAGAATGAGCCATACCACATGTTATGTATGAAGTTCCATTCAATCTATGTTGCACGAAACTTCTAGGAACCCGACATTTTGGGCCGTAGCTGTACCCAAAACACCAAAACTTGGCGATCAAGTAATCATCTATGAGAGTTAATATAGACTTGGTTTTCCTTCTAAATTGTCATCTATGATTCTTATTCCCTTTTTTCTTGCAAGATAATGTGCTATTCACTTATTTATAATTTTACACACACACACATTTACATATATGACATTTCACCAAATGTTTCCATTTTTGGGAGGTGACGTTTCTAAACATACCTGTATCGGAAACTCCGAAACGTTTCCGTGTTTCGTGCAACTTAACATTCAATCCTATCATAAACCTTTTCAAAATCAATTTTCAGAAAAAGAGCAATTTGGCTAGTCACCTGAGCCAATTCAGTTATAAGATCATCTAGAATTAATCTTCCTTTAAGCATTGCAATTTATACCTTTCTAATTAACATGGCAGCCAACAACCTAGGATCTTGATCAATGCTTTGGCTAGGATTTTGTAGGAGACATCAAGGAAGGACAACATCTCTAGTGCTTTCAAATAGGCCTTGAAATTTCTGGTATCATTTTGAAAAGGCACTCTTCTCTTGAGCTTGCAAATATGGGGCTTATTATATCTTCTCCAATCCAACCAAGAGAGTGTTGTGGCCCCACAGATCCCTCCAAATGTAAATTCCCCTCTTTGAAAGATGCTTCTTTGAACAACTTGGGGGTAGACCTACCTAGCATGTTGACGTTGGGAAGGTCCATACAACATAGCCGCATAATACCATACATTTTATCTTACGGAAAACTATCTACGATGCTTGCCAAATCTTCTTGGTAATGCTGGAAACAAGACATCTAGCAGGAAGAGCCCTTAAAATCACATTGCCAAGCCTAAAAGCCCACTAATGGCATGGATCGTTTCCAAATGATGTCTTAACAAAATCTACCATGGGATCTCTTGGTAGATCTTTACAACTCATTTTATCTGCCAATAATATTCCTTGTGAGCATAGATCAGTTAACCCAAAGACACCCCTTACTTTAGGCAGTGTGCAAAACTGCAAACTCGTCATACCCCTTGAGAGAGGCCTCTTTTGCCCCCTGTTTCCCCAAAGAAAGCTTTGTACTAAAAGAGATGTCCAGCTGTAAGTAGTCTATTTATAATTCTCGAGGAGTAAAAGAGATGTCCATCTGTACAGAGTTTAAAAGTTCAATTGCGAGGAGCCTATCCATAATGGTAAGGTTTTTGAAAAGGGAAAGGTCTCAGCAATTCCATTTTTGAAGCTTACCGTCATGCCTAAGTTACTAGGATATGAATACTAATATAGATATGAACACAGGGATCCATTTTTAAGAAAATTGTGTATACAATACCACTAGACACAACATATATAGAATGATACACGCAAAATTTTGTTTTAAAGTATGATACTAATTCTAATCAGATTCCATGGAGGGACATAGTGTCAAAATAATCCTACATGGTAAAATAATCTTTAAACATGAAGCTATTAGTAGACAGGCGGCACATACATGACGGAAATTTACACAAGGGGAGGTAACAGTTAGGTTTGTCACATATCCTGTCTAATAACATATTTTTTGTTGTTTAGTTGCTGAAATTGCTATGAATGCTGATTTATGTTATTTTTTATGGGGATTTGTCCCCGATTAATTCAGAAAAACCCCATATATATCTCCTATAAAATTCCATGCTTTATCCCTTCTGGGTATGGATCGATGAAGGATCCAAGATATATCCAGGAAGGATCCAGATTCGGTAGGTATTAACCATATAGTAGGACGATGAGAGAAGTATTCAGTAACATAGCTTCAATATTACCCATTATGTATGTCTAGGTATTCAGTAACATAGCTTCAATATTACCTATTATGGATCAATAAGGAAAGGGATTCCTTGATACTTGATTATTTGTCTTGGTTGAGTAATTTTCCATTTTGCAGGATGCCACTGGAAATAGTTTCCCTATCTTATATAGCTTCTCTGTTTTCTTCATGTACAAAATGGTTTGCTACAACAACATAGGTGTTAAGGCACTACAAAGTTTTCTCCATTGATCTCCGAGTTACTTCAGTGTTAGGTTGAGTGGCCTACAAGATGGACATAAGTAACTGGCCACTAGACCACTAGGAAGCAGAATACCCTTAATCTAGGGGCTTAAATACAGTCTGCCTTCAACAAATTAGAGCACCTGCAGTTATATCCTAAAAATGAGGTGCCGAGGGATATCCTTGCTTAAGTGGATCTTTGGATAGGAGTAGTTTAAACAAGCTTTCTGTTAACGCTTACCCAAGCTAAGGTACTGTAGAAAAAGGTACTAATTGCATTGTAGAAGAAATTGCGAAGAACCAGCCGCTTTAGCATGTGTAATGAAGCCTCAAACAACCCCGTCATAGGCCTTAATCTGTCTATAAAGCTCAGCAAGGGAAATATATATACGGAAGGGGATTATTTGTCTTGGTTGAGTAATCTTTCAGTTTGCGGGATGCCTCTGGGAATAGTTTTCCTAGCCTCATTTATAATATTTCTCGCTACAACAACATAGGTGTTTAGGTACTTAAGGTACTTACAAAGTTTCCTCCATTGATCCCTCAGTAAACTTTAGTGTTAGGTTGAGTGATTTACGAGGTGGACATAAGTAACTGGCCACCTGACCACTAGGAAGCACGATAGCCTTAATCTAGGACCTTCAATAGAGTCTTCATTTAACAAATAAGAGCAACTGCCCGACAGTTTCTTCCATTGATCCCTCGGTTAGCTTTAGCTTTTAGTGTGTTAGGTTGAATGATTTACAAGTTGGACATGAGTAACCGGACTGCTTAGGTAGATCTTTGGATAGGAATGGTTTAAGATGAGTTATTACAGAAAAAGCTACTAATTGCATGTAGAAGAAATTGCTAAGAACCAAATGCTTTAGCACGTCTAATAAAGCTTCAATCAAGCCTGTTATACAGTCTTCATTTAACAAATAAGAGCACCTGCACGGCAGTTTCCTCCATTGATCCCTTGGTTAGCTTTAGTGTGTTAGGTTGAGCGATTTACAAGGTGGACATGAGTAACCGGCCACCAGACCCCACTAGAAAGCAGAATATCCTTAATCTATTGCCCTCAATACAGTTTGCCTCTAACAAATAAGAGCGCCTGCAGCTATATCCTAAAAGTGAGGTGCCAAGGGATAGCCCTTTTTAGGTAGATCTTTGGATAGGAATGGTTTAAGATGAGGTATTACAGGAAAAGCTACTAATTGCATGTATAAGAAATTGCGAAGAACCATCTGCTTTAGCATGTGTAATAAAGCTTCAATCAATCCTGTCATAGGCCTTAAAGAGAGCCCTTCTATCTTTATTCCTTGGTCCACCAAATACATTCCTAGGCAGTAAATAGGAATGTCGAAGATAACCTCACCTTGATGAACCTAGCTTGCCCTCTTCTTATGATGCTGGAGGCCAGCAGCTTAATTCAGTTTGATAAAACTTCCAGGATCTTGAAAGGGACATCAAAGAGAGGGAACCTCTAATTGGCTCCCTGCTTTGACGTTGATGAACCCCACATTAGGTGTGTTCCCATGGTAGCCGTCACCAATGCTCCAAGGTACAAATTAAACAAGTCCTTCCCATCCGCCATATATTGAATCTTGTAAGAATAAAGAGACAATGGAAGAATGACTTTCCTTGGTTAATATATTTTTTCCTTAGTGATATCTAGAGGGTAAAGATCTAATCCTGGCATCATACCTCTGCAACTGATGCTTAGTCTCTTCTACGACTGTTTGAGTAAAGATGCAAATGTCTTTCTCGAAGTCAAACCAATCTGAGCTGAGCTATTCTTGTTTACAGCGTGTTTTGTGTATACCCTCTTTATTTTCAACATGTTAAAAAGGTTCTGCTCTATATCAAATCGTGTTCTGCGGATGCTATATGATAGCCGAGCTGCTGCATTGAATACATACTGTAAACTTTCCACATCAAGATATTACTCTAGTGTGAGCCGTACCTACTCTGTTGCATCATGCATATAGTGATGGGATGAGCATGAAAGAGGCATTCCCAATGGGTACATTTTTAGATGGCTTTGACATTGGATTTGTATCTTGAGATTTGGGGGAGCTTAAGAAATATTGGCTTTATTAATCTAGATGATAAAGGGCCCCACGTTGTTTAAATGGCTACACCTACCTCCTAAGAATGGTGTTGTATGAAGGAGCATGACTGCCCGACCTTGTTGATAATCTTTAGTACGAGGCTGAACCCTTTTTGTTCTGGGTGTACCGAAAATATCTGTTAGTCATTTCAAATTCATATGTTGATTTCTGTATGCTTTCTTCTGACAAAATTTACTTTGCATACATCTGATCATGCACTCCTGGTTGCAGATACCTCCAACTCGTCCAAAATCGCCAAAGTTAGGGCGGAGAAACAGCTCCATTGGTCTGGATTCTGATGGCAATCCCAGTCAATCTCAGATATCAGCTAGATTAAGTTTGGGTCACAATAACATCGAAAGGCATCTTCAAAAGCCTAGACAAGATAATGCATCGAAGACTCCCTCTAAAGCCAAATCAGCTGTAAACATGACTATGCAGAGTTCATCGACAACCAGACGTGATAAATCAGTCGAGAGCAAGTACAATGGATCAAGAATTCCTGTTACTCCAAGGAAGAGGGCTTCAAATATCCCAGAAACTGGATATCCTAGTGAATCAATTGAGAATGACCAAATCCCCACAAGCAAGCCTGTCAACGATTTCTCTGAAAGTTCAATAAATGAAGAGAAGATCATGCCGCAGGAAGCTGATGGTGTTGAAGAGAATAATGCGCCGAAACCCAAGTGTGTGAGAGATTGCTTTGACAGTTCAACGAATGAAGAGAAAGTGACGCTGCAAGAAACTGATGCTCTTGAATAGAAAACGAGCTTAAACTCTTAAATGGGCAAGGTGATATTTTGAAATCACTTATATACAAAATCAGAGACCTTTATTAGAAAACATGCAGGTTTGTGGTGGATTCAATTGAATAGCATTAGAAGTAAATTCCTCCCCATGTTTTAATCACAGAAAGCAGTAAAATAATCAAGTTGTTCTGCTGGAACCTCTGCAAGTATGCCTTTGCACGGACAAAATAAATATTGTCCATAGATATCGAATTTTCTGGTTGTAATTATTGTAATAATTTCAAGGATTTAGCAGAATTGTGATATTCAATTTAGTTAGAACTCCGTTACCATAGGATTGAACTGTTGAATGTAATTAGAGCTCCTACTAACACAGAATACCATTGAAACATTAAGTGAGTGTCCACCTTCAAGATTTCGCGAGTGATAAAGATGGAAACAAAATGTAAATAATAATGCTTACTGCCACTCTGCAAATCATTATTGAGATACTTTATCACAGGTAAACATACCCACTCACTGTCTGGATTATGATTTCATACAAGCAGTAGCATTGGATTTTTGTAGTAGTCCAAGTAAGAAATTTGCACCAAAGAAAGAAAAAAATTCTTGGGCATTTTTGTTTAATGATTTACATTGCCATTACTGGTTTGGATACATTTTTCGATGCTAATCGTTCTGGGTCATCTTATTGGTTGAGGAGTCTCTTTTATGAATGAAGTAGGGCTTTGTGTATCTTACTAACAGGGAAAGGCTGAAATTAACCTTCTATGGTTTATTCCATTATTAACCTGGTCTTAGTGCTATTTTTGTGACATATTGTTTAGTTTTTTGATGTTTTGGTTTGTGAGATGGTCATCTTTCGTGTTACTTATAAGTGAATTTAGCAACCCTAAAAATCTCCAAAATACTTGATTATATGGATTGTGTTTTTAAGTGAATTGTGATGTTTCATTACTTATAAATCAATTTAGCAATCCAGAAAATCTCCAAAATATTTGATTATATGGATTATGTGTTTTTAAGTGAATTGTGATGTTTCATTACTTGCAACTGATTTTAACAATCTGAAAAATCTCCAAAATACTTAAATTATGGAGTCTATCTTGATTTAATGACATGTTTTAGTTATTATTGTTTTATTATAATGTAGTGAGGTAAATTTAAATTATTTTATTTTATTTTATTTTATATGTATATGTGGGGGGTTTTTGAGTTTTGTGAATTTCTAAGCGACTATTTATGTACCAGCAACTTCACTCTAGCCATTGAGTTTATAGGAAGATTGATTTCTTTTAAGAGAAATCAATTGGAGTTATCTTAGGTGGTTGGGTGGAATGGTTATTATTTTCCTTACCCATATTGAAATTTTGGGTAGTGATATGATTAGCTATAATGCCTTGATAAATATTGTTGTAATGACTTTTTGTCTATGAATATTGTTTTCTTGCATTTGGGAATTATGTGAATATACTTGTGGGCTGAACTGATACTAGTAACTTCACTGTAGCCTTCTGGATAAGGGGGATACTGATTTCTTTCTTCGAAAAAGAATATATAAATTGATTGAAATAAATGTTGTTATCTTTTTACCTATTTTCAATTCTTGCATGTGTTAGTGATTTTGAACCTTGACTTGTTCCTAGTTCCTCGAAATAGAAAATATCAATATCCTCATATGGAATATAAATATATTTTTCATCAAAAAATGAAGTATAATATATTATATTTTTATACTAAATATTAAAAATGTAATAAATTTTTATATAACTTTACAATATTTAGTTTTATTTATGTTGGAATTTACAAGGGTAAAGAGAGATCAAATTTCTCATTATGCCAATTGTTATTTATTTATTTATTTTAAAGAGAGATTGCAAGCGTGGAGGATTCTATTTGACTCAATGCTTGATAAATATGGTATTACTAATATCCCTACTACTATTAGTATTGTTATTATTATATTCTCTTTTTTTCCCTCATTAGTATTGTTATTATTATATTCTCTTTTTCTCCCTTATAGTCATTATTATTAAACAAGTCATTTTTCTTTGTTGAAGTAATTAAGTTTAGTTCTTCACATCCCATTAACCATCTATATTCAAATTCTAATGATGCTTAATTTTGATGGTTATTCCAAATTTATGTTTCGAATAGTTATCAATTTTCATAGGTATGCTAGTATTATTGAGACAATTGATATTTAGAATTGTGGGAGTGTTAAGCGAGAGTAGAGGTTATAAAAGAAATGTGGATATTCTTTGATATGCGTGGCTTTTTGGAAAACTGGGTCGATCTCCCATCTCGCCTCTTTGTTAGCCTCACATTAAGAAGTTACATAGTGTAATTTTTCTCGATCTCCATGGGGAATTAGATATGTTTTGATTTGTTTTTTTTATGTTGGACTTGAAATTATCAAATTATACTCTTCCATGAGGCCAACCATGTCGGTATTAACATATCTTTTCTAGACCTTGGGTTTTATAGGGTATGACTCTATTGTCTTTCATTAAAAGTGATTTATAAACATATTTGCCACTCACGAGGAGAATGGTGAACTCATTGGTCACCTTACTAGTTTATTCATACTTTCCTAGGAAACTAAAGAATGTTGAGTGGAGGCAAATGCCTACCAAGTTGGTGGTAGTAGATTTGTTACTTCATAGCTTCATCAAAGGTGATCTTTGTAAACAAAAATACCATGTCAAATCTATTATTGATATCATGGGGTTCAAGGTAGTTTTGGTTTTAGGTCAACAAAGCTACTTGAATCCTTTATGTGGGAGTTTCTCTCTCTAATTAAATTCTCCAACCAAGAATTTGGCTAGATCATTAGTGTTAAGAATTAGAGACAAGCAGGCACAACAAGAAAACTGGTGGAAAATGCTTAATCCATTCTCAACACATGGAATATATCTCATTATCTTAATTTATAGTACATGAATTTGACAATTCTAGATCTATAGATCTCGTCAACAACACATCAATGAATCATGACAACATCCCATCAATTGATCAGGATAACTCATAAGTGGGTGGTTGTGGCCTTTGTGATTGTCTAAGACTCATGGTCTAACATTCCCCCACTAAATCACAAGTCTGAATAAGTACCACTAATAATAACTTGTATCTTTTTCAATATGAAACTCTTGAACTACGATGAAGATATGCTTGAAAAACCCCCAATTTTTGGATGTTGAATGATTCATTTGAAAGTGAATAACCATTAGAAAAATAGGTCTCAAAACAAAAAATGCAATTACAAATTTGACATTAAAATAACCATTTAGATTCAAGATGATGATGTCATCTCCATGGGTAGATATTTTTTTGACATAAAACAAGAAAACTACTTTTTAATTGTATTCTTGGCTTATCTCATTGTAGGTTTTCTCTTGGCTTCTTGGCTTGTTTTGCAACCCAATATAATTAATATTTTTTATAAAAAATCTTAATTATAACATGAATGTGCAAAAATAGTAAAAGGTAGACCTAAATAACAATATGAATATACTAATACTCTATAATTACATAAAATAGTTAGTTGATCCTACATTATAATGATTAATTAAACAATGTAGTTCCATCTTAAACCTCATCTATCAAGCACCAAGAGGGATCAAATTTCTTAAGGTGTAACTTTTTTGTCATTTAATATGAAGGAATCAATACATGACATGGAAATAAATAATTACAAATTTTACACCTTAAGAAATTTTATCCCTCTCAATGCTTGATAGATATGGGTTTAAAATGGATCTATGTTGATCATTGTCAATGCTAGTGACGTTGATGATAGTGATGCTATTGATGATGATGATGTTGATGAAAATTATTATGATGGTGATGATGATTTTCACCACCATCATCATCATCATTGTCATCATAAATAACAACATCATTGTTGTCATCATCATCATCAACAACATCCTCAATTACCATGTCGATTTTTCAAGAATCTTCTAAACTAATAATTACTTATGATTTTTTTAGTTTCTCTTCTTCTTTCATTCATATTCATCATAAAGCAATTACACAAAAGATTTCAAAAGTAGAAACTAAATGCTAGTAGGATCATAAAGAAACAACCAAACAAGAACAAAAGAATTTATACTTGGAAAACTCACATATGGGAAGATCCCAACAACCTTTTCCTTAAATAAATCATCCAGTCCATCAAAGATACATCTAGTTCTTCAAGTCAAATATGAAGTCAAACTAACTAGAAACCTAGCCCAAGTTACACTTGGTCAAATTTCCTCCTTGTCAAGTCAAACGACTGCCTAAGAATTTTGGTCTGAATTGATATGCTAGGGCCGAAATATCACCTACTTCTGAACCCAAGATTCTAGGTCATGCTCCCCTGATATGCTAAAAAAATTAGTCCTTTTGTGCCTCACAAATTCATCCTTCTTTTCATCATAAATTTGACCTTCTCTTCATCATAAATTCATCATTCTCTTCATCGGAATAGTGCCCCAGATAATCTGAATTCTTCCTCATAAGTGATTGGATTGGATGCCCAAAAGTGGAGGATGAATTGTATTTATTTATAGAAGTCTGGTTGGTCGAATGGGTGCCTCTTTGACTAGGGCCGACTTGACTAAAAGGAGGGTTTACTTGACTTGTTTGGAGCAAAAAATTCAAATTTCAAAACTCGAAAGTTCTCTTTTGAAAGGACATGAAAAACATGCCTTATATTTATCATTACATATATTTCTAGGGCTAAATATTAATATGAATATTGACAATAGCTACCAAATTCAACACTCCTCTTAGCTAGGGAGGTCTTCATAATGACTATCTAGATGTTCTCTTGTTGACAAAATTATTTAAGAAAAGGTTATAACAATTAATCATGAGCATCGGTAGCATTCAATTACCATAATCCTGGTCAACAACTTTGACCTATGGTAAGATCTATATCATCATCACCACCACTGCCATCATCCTCATCATTATCATTATCACCATCGCCACCACTACAATTAGCAATAATCATAGCAATTGCAACACCACCACCACCACCATTAATATTATTATTATCAAGATGTCAAAATTTATGCCTAACCTTTGAGTTAGTCTTATATATAAAGAAGTGGTCCTAAATGTGCTACTACAATATAACGTAATAAATTGGTTCAACAATAATATAAATCTACAAAACATAACTAAATGATGGATTAAGCTATTTCATAGTGAATGAATCAATGGAAATATTGATGGAAGGTCCATATAACATTATGACATTAAGTTTCTCTCCTCTCTATCAATTTGGACACCGTTCCCTATAGAGCCTCAATTCTTTTTTCCAAAATTTCATTTTTCTACTTTGGCTTTCCATGAAGGTTACAAATTCTTTCACATTTTTTATGAGCTTTAAGCTAGAGAGTAATCTATGACAGAGTAAGCTATGACAAAATTTGTGGTGTTCTTAGGCTCTTCGCATCCCTCATAGGTTGAGAGAATAAAATAAATGACAAACCACTTAGGTGAATGAAATGGCCCACATTTATGTTGTGAACCCAAATTTTCACCACCTTTTGGGAACCCAAATTGCTCCTAAGAGATTGTGACAGATAGCCATTCCTTCATCCATAATTATATACATGAAATTGCATAGGAAAATCGACCAAAAGTATCCATATGTATTCGACTTTTCATTTGTAGGTATCAAGTTAATAAAGTTAGAGTTTACACTTTGAAGCACCCTTCCCATTGTTCTAACTTCTTCAACAACACAAACAAATATTAACCTAATAAGTCAAAGAATGCTTTCAAACATTCTATGGGATAACCATCTCACCCTAGAATTTTCCTTTCTGAAATGTTGATAACACACCCTCTAGTTCTTCCAAAACTTATGTTGGCAAACAATTGTATTGTCTTCTCTTAAAACCAAGTGAGGAA
The DNA here is from genome assembly GCA_034641835.2 of Pinus albicaulis. Lineage (NCBI taxonomy): Eukaryota > Viridiplantae > Streptophyta > Pinopsida > Pinales > Pinaceae > Pinus > Pinus albicaulis. Next base: position 1,507,037,456 of record CM076575.1, on the reverse strand, counting down.
CATATGAACATACCTTAACAACCTATACAATGTTTGCTCCCTCTGGCTCCTTATAGATGTTCCTAAAGTGATGAAACCTTACTTGTACCAATTCCTTAAATCCCATAAAACTTGTTCCTTCTACATCCTTTAGTTCCTAGATGGTATTCACATTCCTTTGATGGTTGGAAAATTTGTGAAAAAGTTGATTTTTTGTTTTTGTCCCCCAATTCTAGCCACACTACTCTACCTTTCATTCTCCAATTTGCCTCCTTATCACAAAGGTGGTTTAACTTCCCAATTTTTATTCTTTTTCGTCTCCATGAGTTTCAGTTCCAAAAAGAACCCCTTCTAAATGGTTGCTAAACAAATATTCAATGGCATCATTTGCTTCCTATAATGAAAGGCCACATTTTTATTTGTGTGCTAACCATTGCACCACGTTTCTTTTAATCATTGTCAAATATTTTGTGTATTGTCTACTCGTTGAAACTCTTAACTCTAGGATGAAAGGGACCCACTCATTCCAAACCAGATTCAAAATTTCCTCTTCCTATAACCAAATTGGGTTGAATTTGAAAGGATTTGGCGTCTCTTCATCTTTTAGGATATCTAAGAAAATTGGGTTATGGTATCACCCTAGCCCACTACTCCAACCTAACTTCTATAGATCCCCACTTTGTCTAACAAATCCTCTACCAACAGAAAATGATCTAGTCACTTAGATACACCTCCATTCCGTGACCTCTTATTTCACCATGTTAGTTTGGGTTTCATTGGCTCCACATCCACAAGGTAATACTAATAATATGATGTAAAAAGTATTATTGTTGGATATTTGGTCAAGTCACCATACCGAAGATCTCATTATTGCTTATAATGAAGTTTAGTTCCCCAACTATAACCAAATTTTCTTCTTTCATAAGAAATTTTGAGAAGATGCAATCCTAAAATCCCTTGTTTCTATTATACGATTCATAAATAATTAAGATAGTAATATGCAAATCCAAATCCTTATCCCTAAACTCCATGCACAACCTTGAATGCATAGAGAAAGAGCTAGTCAACTTATATAACAATCTCCATCCAATAAGAAAGGCCGCCTAATAAACCATTCACATCCACCCCTAGAAATTCCCAGTTAAGAAACAAGCACTTCAAACTACCCACAATCAAATCATCCATAGACATAATTCCCTAAATGAGTGGGATCTTTGGTTTATCCTTTACCACAAGTTCGTGGAGAGAGAATTGTTTAACTAGGTTTCCTAGATCCCACACATTTAAGGAAAGTAATTTCATTTAGCAACTCTGGAGGTTGGATGTTCATCTCTAAGGAACTTGTGAAGATTGTTTTCTTTACTTGAAGTAATTATACAACTTCATTATTTTGCGCTAAGAGGATAAATGGCTTCCTACACACTCTTGATTTTCCCCTTCCCCGACAAGGATCTAATCCTAAAACCCCTAGTCAAAGGGGTAAATATTCTCCATTGGCCCCTTAAACTTAAGGTGATAAGTGTTTCTAGAATAACTATCATCAAATGAGGAGGTTTTTGTTTTTGATGTCGAAAAATCACACAAAATCACTAATAGTTCACTTAGTGATTTTGTAAAACACTCAAGATACATTGATTTATAAATCCAATAAAACGTCAAAATAAACGCAGATAACTTTTACATTTACAACCTTTATGTTGGGAAAAATACTGAGAGGGGGGGGGGGGGGGTGAATCAGTATTTACTGCATATTCAAAAACTCTTTACTTTTTCACTCTCTAAAACCCATACGCTACTTTCCTTCAGTAAACTCGCGTATATACGCGGATATTCTTCATACAACTCGCGTGTATTGTGCTGCAGATCTAGATATACAGATATTTATTAACTTAGTTCTTCACTTATATCATTCATCGATGTTGTTATCGTAAAACATGTGCAAGAACAATGGGTATCAAAACCATCACACAAAGCATCACACATGAACACCAGGATTTTTAGGTGAAACCCAAGTTGGGAGAAACCACCGTTACGCTTGCTCACCTTCAATATTTTATTATAGAGAAAACATCTTACAACATATGTGTCAGCAGCACTCCTACCAAAGACGTTGTGCACCCACCGCTATGCTCGTCACACACTGCCTCGTGCAGACAGCGTAACCCTCGACTGCCACGCCTCTCCCGGAAGGAGCCACGACTGATCTCGTTTACCAAATTTCACTGGGAAGGGAGCCACGAATTTCGATCTCGTTACCACTCCTCAATTGAAGGGAGCTACAACCTCTGATCAAGGCTACAAATCAGCACCTCTTCGGACCACGTTTCATCAATTTTCACACTGGATCCAAAGCTTCCTTTAGAACACAACTTGCAGGCCTCGTTTCATCATATTTTCAGACTGGACCCTCTTCATATATTTAAGCTCCATCATTCAACCAAACTGAAACAGACAACTCAGAACAGTAGAATACAGATAACAACAGCACATCAGAACAGATCAGACATTTCTTACCACAGACTTCAGCAAACCCTAGTTTGCATACGCGCTTTCCTTTCACTAATGTCGCGTATATACGCGCTTCCGTTCACATCAACCAGCGTATACTTCTGTATAAATTACAGAGCCAATTTCATTGCGCATACGCTCTTTCTCTTCAGCGAAGCCGCGTATATACGCGCTTCCTCTGCGGCGAACTTGCGTATGGTTCTTCAGAGATTTAGGTCATTGCATTTCTTCAGAACAGATACATCACACAGATTTAACCCTTCACTTCAGACAGATGTTCACCTCATCTTGGATCTAATCATTCCTATGTTACGCATCTAGCAAATACAAGTACATTTCGCATCTAGATCCCCTCTTCATCATTGATGGCATCATACATTCAAGGGGAAAATCTATCATTCAATCAGAATCTCTTTCCATTCGTATATATCAGAGAAGTATTCATTCAAGCTCGATATCTTTTCCCCCACACTCATGATTTGCAAAATGAATTTCTTCTCTTTATATAGGTTTACCCTTTTTCAATACCATGAGCCAAAACCACATTACTTCCGATGGTATTCCTAGACGGGGTCATTTAGATGAATCATTACCTAATACAATGGGTCAATACCATGGTGGTTACCACTGGTTTTGCACTTTATGAGCGCTTTTTCCCATACGCGACTTGGAACGTTCTTTCCCACGTGCATACGCGACTTCTCCTAGACAAATCCGCGTATGCCTTGAGACATACTCTTTTCATCATAGATCTAGCACATACTGAATTTCTTTTCATCAGCCAGATTCATCAGATACATCGCTTTGCTTCATCAAGAACATATTCTATCAAGCACAACTTCATCAAGTTGTCATCATCTTCATCGCACATTACCTGACACAACACTCAAGATCAAACATCATTTCACATCGTATTTACATCATTTACCGGTCCATCAAGTCAAGAATAACTTTAATGTGGTTTGCCATCATGACAACACATGTCAGCCTCATGTCTTCATCTACATTCAGTGGGTTGCCATCAAGGACAACACTCTGCAACATATTGCCAACAATCTCCCCCTTTGGACTTGATGGCAACCACGATGGTGTTTGATCACCACAACAGATAGGTACAGTAAGAATACAATGACACCATGTCACTCTCTCCTTTTGACATCATTCAAACACCATGTCACTCTCCCCCTTTGACATCAAGGGCAAAGGGCGGACCAAAGCCAACATACTCTCCCCCCTTTTTTTTTTCTCAAGTGGAAGTTCTGCAGATCTGATATATATAAGTGATCAAGCTCCCCCTGAGTTCATGCTGAATCTTCAAACATATTTGCAATGAAGTACATGACTCTATGAACTTCCTATCACCAAAGACTCATACTTACATCAAATATCCAACCAAGTGGATTTACATATAAGACTCAAGTACCCAACCAAGTGGGTTTACATATTTCAACTCAGCTACCCAACCAAGAGGGTTTAAAAATTTTGACTCAGCTACCCAACCAAGTGGGTTTACAAATTTTGACAAGTCCTTACATGACTGAATATTACAATTTTACATCATGGGTCTCAACAAGACCTTTCCATCAAATTACAAATATGACTTTAAGACCAACACCAGAAAGTCCTCAAGAAAGAGAACATATTTCAGAACCATCATAATGCCAACAATGCATTATACTCAGCAACGCTAATGCTCCCCCTGAATCTGTGCATCCAAGCATCCTTGTCATATGACTAAGGCTCCCCCTTAGTTTGTGCATCCTGAACACTTTCACCAACAAATCATCAAGGCATCTTTATCAAAACATGAGAAATAAAATTATGAGAACTGGAACACCACCAGATATACCAAACAGTATCAAAGATACCAAACAGCACTGCAGCTACGCTGAAGAGAGTTGACTCCAAACAGAAAAATGCCATTAATCATACATACGCGGTTTTCTGTGCATGAACTCGCGTATATATGCGACTGTGTTTCAGGAAACCCGCGTATCCAATACCATCTTCTATATTTAAATCAGATCTGATCCTCTGTGAGAAAAAGACAGTGTTCAGCTTCTTTCTGAGACATTTGAATGCTTCCCTGAATACAGATAGATAGAACAATGTAGTTGTGTCTTCAAGCGTCATCCAATGGTTGTAGCAAAAGCACATTAGTAACCAAGCCTTCAGATTCTTTGCAGCATCAATACAATCTTTCCAAGAGAGATTATCATTCCAGAACAATATCTTCAAATATGTGTCAAGCAATCATCCATGTGGTCCAATATCATCAAGATCTTCAAGATTTAACATGAAGCAACATATGTAGGCAACAGATCTCAACCATAGTAACAAACTCTGCATAATTTATTTCTGAATCAAACGACTTCCAACTCATCCATGTGTGAGCACAAAAGATACTTTTTAGTAAACGGGGATCAACATCTCATCATAATAAACCATGTACCAAGTCATCATCAATTAAGCATGAGTATCACAATAACCAAGAATAAGCAGTCATATTGCCAACAATGAAATCATTAGCATTCAACCTGCTGCTCCCCCTTAACTTGTGCAACCTGAATACCTTTATCAGCAAGTCATCAGCAACAATCTCTGCATGATCTGTCCTTATCTCTGAATTATAAGACTTTCATCTCAGTAATGGGTACTCTTCATTCAACAAGCAAACAGGACTCATCCATAATCTTCAACATAAGACATCAAGTATCATATCATCATCATTTAGAACTGAGAAATTAAGTTGATATTGAGTCAACAATGCAGTTATTAACATTCAGACTGATGCTCCCCCTGAGCCTCTGCTCCAGATCTTCAGCTATCATATAAATTCTCTTATGATCAAAGCATATGCGACTGTGTCTGCTGGAACTCGCGTGTATACGCGACTTTTGTTAATAGAACCCGCGTATGGAAAGTGAAGCATAGAAATTTTTCTCATTCCTTCATCTCCCCCTGAACTTGTACTTCCTGTACCTATCTTCTTCAAATCAGATGCTCTGTCAGAAATATAGATAAACAAAATAATCAAATCAACCATGAGAGACATCATACATTGCTCCCCCTGTAACGATACACTACTGAAACTCATAATGTATCCTACATCATTCCTGCAGTCAATCAGAGAAGTAAGCTTCAGAAGCTGATGACTGCAGTAGGGTCAATATTCCCTACGTTTCTGATTGGTCCTCCATCTTTTTCCAGATTTGTTTGATCTTTCTATTTGTGTGCTGGAAGTTATCCAATTTCTCATATCTGTTCAACCTGCATTCCTTTTCTACATGTCCATACTTGTTACAAGAATAACATCTCATGTGTCCAGAGAAATAAGCATAAGAATCATAATGAGTATTTCTAATCTTCCTCCTTTTACAATCAACTGCTTTATGTCCATACTTATTACACGAAAAAGAATATCCCTTGAAGAAACCAGAGTACCTTTCTATGTAGGATCTGTTTGTTTGTGGCTGAATTGTTCTGCTTCTGCAATTTGCTGCAACATGCCCATAATTATGACATTTAAAACATTCAACGTTCTTGAATGAATTCCTTTGAGAATTCATGATTGTTGGTCGATCTTTTGTTTCTTTCAACACTTCAGGTTTTGCATTGACATCCTCTGAATTTTTTGCACTTCCTTGTGAGCTAGATTCTCCTTTAACAGTTTCATGGAAACCAAGACCAATTTTGATAGCAGGAGACCTTTGATTACTCAGAATATTGTCCAAAATGTTAGTACTATCTTGAAACCTCAAAAGTTTAACCTTTTCTTCTAATTTACCTTTCAGAATGTTTACCTCAACCTCCAAGGCTTGACATTGCTTCATCAAGCTTTCTTCTTTCCTTCTTCCATCTTCTACTTGATCCTTCAGATTTAGAATCTCTTCTTTCAACCAATTTTCGTTTTCTTCACATGTTTGTTGCAGCTCTTCATTCTTCTTATTTGATTTTTCCAGATCTTCTTTGAGAGAGATGATTTCTGCTTCAAGGCATTCCTTTTCAAATGACAGAGGTTCTTCATTCTTCTTATTTGATGCTTCAAGATCTGTTTGTAGAAAGATGATTGCAGCTTCAAGTCCTTCATTCTTCTTGCTTGATTTTTCGAGATCTGCATTTAGATCGTTGATTTCTGCTTCTAGATCTTTAATTTGATTGGATGCATAAGTATGAAACCTTTGATACTTGTCCACCTGTCCATTCAACATTTCTATTTGATCTTTCATTTGAGAGGTCATCTCTTTGTAAATAGAATCTTTCGTATCAATTTCCTTTTGTTGTACTTCAACTTTGATCTTGATAGCTTCCACAACTTTACTATCTTCACTATTGTTTGCACAAAGAAGAGTATTACAAGTGGCCTTCTTCTTTTCCTTCTTTGCCATGAGTACTTGAAGAGCTTCGTCAGAAACTTCTGGATCCATACTGTCACTTTCACTATCATAATCTTTGCACATGCAGTTAAGTAAGAGACAAGAACAATGATTAATACCTGGTTCATCTTCTTCAATTTTTGCTATACATGATTTCTGAGGTATCTTCTTGTTTCGAGTAGCATTCTTCTTTTGCTTCTTAGCCATGAGCACTTTCAGATCTTGGTCAGAATCTTCTTCATCTTTACTGGACACTTCATCATCATCTTCTTTTGCATAATAACTCTTTCTCTTTTCAAATTGTTTCCCTTTACCATGCTTTTCTCTATAAGGACATTTAGCAGCATAATGACCAACTTTTCCACACTCAAAACATTTGAAGGGAAGCTTACCTTTGAATCTTTCCAAGACGAAGGATTCTTTCTCACAAAAATTCGCTTCTTCTTCTGGATATATAGTAGGCTTTTCGACAACTTCTTTCTTTTCCTCTTGCAGACACTAATGGTGTGCTCTTTCTCTAATTTGAGAAGGACCTCTTGTCTCATTTTCCCTCAAAGCACTTAATACATGTGGTCTAATAGAAATAGTTTGCGTATCTTGCCTTTCTTCAATAGCGGAGACTTTAGAGTCAAATTTTGAAGTCAAGGATCTTAAGACTTTTTCCACCAGAGTAGTATCAGTTATGGTTTCACCCAAATTTCTCATTCGATTTACAACATCATCTAGACGAAGGAAGAAACTGGCAACACTTTCATCACTATGCATTTTCAAATTTTCATATTCAATTCTAAGAGTTTGGAGTTTTGCATTTTTTACCTTTGTATCTCCTTCATAGCTCAGAATGATTTTGTCCCATATTTCTTTTGCTGAATGTAGCTGCATCACTTTAGCAAATTGATTTTACATGCTTTCCTAATAAGACATTCACTCGTTTGGCATTGATTTCATACTTCTTCCTTTCTGCTGCATCGGTAGGAATACTTGCTGGGTATTGATAACCTTCTTCCATGATTGCCCATACATCTGCACCAAGACTTTGCAGATATGCTTTTGTTCGTACCTTCCATAATATGAGATTGCTTCCATTGAATAGAGGTGGCTTTATAGACATTACTCCTTCTTGACTTCCCATTGCGACGGATCTCCTTGCCGATCGCATGGCACAAGGACTCCGCTCCATATATATCAAGGGGAAAATACCGAGAGGGGGTGAATCGCATTTACTGCATATACAAAAAAAATTTACTTTTTCACTCTCTAAAACCCATACGCTACTTTCCTTTAGTAAAATCACGTATACACGCGGATATTCTTCATACAACTCGCGTATTAGTAGAGATCTAACTATGCAGATATTTATTGACTTATTTAACTTAGCTTCTTCACTTATATCATTCATCAGATGTTTAATAAACAGTAAACATGTGAAGTAAGAACAGAATAAACCATCACACAAAGCATCACACAAGGACACCAGGATTTTTAGGTGGAAACCCAAATCGGGAGAAAACCACCGCTGCAGTTGCTCAGCCTTCAATATTTTATTATAGAGAAAACATCTTACAACATATGTGCTGGCGCAGACTTGACCAGCACGCAGGCACCCACCTGCGCTCGTTTACCAGCCTCTCCTGGAAGGGAGCTACAACCCCCTGACTCGTTTACCAGCCTCTACTGGAAGGGAGCCACGACTGAGCTCCCGGCGATCACCACCCGGAAGGGAGCCACGACCCCCTCGATCTCGTTTACCGCCTCACCGGAAGGGAGCATAACCCCCGACCGAGTTAATAACCTCAAGACCTCTTCGGACCAGCTCATCAATTTTCACACCGGATCCAAAGCTTCCAACCCCTATCAATCTCTGCGTGCCTCTGCATCATCATATTTTCGTGACCGACCCTCTTTCATATATTTAAGCTCCATCATTCAACCAACCGAAATGCATTAACTCGTAACAAGAGAATACGTATAACAAGCAAAGACATCGAACAGATCAGAAATTTCTTACTACGTACTTCAGCAACCCTAGCTTGCATACGTCGTTTCCTTTTCATCGATATCACAGAGAGCACGCGTTTCCGTTCACATCAACTGTATATCGTATAAATTACAGAGCTAATTTCATTGCGCATACGCGCTTTCTCTTCAGCGAAGCCGCGTATATACGCGCTTCCTCTGCGGCGAACTTGCGTATGGTTCTTCAGAGATTTAGGTCATTGCATTTCTTCAGAACAGATACATCACACAGATTTAACCCTTCACTTCAGACAGATGTTCACCTCATCTTGGATCTAATCATTCCATACACAGATCTAGCAAATACAAGTACATTTCAGATCTAGATCCCCTTCTTCATCATTGATGCATCATACATTCAAATCTATCATTCAACTGTAACCCTTTCCATTCAGATATACTTCAGAGAGAAGTATTCATTCAAGCTCAGACATCTTTCCCCCACACTCATCATTTGCAAAATGAATTTCTTCTCCTTATATAGGTTTACCCTTTTTCAATACCATGAGCCAAAACCACATTACTTCCGATGGTATTCCTGGACGGGGTCATTTAGACGAATCATTACCCAATACAATGGGTCAATACCATGGTGGTTACCCCGGGTTTTGCACTTTTTGAGCGCTTTTTCCCATACGCGATCAAGACGTTCTTTCTCACAGGCATACGCGACCTGTACGAAACCGCGTATTCCTTTGAGACATACTATAATCCTCAAAGATTTACACACATGCCTGAATTCCTTTCATTGCCTCTCGTATTCACTGTAGATACATCAGTTTTGCTTCATCAAGAACATATTCTATCAAGCACAACTTCATCAAGTAAGTTGTCATCATCTTCATCAAGTGGGTTGCCATTCAAGGACAACACTCAGCATCAAACATCATTTCACATCAGATTTACATCATTTACCGAGTCCATCAAGTCAAGAATAACTTCATCAGGTGGTTTGCCATCAAGGACAACACATGTCAACAGTCTCATGTCTTCATCTACATTCAGTGGGTTGCCATCAAGGACAACACTCTGCAACATATTGCCAACACTTTATTTTATGAGTAAAATTACCATGCTAACTAATTTGTAGCAGAAAATAACAACAGTAGACAAACATTCATGAAGACAATGATGTTAGGGCAAAGCCCAAGGAAAAACCCCCTACGAGAAAATCCAAAGAAAGAGATTGCTTTATTTTTTTAGAAAATAGGAATAAATTGCAGCAATACAACTTAGCAATAAATACAACAACTTATCTCATTAATTTCTATTGTCCTTTCCTCAAGAAATGTGCCAAATTTTCCCCTTGATTTTTGTGCCCAACTTGCCTGGAAATCCATATTTTTGTATGACACTATATAACCCCAATTACAACTAATATCTTCCTCAATTTGTGTGCAAAAATTGTCCCTATTTTTGTCCAAACAATTAACAATTTCCATCCTACTATTTTCCTTGGAAATCGTGCCTCAAACTTCCCTTGTTGTTGTACAGTAACTATACTAGAAATTAATGTTGTGTCTTTTGCTTGGTTTTTCGTTACTTAGTCCCTCCTTTGGTTTACACTCAATCTTTGTTGCAACAAACCCTTCCTCTCAACTATGTTCTCTCACATTCAATACTCATGAATGCCCTCTCTCTTTCTCACTTGTGAATCTCTCACACTCATTAATGTCCTATCTTTATTTCTCTTTATGTAATTTTTCTCATTAATGATTTAACTTAACTAACTTAATTTCTTTTGATCTTATGGTTGAGATTCACTCTCAAAGTCAAATGTCATGATTTAATATTTCATTAAATATACTTTAAGTTAGTAATTTTACTTTAAGTCGTTATATATAAAAACATAAAGTCACTTGTAATTTATAATATAGAATTTCTTTATAGTATAAAGTATTTTTTTTCCTAGAGAAGCTTTTTATGTTCCTTCATGTTATGCATCATCACATGAAGAAGACCTCATGAGTTACTAAAACTCAACACTCCCTCCTAGTGTGGTAGGTACTTATGACACCTATACCACCTCCGAGACTTGTCTTCAATTTCATAACATTGTTCATTATAGAAGCTATCTCTGACTGAGAAGATCCCTTTGACTCATTAACTCCCTCTAACTCAACAAATTTTCTTACTGCCCACCTTTGACTTGAAAAATTGTGCATGTGATCCATAAGGAGACTCCTCTCTTCCACTCTGAGCATCCTCCTCTATCTTCTCAAACCACGAAGGTCTCCTAACTAAGATAGAAGAAATCTCTTCTCCAGCTGCCTCTGGAACTACCACTAAGCATGAAATTCAACTAGATTCACCATCCATGGGATGTCATGCTTGCTTATACATCCTACCCACATTGATATCGATCACTAGTGATTCATCCTTACTCTCTCCTATATAATAAATAACCACATGTCCATTACAAAATTGGATAACATATTCATAATCCTCTGGAGTTCACACAGAGAGGATATTTTCTCTAAGCCATGGTACCCATAACAAACGGCCCCCATCCAAATATCCTCTCGACTCCAATTGGAACCTCATGTATCTAGCCCCCCTAATTGCATGTGTGGTGTGTACCCCACTATCAACAAGCATGTCTAAGTCTATACCTATAATACTTAGGAACGTAGCTCTAGTCCCTATTGTGTGGCATGGTGCCTCACTATCCACAAACCATACACCAATGTTCTCACAGTCAATAACACTACTTGAAAAATAAGATACTAAGGAGAACACCTTCAACTCATAAACTCTAGTTGATACAACTACCTGTTTCTCGTCCAACTTTCCTTTCATCTTATTTGGACATTGGTTTGCACAGTGGCCGAACTTATGACATGTAAAGCACTTGATTTTCTCATGTCCTTCCTAGAATTATATCCCCCAATTCCATTTACCTTTAATTTTCCTTGTACCTTTGTTGCATGGGCCACATTCTCTTCTTCATCCTTATCTTTTTTAGTTGCCGAATCGTTGTTCCTCCTTATTTCATTTTGTATACAATCATCCCACAATCTTTCCCACGAGGGAAGATTCTCTCGTGCAACGATCCCCTCAACAAAAACTTCCAAACTCTTACGAAGACCACTCATGGAAGTTTTAACCAACTCTGTAGGTGGTATAGTCTCACCTATGATAGCTAATTCATCCCTCACTTGAGTGATTTGGATAAGGTATGAAGTGACATTGTTAGTCTTGGTCATTTTTATTGCTTTTAAATTCTCTCTTAAAATTATTTTCCTGTTTTCATTTGAGATTTGTTACATGTTAGTGAATGCTTCCAACATCTCAAAAGCATACTTCTTTCCTCTCACATGGGGAATGAAATGATCCTTAATTCCATCAAGAATCAATCCTTTTTTTGTGGAATTCTTCTTCTTGAATTTTTCTAGTAGTGTAGCATTTGTCGCTTCCATTTACCTTTAATTTGCCTTTTACCTTTGTTGCATGGGCCACATTTCCTTCTTCATCCTTATCTTTTTTAGTTGTCGAATCGTTGTTCCTCCTTATTTCATTTTGTATACAATCATCCCACAATATTTCCCACGAGGGAAGATTCTCTCGTGCAACGATCCCCTCAACAAAAATTTCCAAACTCTTACGAAGACCACTCATGGAAGTTTTAACCAACTCTGTAGGTGGTATAGTCTCACCTATGATAGCTAATTCATCCCTCACTTGAGTGATTTGGATAAGGTATGAAGTAACATTGTTAGTCTTGGTCATTTTTATTGCTTTTAAATTCTCTCTTAAAATTATTTTCTTGTTTTCATTTGAGATTTGTTACATGTTAGTGAATGCTTCCAACATCTCAAAAGAATACTTCTTTCCTCTCACATGGGGAATGAAATGATCCTTAATTCCATCAAGAATCAATCCTTTTTTTGTGGAATTCTTCTTCTTGAATTTTGCTAGTAGTGTAGCATCTGTCGGTATGGTCATTGTTGTCTCGACTATTTCCCACACCTCATTCTCATCAAACACAGAGACTATTCACTCCCTCCAGACACTAAATTTCTTAATCCATTCTAACCTATATTCTACCCTCAAACCTGATGCAATGAATTTACTCAACTAACAACTAGCTCGATAAAAAATTGTTCCCCTTATGATCAAGTAACACCCCACTACCTTGTATCTTTTTGCTTTCTTATTACTTCTATGTTTTTCCCTCTTTCAGATTGGCTCTGATACCATATATAAAAATCACTAATGGTTCACTTAGTGATTTTTTCAAACACTTATAATACACTGGTTTATAACACCAATAAAACTTCAAAGTAAATGTAGACAATTTTTACAATTACAACTTTGATTTTATGAGCAAAAATACCATGCTAAGTAATTTGCAGCAGAAAATAACAACAATAAACAAGCATTCACAAACAAAATGATTTTGGGGAAAAGCCCAGGGAAAATACTCCTAAGGGGAAAACCCGTAGAAAGATATTTATTTTATTTCTTGAGAAAATGGGAATAAATTGTAGCAACACAACTTAGCCATAAGTACAAATTATTTCATTAATTTATGTTGTCCTTTCCTCAAGAAATGTGCCAAATTTTCCCCTTGATTTATGTGCCCAACTTATTCAGAAATCCATATTGTTGTACGGTACTATACAACCTAGATTACAACTTGTCTCTTCCTCACTTTGTGTGCCAAAATTATCCATATTATTGTCCAAATAATGTGCAATTTCCATCCTACTCTTTTCCTTGAAAATTGTTCTTCAAACTACCCCTCTTGTTGTTTTATGATTTGTAGCAACAATTAATGTTGACTCTTTTGCTTGGTTTTCATGCCCTTCTCTCTCCTTTGGTTTGCACTCAATATTTGTTGCAATAAAACATTCTTCTCATCTTTGCTCTCTCACATTCAATTCTCATGAATGTCCTCTCTCTTTCTCACATGCAAATCTCTCACACTATTAATGCCCTCTCTATAATTATCTTTATGTATTTTTTCTCATTATTGACATAACCTAAATAACTTAACTTATTTTGATCTTATGGTTGAGATTCACCTTGAATTGGGTCATGATTTAATCGCTCATTAAATACGTTTTAAGTTACTAATTTCAATTTAATTCATTGAATACAAAAACATAGTCACTCGTACTTTATAATATAAATCACTTTATAATGTTAAGTGCATTTTTGTAACCGCCTCCTCCCACATTTACCCAATTTCATCGGCTTGCCCAGGGTAAACATGAGCTAAGGGTCACTATGATAAGATTCAACCTCTTAGGTGACCTTAAGGAAATTGAGTCGACAACTTAAGACCTTACTAACTTCTCTCTGGTGCCACAAGACCTCCAGGAGAAACCCAACCCCTCTAGGTGTCCAACCTCTAAGACAAATCACATTTTCCTGACCTAGAGCCCCCATTAGGGAAATTTTGATGTCTAAAATAGGCCTCCTAAGAAAAATGTACAACCAAAATAAACTTTATAAGAACTAATAGGATTCAAGATGATGATGTCAACCATGGGGAATGATTCACCATTTTTTACGTAAAATGGTAAAAAGATTAAAAAATAATAAAATAATAAAACTACTTTTTCAACTCGTATTTTCAACTTATCTCCCAAATTTTTTACTCAAATTTCGAGTGGGAGTACATGTTGGATGAAAAATTTAATTCCTCATCCAAGGAGTACCCATGTTGCATACTTTCGATGGACCCTACTACACAAAAAATGGGAAATACATTAAAAAACGTGATTGAAATCACTTTTTTCATGTATTTCTCATTTTTTATGTAATAGGGTCCATCAAAAGTATGCAACATAGGTACTCCTTGGATGATGAATTAAATTTTGAATCCAAAGAGTACTCCCACCCAAAATTTGATTAAAAAATTTGGGAGATAAGTTGAAAATGCGAGTTGAAAAAGTAATTTTTTCTTTTTTCCCTCTAAAATTTGATGATGTAATCAAATTTTATTTTATTATTTCCACTATTATTTTATAATTTCCTTAAGAGGCCCATTTTAGACCTAAAAATTCCCCTAATGAGTTGCTCCTTTCCCAAGACATCCGTGCGACTATGGGTTCTTAGTCGCACTCATAAGCCTGCCTCCAAGCGACTATGGAATTGTATGCTTAGTTATATGTCTGCGACTCGAATTTTGTGCCAATTTTTCAAGGCCAAGACTCAGGTCTCTACCGAGAACTCAGTGAAACTTCTAGAGTTGATAAATGACAGAAACAATGCTTGTAAACTAGAAACTGAAACCAGGACTTGACCTGACCATCCCCAATCGAGACTGACATTTTGTCAAACACTTGGTGAATATACAACCTACAGGTCATGAATGAAAGTTTGAACATAAAGGATTGTAAACTTATATGAGGTTTAACAAGAAGGTTCACTACCTTCTCACATTAGCTTTCATAACACCAATTAGGTCTTGAATTCATTATTCATTCAGTTATAAGTGAAAACATGAAAATAGCCATGACTAAGATATGTCATATAACCATGCTTATAACTAACATATAACCAGATAAATAAAAAAGGAGAACAACCATTAAAGACACATAATAACCAATACATTTCTTCATTAAAGCAAGAGAAACTTAGCTTTTATTAAACATAGGCAAATGCCAACCAGGTTCGAGACTGACACGTTCCACTCGATCATAGATTGGTTGAACCAAATATTTCTTTCAGCTAATCACCTCCGTGCCATGTTCCAAGCATGAATGTGGGATCTCATGGGATAAACCAATCTAAATAAAATCGAGGGAATCCAGAGGTTAAATCACCTCTACTCTCTCCATACTGTGATCTCACCCAAACTAGTGCCAAGATCACAAAACCAAACTGAGTTTGGATGCCTCAAAATATCTTCAGCAATACCTTGAGGAATTTTTCCGTCTCCATCCTAAGGCTTTACTGTGTATCCCACCATTACCAGTCAAGGGATTCCTAGGCCTTTGGGAATTTTCTTGAGACCACCTCACCCGGATTCAAAATCTTCTAGCCATCCAAAGCTCAAAACCGAGAACAAACCCATCACACCATGGCTATCCGGAAATGGAAATACTAGGCTAAAATCCACTATCGAAACCCAAAATAATCCATGCCAATGAAAACAAAAGAACCAAATCCAACATGCACATTCCATGCATGTCAAAATCAACTAGGAAATCATATGTGCTACCTGTTACCTACAAGTATTTCCGTTGAAGCTGCTTGATCCTTGCCTTCCTTTTCTTTCCTTGCCATTCCTTTTCTTTTCCTTTCCTTTCCTTTGATTTTCCTTTCCTTTCCTTGTCCTTCCTTTGCTTTCTCCTCTTGGTGCTCTGATCCTCTCTGAGACAAATTTTAAAACTAAACTGACAAAAACATACCAACTAATGCTCTGAGGTCTTTTTATTGATGATGCCTCTAATTTATTCAATTTTCCATTATTTTTCTTCATTTTCCTTTCCTTTCCTTTTCCAATTTCCCATAGCCATAAACACAACAAGTGATGCCCACTAGGATATTTTTTCCAACATATGGCTTGGAATAAGTGTCCCTTTCTCGTGGTCTTATTTTACCTTTATTAACTTTTAGTACATGAACTTTTACTTGGGGCTATAACAAACCTCTCCCCCTTAGGGGAACACTGTCCTCGGTGTTAAACTACACCTATACCCATCAAAAATGCTAAAATGTAAAAACATACTGCCTATGGAGCTTTATAACTTAGCTCATTGTAGTATTTGCAATAACATCATACTCAAAAGAAAAACCATCATGTAAAACATGTCAACATGACAACCATAACGCTTATTGGAGCTTTATAACTTAGCTCATTGTGGTATTTACAATAGAAATCATACATAAATAGGTACAAATACCAAAACTCATTTTCCTTCACTGAAAAACAATGAATGCTACATAGCTCCCATGTGATTCGCCATCTCCCATGTAGCTTCATCAGGCACAAAGTGCTTCCACTTAGTTTAACTTGCTCAAGTGCTTTGTTCCAGGGCACAAGATGTTTCCACTGCAATATGCATTGGGGTTCGGATGGAATTCTCCTTCTTGCTCCACCTGCAATAAAGACCAATCAATAACATGATCAACATCCTTTATATATCCTTTAAGTAATGAAACATGAAAAATGTCATGGAATTTCACTATCGGAGGCAGTGCGAGTTTGTAGGTCATTGGTCCAATATTTTCAAGGATCTCAAAAGGCCCGCAATATTGTGGTGCCAACTTGGAACAATATATTATCCTCAAGGAGCTCTTCTTGGGCTTGATGCACAAATACACATGCTCCCCAACTTGAAACTCCTTAAGTTCCCTGTGTTGGTCTGCATAAATTTTCTTCCTGTCCTGTGCTGCCTTTAGTTTCTTATTTATAACCTGCATTTCATGTTCCATGTCTTCCAACACGTACGGTACAATAAGTACATTGTTCACTAGATCACTCAAGATGATGGGAATGTTACAACTCTACCCATATAGTGCCTCAAACAGACTCATCCTCAATGACTCCTGATAACCATTGTTGCAAGAAAAATAAACCAATGGAAGGTACTCCTCCCATTTACTTTGTTGATGCATGACATACATCCTCCGCATATCCTCCAGTATCCTATTGACCCTTTCTATCTGTCCATTTTTCTATGGATGATAAGCTTGGCTGAAGGCCAAATTTGTCCCTAAACCTGCAAACAACTCCTTCTAAAACTTGGAAGTGAACTTAGCATCCATGTCTGACACATTATTATTCAGAACACCATGCAATTTCACGATCTCCCTGATTGGATGAATACTTAGTCTTCATTGGAATGAAGTGAGCTACCTTGCTCAACCTATCTACCAAAACTATGATAGAATTTTGATGCCTAGATTTCCTCGAAATATCTGTAATGAAATCCATGGAAATGACCTCCCATTTCCATTTCATAATTCGAATAGGTTGAAGCAACCTGTCTGGATGCTTACACTCTGCTTTCACGTGCTGAAAGTCAAAACATCTAGCCACAGGTTCTGCCACTTCCTTCTTCAGATTCAGCCAATAGTAGAAATTATTCACTACTGTCAACGTCTTTTTATATCCTAGGTGACATGAATATGGATTTACATGAAACTACCTCAAGACAAGAAACTTGAGTTCACTCTCATCTGATACATAGATCATGTCCCTAAATCTCACCAAGCCATATGTTGTGAGATGATAGTCCACATCATGATCACTTGTAACCTATTGTAACATATGCATATCCTTGTACTTGTAATAATGTTTTCTCGCTTGTACGATCCAATTCTGTAAGTCTATCCCATGTGAGCTCATTGTTGCAACATGGTTAAACTGTACTTTCCTAATGAGAGAATCTCCAACCCTGTTCTATTTTCCCTTAATGTTCCTGATCTCAAAGTCAAACTCACCAAGGGTAGCCAACCATCTAGCTTGACTACCATTCAAATTTGGCTGGTCAAACAGATATCTTAATCCACTCTAATTTCTCATCAACATAAACCTCCTGCCAAGAAGATATTGTCTCCACATATTCAAGGCATGAATAATAACTTCCAACTCAAGATCACAAGTCATGTAGTTCTGCTCGTGTTCATTCAGTTTCCTAGACTCATAGCATGTCATCTGTCCCTCTTGCGTAAGGACTCCACCAAGTCCTCTCTTGCAAGCATCTGTACACACTGAACTCTTTATCCGGATATGCAATCTTTAACACTAGATAATTTTTCAACAATTGCTTCAACTGTTCAAAACTAGCTGCACATTCCTATGTCCATTCAAAATTCTTACCTTTTCTCTACAATGATGTAATAGGATAGGAAAAGTGCGATAAATCCTTGATGAAACTCATGTAGTAACCTGCTAACCCCATGAATGCTATGACTTCATCCACATTTCTAGGAGCTACTAATTCCATTATAGTTTTATCTTTTTTAGATCTATTGCTATACTTGCCTTGGAAACAACATGTCCCAAGTAATGTACCTCTGTCTAAACAAAACGACATTTACCGAGCTTAGCATACAACTGATGCTCTCTCAACAATCTTAATACTGATGCTAAATTTCGGCATGCTCTTCCTCATTCTTATAATATATCAGGATGTCATCAATGAATACAATAAAAAATTTGTCCACATAAGGATGCAACACACTATTCATCAAGCACATAAAGGTAGCTGGAGAATTAGTCAAACCGAAAGGAACTACAACAAACTCATAATTTCCATACCTAGTCCTGAAAGTAGTCTTGTAGATTTCCTCTTCTTTGATGCGTACTTGATGGTATCCTGATCACAGATCAATCTTTGGGAACATTGTTGCTCCCTTCAACTGATCAAAAAATTCATCAATCCTCGGCAATGGGTACCTATCCTTGATCATCACCTTGTTCAACTGCTTGTAATCAATGCACAATCTAAGAGTACCATCCTTCTTCTTCACGAACAATATTGGTGGACCCCAAGGTGATAAAATTGTTCTAATGTATCCCTTATTAAGCATTTCCTTCAACTGCAACTTCAACTCTACTAACTCTAGAGTGCTCATCCTATAAGGTGCCTTTGATGTCGGTGCTGCCCCGGGTACCATCTCAATAGAAAAGTCTACTTCCCTGTGCGGAGGCAACTCTGAAATCTCTGCTAGAAATACATATTGAAACTGCTGCAATACAAGGTACCTCTTGAATATTTCTACATCCTCAACATCCTTACCCTTGTCACTGGAAATATGAACTACAAACATCACACACCCTTTTCTAAAAATGCGCTTAGCCTGGATAGCTGTGACCATCCTCACTGATGTATCATTCTTCTTTCCTGACAATATTCTCTTATCTCCATTATCATCCAAGCACTCAATAGCCTTGTCATAGAAATCTACTTTGGTCATGTAAATATATAAACAATCCATACCTAAAAACATACTATACAATCCCAATGGCAGGACATTTAAATGTGCTAATGTAGGAATACTATTAAACTCAATGCACAATATCTTACCCAATGATGAACTCTCTTCTTTGTACCTATAGCCAACTGCACCAACCAAGACGCTGCATGCACTTATCCACCAAGTTAGGATTAATATAACTATAATTAGATCCAAGATCAATCAAAATATAAATCAATTGATCACAAAGCTTACCGTCAATCTCAATAATATATGCTTGATGATCCACCGATTTGTTGTCCATAACTTCATAAATCCGAGGAATGTTATGACCAACATCCCCAAATGTATGCGCCTCCTGAGCACTATAGATATGAGGGCTACCTCCATGGTACAATGGAAAATCCTTCTTACGATGATCTTTGCCACATATCCAACATTGCAACGTTACTTTGCTATCAACTCTAGTTTCTTAATCTCGAGGCTATGACACATGTCCCTTCTCAATTGCATTGAACTTCTTGTAAGTAGAAACATTTTCTTTCTTACTTGCATCTTGAGGTCTTCCCCACTTCAGTGGCCATTTCCATTTTACTTTCTCATTTCCCTTCAAGTCACGTTTAGGCTCAAATCTGCGCTTTGACTGCTCATAATAGTGCTTCAATTTCCGGATGTCTTCCTCTAGTGATCTAGGATCAAAATCAATCCGATCTCTATATGTTGTTGGAAATCCACTGATGAATATTTGAATCTTAGCCTTTTCCTCCTTGATATATGGAACATACCTCAAAAACTCCAAGAATATGCTAGTATACTCATCATCTGAAATAGAAACCATCTATAGCTCATAAAACTCCTTAGCTCTGTCATCATATTACCTCTCTGATAAGTAATTCATCTTGAAAATCCTCTCAAAATAATCCCAAATCAAGTATTCCTCTTGAATGCCCTAGACATTCTTCACATATTCCCACGAGATATCTTATTAAGACTAAAGGTGCTATCTTGGCATTCATATTCTCTGAATAATTATGAAATCTGAAAAATTTCTTCATTCCAAGCAACCATTCCTTTACATCTTCTGACTTCTTCATCTGTCCATCAAATGTAGGAGGCTTCACTTTCTTGAACTCTTCAGGAAAATACTCCCTCCTCCTATAAGGATGATGGTGGTGATGACTAGAATGATGTCTCTTGGATGAGGAACTAGAATGATGCCCATACATACCAGTCTTCTTGTCATGTGTGTCCAATGATATGCCACCTCTGACTGTGTCCCCTCTATCCAATCTGTATCCATATCGAGATTTGCAGCCAACTAATTCTCTCAGGTATTTTTATTGATGAGGCCTCTAATTTCTTCAATTTCCCATTATTTTTCTTCATTTTCCTCCTCACATGCAACCTGTGACCTTTCACCTTCCTTTTCTCCTTTTCATTATTTTCATAAAATAAATTGCCAAAATGCCATTTTGCATTTCCAAAGCCTTTACCATTTCCTTTGCCAATTTCCCTTAGCCATAAACACAACAAGTGATACCCACTAGGATATTTTTCCTATCATTCAACTTAGAATAAGTGTCCCTTACCCATGGTCTTATTTTCCCTTTATTAAATTTTATTACATGAACTTTTAACCCAGGTCTGTTACAATTTTTTCCTAGAGATACGTTTAATGCCCCTTCATTTTATGCATCATTAGATGAAGAAAACCTCCAGAGCTACAAAACTCAATGTTTGACTCTATATTTTCTCCCATACCCGACTACGAGATAGAAGTTGGTGTGGAAACAAATTAAGAGGGAGTGCTGATGTAGGTTTTTTTGAAGTTGGCCCATCTTAAGAAGAGAATGGTGCCTTGGAACCCACTTTCACTATCTTAAGAAGAGAATTGTGCCTTTGAAATCTACTTTGGTCCTGCAAAGATATAAATATTCCATACCCAAAAGCACACTATACAACCCCAATGGTAGTACATTCAAATGTGCCAATGTAGGAATACCATTCAACTCAAATGCATAATATCTTACCCAATGATGAACTCTCTTCTTCGTACCTGTAGCCAACTACACCAACCAAGACTCTGCATGCACTTATTTTCTCAAGCTACACTTATCCACCAGGTTAGGATTAATATAACTATAATTAGATCCAGGATCAATCAAATATAAATAACTTGATCATAAATCTTACCGTCCATCTCAATACTAGATGCTTGATTATCCACATGCTTCTTTTCCATAACTTCATAAATCTGAGGAATGTTATGACCAACATCCCCAACTGTCTGCACCTCCTGATCATTATAGATATGAGGCCTACCTCCCTGGTACAATGGATAATCCTTCTTATGATGATCTTTGCCACATATCCAACACTGCAATGTTTCTCTTCTATCAACTCTAGTTTGTTGATCTTGAGGCTACGACACATGTCCCTTGTCAATTGCATTGAAATTCTTGTAAGTAGAAACATTTTCTTTCTTACTTGCATCTTGAGGTCTTCCCCACTTTAGTGGCCATTTCCATTTTACTTTCTCATTTCCATTCAAGTCACGTTTAGGCTCAAATTTGCGCTTTGAATGCTCATAACAATGCTTCAATTTCCGGATGGCTTCCTCTAGTGATCTAGGATCATCAAAATCAATCCCATATCTATAAGATGTTTGAAATCCACTGATGAATATTTGAATATTATCCTTTTCTTCCTTGAGATATGGAACATACCTCAACAAATCCAAGAATATGCTAGTATACTCATCGTCTGTAATAGAAACCATATGTAGCTCATAAAAATCCTTAGCTCTGTCCTCATATTACCTCTTCGATAAGTACTTCATCTTGAAAATCCTCTCGAAATCATCCAAATCAAGTCTTCCTCCTGAATTCCCTAGAAATTCTTCACATCTTCCCACCAGATATATTGTTTCCCTTTGAGACTGAAGGTGCCTATCTTGGCTTTCATATTCTCTGAATAACTATGCAATCTGAATAATTCATTCATTCCAAGCAACCATTCCTCTGCATCTTCTGACTTCTTCATCTCTCCATCAAGTGTAGGAGGCTTCGATTTCTTGAACTCTTCAGGAAAATACTACCTCCTCCTATAATGATGGTGGTGGTGATGACTAGAATGATGTCTCCTGGATGAGGAACTAAAAATATGCCCATACATACCATTCTTGTTGTCATGTGTGTCCAATGATCTGCCACCTATGACTGTGTCCCCTCTATGCAATCTGTATCTAGATCGAGATTTGATACCAAGTGATGCTCTCAGGTATTTTTTTATTGACGAGGCCTCTAATTTCTTCAATTTTCCATTATTTTTCTTCATTTTCCTCTTCACATGAAACCTGTGACCTTTCACCTTCCTTTTCTCCTAATTTCCTTTATTTTCATAAATAAATTGCCAAAATTCCATTTTTCCTTTTCAAAGCCTTTTCCATTTCCTTTGCCAATTTCCCTTAGCCATAAACACAACAAGTGACACCCACTAGGATATGTTTCCCAACATTCAACTTAGAATAAGTGTCCCTTACCCACGGTCTTATTTTACCTTTATTAAATTTTATTACATGAACTTTTAACCTGGGGTTGTTACAATTTTTTCCTAGAGATACTTTTAATGCCCCTTCATTTTGTGCATCATCACATGAAGAAAACCTCAAGAGCTACAAAACTCAAATTTTGACTCTATTTTCTCCCATACCCGACTACCAGATAGAAGTTGGTGTGGAAACCACTTAAGAGGGAATGCCAATGTAGCTTTTTTTGAAGATGGCCCATCTTAAGAGGAGAATGTTGCATTGGAACCCACTTTCACTATCCTACTCTCCATTGTCTCCCCATTGCAAATTGTTATTCTACCTCCCAAATTCCCTTAGTACACAGATTCCCCAAATCCCAAATTTAGATCAATCAATCTGCCTCCTAAGGTCCCACTTTCATTCTCCTCGATGATCCAAGACTCCATCAAACAAGTGGATTTTATGAATAAATTACTCACCTCCTTCTCCTACTTTTAAATTGAACTCTTCAAGGTCTCATCTCTTCATTCACAGGTTGTTGAATCCCTTGGGCCCAAATAATTAGTCCAGTGGTCCAATTTGGCCTCATACTAACTAATAGAGTTTGGAGCCTTCGTCAAAGAAATGTGACTCTTAGTAGTATAATGACGAAGGTTCAAAGCTTCCCTCCAATTAACTGTTTGAGTTTCCCATAGTTGGGGTATGGTCCTTCCTTTTCCATAACCTTTTTATAATCTATTTGTCACAATCCTCCACTATATGACATATCGCATGACACCACACATGGCAAAAAGATACATTTCCATAATCTAGTAATTGTGTATTCACAGTCCCTTATCTCCACATCTATGCTCTATATAAGACCTTAAAAAAGGTCAATGGTCACTACATCCTTCAACATTATCTCCACATAGAGTACTTGTAAGATAGGTCGACCATCAACATTTTCCTTAAACTTCCTAAGTCCCATAAAAATTTATCATCTTGGATCTCCAAGAGAAGCCTTGGAAGCTTCACCCAGATTGGAGTTGTTTGCATCACCTCCCACCTTGGGTCCAAACAAGGATGCCATAACATAAGATTGAGAGAAAAATTACCCTAGACCCACCACCCTTCTAAAGCCTTTGCAACATTCACCTTCTATTGGAAGACAAATATTAGCCAACCTCTAGTTAAAAAATGAGGACAACCCAAATATTCTTCCCATGAATATATAACCAAATCCCAAACTAAATCCTTATTCAATTGAGATCCTAAGAAATCGATCCAGAAGAGCTCTTCCAATGTAGATTAGCACGTGTTGAACCTTTAGAACTTCCCTTGATTGTCATCTTTAACTTGCCTTCCCTCCTCGTAACTGTCTTCTTCTTCTTCATTAAGCCCATTAGCTTATCCTTCCCCATAGGAGTTACAGATGTTGACTCCTCAAACCCTACTAATTCTACCACATCCAAGTAACTCCCCACAAACCCATTAACAATCAAAACCTTTTCAATATCATAATCGTTCCTGCAACACATATCATCTAAGATTAAAACCCTAGTATGTTCTTATGAGGTCCCTAGTAATAATCACAATTTGAACATAAATATGTAGTGAATGCTTATGGAGCATTTGACCTAGCTCCCCTTTGCTCGATATTAAACTTGATCTTCTATGGGATTCATCCCTCCTCCCTTCACTCATATCAAACTCCACCTCAAGTTCCAAAGTACCATCTTTGTTAGAGGTTGATCCTGGAAAAAGCCTCTATCCAACTATCCTAATAGTGTGTTAAAAAATGTTTGAATTTTTCATTGTGCCCCCACCACTCTCGAACCTGCCAGTGGCCACCACTTCTTTTCCCCCTTTTGCAAACACATGCAAAATGCATCCACATTGTCCATTAAATTTGACCCATATTTTATGATTTCACCGGTGCATGTGAATTTATCCAAACACCTAGACCCCTTTCGACAATCCAACAACTATCCTAATAGCTTGTTAAAAAAAGTTTGAATTTTTCATTGTGTCCCCACCACTCTCGAACCTACCAGTGGCCACCACTTATTTTCCCCTTTCTACAAACACATGCAAAATGTATCCACATTGTCCATTAAATTAGACTCATAATTTATGATTTCACTGGTACATGTGATTGATCCAAACACCTAAACCCCTTCCCACAATCCAACAATTTTTTTTTTCTTAAAATTTCCATAAAGCTACCCTCCATCCCATCTTCTCCTTTATCTTTGTATATTCTATTCATCATCATTTATTTCTTTAATATAACGTTTTTATTTATTAATAATTAAATAAAATTTAATTATTTATATTAATTAATTAAATATAAAACAAATAAAACTTGAATTTGAGAAAAAATGATTATTTGATGCAGGGGCATTAGGCCCAAGACACCTTTTGTACATAAATAAACATAAAGGGGGTCTCATGTTTGTTTCCCCTATGTAAATATCCATAATTGAGTAATCTAGTTAATTAGAAAGGAAAATTTAACTGCCCGAATGATTAGTGGGCATAGGAAGGGATAGTCTGTCTCTGTTTGTCTGAGCGTTAGTTTAATTTGTAATTGTAGGAATTTGAAGAGTTATGAGTCATAGGGAAGCTGAACCGATTGATTCCAAATTTTTATAAAAATAAATCCCTGTGACAGAGTCGAGAGACAGGCAAGGACCTGCACAGACCTGCTTAGGGAAATGTAAGGCTGTATAAGACTGTAATAGAGACAGAGCAGTGGGCCATTACATCGAAGATCTGGCTGTAACGGGAGTTGTAAATAATTTCTTATATCGTTGAATGGAAGAATGGGTTTGATGCATGTGTTTGATTGATTCCTTTCCTGTACAAGTACTTTAAACCTTTGCAATTAGTTGTGTGAGTAATCTCTGAAATTGGTGTGGAATGGTGCCTATGTAAAAAGATTCTGCTTTCAGCAAGCCAAGGTTCGAGGATCGGTGGAATAGAACCCTGCGCAACAGTCAAACAAGAACCCCTGTTAGAATGGGCCTGGAGTTCCAATACGAGACTGTATAACCAGTGTATGTTAAATCGTGTCCAGAATTAGTGTTAATATGTTAAGCCATTGCGAGAAGCAATGCAATGGTAGTCCAATCTATATTGTGAAAGATACGTTGGACCTCGTTCTGCCGAAGTCTGATACCAAACATAGTGAGAGTCTAAGCTGTAACGGAACGTGTTAAACCATAGTATACAGACCAATTCGATGGGAAGACATCCAGGAGTTGGTATATACGCAGAGAATTTGGAACGAGCCTTTAACAAGATATAACAGAAGCGCAGAGGAAATACACCCGACAGAGCGTAACACGGAACCTGGAGTGAAGCAACGGAACCACGAGGGAGAACAGTGAACAACAACGACAGTTTCTGGTATTCATCGCACCACTCTTATACGGAAAGCGGTATTGAAGAATTTGTAGCGATTCCATAGAGTGCCTGACGCGTGTCCCCGAGCGAAATTGGAAAACCACCTTCCATTACGTGCCATCGCGCGTTATTGTTTGCGCATGTTGATCAAGCGATATATGTGGGATCGAGCAACGTAATACCAACCGTCGGATAGGAAGGCAAGATAAGCCAGGTACGAATCAACTCGTGTGTTCTACGTTTAGACATGTGGGCCGTTGTTTGAAAAGGCCTCAGTTTCGATTCAAGTCGAGGCGCGAATAACCTTGGAAATGTTTATTAAACTTTGGCTATAATGTTATATGGCGACGGTAAAGAATTACCTTGGTCGATTCATGGGAGTATGCATCGTATATATGGAAGAACGTAGGTTGGGTTCCAATTTGGATTGGTTCGCCTTCCAATGCGTGGGTTGCCCATAGTCTTATAACCACAAGGTGTGTTGTTTCCATCGTAACAAGGGCTTGCTCTATTGGGAGATAGGGCTGCCTTATTGGCTTACGAAAATTATCAAGGTATTCATTAATCAAATTCTAGGAATTTGATAAATGAATTGTAGAAAGGATTAAGAAGACTCTTATTGATTGAATAGACAGGAACTAGGTGTTGTAAGAATGTAGGACGATGCACAGCTTTGGGACTTGAAAGCTTGGATACATTTCACACACCAACTGAGGTTGGAATAATTTGAACTAGGAATGTGGGTTTGGCGGGTACCCCCGCTATCAAGTGGTATCGGAGCTAGAATTTAGTTAGCTCGTTGAAAAGTTTATTCTGGAAATGAAAATGTATTGAACAGGAAAAAAAAAAAAAAAAATTGATGTTTGAATCTATTTAATAGAGGAAATTACAGATTTGATTTGACATGCAGTGAAGGTCTCCAGAGGAGCAGAATCTGGATTTGAAAACAGAAGATTGCAGAAGGTGGAAATGCAGTGCAGGTGAGGAGAGAAGGAACAAGATCATTCAGGGATCTTGAGAGGTAAGATGATGAGCCTTATTTGAACTCTGGTTGGAAGGTATTGTTTGCAGAATACAGAGTGCAAGCAATTGAGGAAGACATCTCAGCAGAAGTAGATCACAAGCTTTGAGAGCAGTGATAGAAGAGTCCAGCAAGGGATTCTGAGTGCATAAAGAGTGTGGCAGAACCTGAAATAATTCCCAACTGAGGTTGGATGAAAGAAGAAAAGGGGTGTTCTTGAGAAAGTTGCAGAGTGAAGCTTAGAGAGCAGAGAGAGTGCTCAGAAAGTTCCAAAGAGAGGGGACCAGTGCTTGCCAAAAGCCAGAGCTCAGGAGAGAAGCTTGGTGAGGTAAGTTGCAGCAAGAGAGCTTGTTGTTGCAGAGGCTTAGTGCAGCTTGTAAGTGAAAAACTCCTAGAGAAGGGAATGGCTACTAAGAGCCATAGCGGAGACTGCAGAGATTGCAGAGGTTCTGGAAGAGGCCACAACAAAAGAGTGTGGGAAGATGCCAAAGCAGTTGGCATGAGGAAGAGAATCACAGATGAAGAATATTGGAAAGAAGTTGCTGAGATCAAGAAAGAGTTCTACGAACTGAAGAGATGGATAGAAGAAAGCCAGAGAGTTGGTTGGCTCATGAAGAAGAAGATAAAATGGCAGAGGCTACAAAGGAAGAAGGAGCAGATGATGAATGCTCAGAATAAGAAAGAAATACTCAGAGTGATTGAGTGTTTGGAGAAGGACTTGGAGACTGAAGCTTCAAGTGGGACCAAGAGGTCCAAGAGCCTTACATCCGACATATTTTGTATGATTGTAGGAACAGCAGGTGAGAGAGAACAGACTGCTGATGTTGTCACTGAGGAAGAAAATGGAGTAGCTACATGTTTTGAGGATGTTCATGTACAGTTGGAGAAAGATTCTGCTTTCCAACATATTGGAAGCAGAAGAGATGTAGTTTGTGATATTGGCCAGAAGCTCGAGGTTGAACAACTTGAGGACTCTGAAGAAGGAACCATTGAAGAATCTTTGGAGAAGATAGAAGACTTGGAACAACAGAAAGATTTGATGATCAGATCATCAATTGAGACCATGAGGTCTTGTGTTTTTTCATCTGACGAGTTGTGTGTGAATGCAGGTGTTAATGAAGGTAGTTCACATGATGAAAATGAGACAGCTGAAGCTGACTGTTGCCAAGTAAAGTACGATGAGTCTCTTTCAGATGAAGAACAGATTGAACTATTGCAGCAGAAGGGATTCATTGATTCCTTATTTTATAAAAGAGATTGTTTCAATGAAGTTTATGGTGGTGAGTTTGTCATTAATGCTGATAATGACAGGCTGCTTTTGATAAATGGCCATGTGGATAATGATGGACAGGTAGCTGGAGTCTTTGTAGAGATGGGAAATCGGGATTTTATTCTGATGAAGACTGAGGAGATAGTGACAACAGGAGATAATGAAGATAGAGAAGATTGTGGTGAGATGCCAAGATTGTGGCATGAGCAGAGGATATAACTACAGAGAGAAGGTGTTCAGATGGTAAGGACAAAGATGATTGAAGATGAGGAAGTTCCTTCTTGTGAACTAGAGCAGAAAGACATCCTTGAAGAGGATGGTGCAGAAGGGAGACTAACTGATGGTCTCAAGAAATGTTTGAAGAATTGGAATCAACATTCTGATGTGCTGATTGGGAAGAAGAGGCAGTTGGGACAACATATTGAGGTGCTGGCAGAAGAAAGAAAGGCTTTGAGGCCTTGTGAATTTTGTTTTAACAAATTTTTGATGAATGAAGATCATGTTGATGCTGAAGGAGAATTGACAGCATGGGGCAATCAATTGAAAGAGAAGGAGAATTCTGTGGAAGAAACTAAACCATGGAATGGAGAAATTGAGCTGCTAGAGAGTATGCTGAATCAACAGGATTCAATACAAGAGAGAAGACCTCAATTTCAGAATTGGGGGTTGCAGAATGTGAAGACACAATGGGATGAAGATAGAAAAGAATTGTTGATTGAATCATCAGTAGGGACCATTGGGTCTTGGGGTTTTGGAATTGATGAAGTGGCTGTGTTGACAGGCAAAGCAGAAGACAATCCATCACTTGGCGCTGTCTTAAAAGAAGAAGAGTTGTTGCAGAATGAGGATGAGCAGCTGAGTGAAGATGAGACAGCCATGTCTCATATGCAGGAAAAGATTGTTGCTATTGGTAGCAGAGAAGGATTGGCTTGTTCAAATAGCCAAGGGAAGATTAAAGAGAAGACTGCATGGCAAACTGTTGGGGCTGCTACAACAGTAGAGAACCAGAGTTTCACTCTGACAGAAGATGAAGATACAGTGGCTAGAGAACTTGATTTGATTGCTGGGGTCATTCAAGAAGAAGGAAGGCAATTACTGAAGATTTCCAAGGCAGAAGAAGAAGATGCTGAACCTGAGTTGCAGCATAGTGAAGATTTGTTTGGCCAAAAGAGATGGCGAGAATGTTTGCTGAAGATATTCAAAAAAGAAGGTGAAATGCCAGAGCAGCAGCTTGGAGTGTTGCTGAAGAGAGTGCTGAAGCAACAAGCTGAAGTGTTGCCAGCAAAGGAGCAAAATTTTTACTGTTGCAGAGAGGGTATGGATGATTGGGTGGCGGTAAGCATAGGAGCTAGGGCAGCAGTAAGAACGGAAGAAATAAGAATGCATCAAACAAAAGTAAGTGTGCAGCAGTCAGAGGAAAGATTAGACAGAGAAATTGAATTGATAAGGAAACTGATGCAGAAGATGTCTCAGAGGAGGACAACAGCAAGAAAGCTGAGAACCAGCAGCAGCGAGAGGAAGACAGTCACAGACTGTGAGGGCATAGCAAGTGCAAAGATGCAGACCAAGATATGGAAGCCAAGAGGAGTACGAAAGAAGAATGCTGCAACAAATAACTAGTTGCAGAACAAAGTATGGGATCCAGGCAGATAAAAATAAAGCACATGATCAGGAGATCATGAATCATTTGAACCTGGGGATTTTGATGCAGGGGCATTAGGCCCAAGACACTTTTTGTACATAAATAAACATAAAGGGGGTCTCATGTTTGTTTCCCCTATGTAAATATCCATAATTGAGTAATCTAGTTAGTTAGAAAGGAAAATGTAACTGCCCGAATGATTAGTGGGCATAGGAAGGGATAGTTCGTCTCTGTTTGTCTGAGCGTTAGTTTAATTTGTAACTGTAGGAATTTGAAGAGTTATGAGTCATAGGGAAACTGAACCGATTGATTCCAAATTTGTATAAAAATAAATCCCTGTGACAGAGTCGAGAGACAGGCAAGGACCTGCACAGACCTGCTTAGGGAAATGTAAGG
Organism: Pinus albicaulis; assembly: GCA_034641835.2. Classification (NCBI taxonomy): domain Eukaryota; kingdom Viridiplantae; phylum Streptophyta; class Pinopsida; order Pinales; family Pinaceae; genus Pinus; species Pinus albicaulis. The sequence continues at coordinate 1,507,006,448 of CM076575.1, read as the reverse complement.
TTGTATAAGACTGTAATAGAGACAGATCGGCGGGCCATTACATCGAAGATCTGGCCGTAACGGGAGTTGTAAATAATTTCTTATATAGCTGAATGGAAGAATGGGTTTAATGCATGCGTTTGATTGATTCCTTTCCTGTACAAGTACTCTAAACCTTTGCAATTGGTTGTGTGAGTAATCTTTGAAATTGGTGTGGAATGGTGCCTGTGTAAAAATATTTCGCTTTCAGCAAGCCAAGGTTCGAGGATCGGTGGAATAGAACCCTGTGCAACGGTCAAACAAGAACCCCCGTTAGAATGGGCCTGGAGTTCCAATACGAGACTGTATAACCAGTGTATGTTAAATCGTGTCCAGAATTAGTGTTAATATGTTAAGCCATTGCGAGAAGCAATGCAATGGTAGTCCAATCTATATTGTGAAAGATACGTTGGACCTCGTTCTGCCGAAGTCTGATACCAAACATAGTGAGAGTCTAAGCTGTAACGGAACGCGTTAAGCCATAGTATACAGACCAATTCGATGGGAAGACATCCAGGAGTTGGTATATACGCAGAGAATTCAGAACGAGCCTTTAACAAGATATAACGGAAGCGCAGAGGAAATACACCCGACAGAGCGTAACACGGAACTTGGAGTGAAGCAACAAAACCACGAGGGAGAACAGTGAACAGCAACGGCGGTTTCTGGTATTCATCGCACCACTCTTATACAGAAAGCGGTATTGAAGAATTCGTAGCGATTCCATAGAGTGCTTGACGTGTGTCCCCGAGCGAAATTGGAAAACCACCTTCCATTACGTGCCATCGCGCGTTATTGTTTGCGCATGTTGATCAAGCGATATCCGTGGGATCGGGCAACGTAATACCAGCCGTTGGATAGGAAGGAAAGATAAGCCAGGTACGAATCAACTTGTGTGTTCTACGTTTAGACGTGTGGGCCGTTGTTTGAAAAGGCCTTAGTTTCGATTCAAGTCGAGGCGCGAATAACCTTGGAAATGTTTATTAAACTCTGGCTATAATGTTATAGGGCGACGATAAAGAATTACCTTGGTCAATTCATGGGAGTATGCATCGTATATATGGAAGAATGTAGGTTGGGTTCCAATTTGGATTGGTTCGCCTTCCAATGCGCGGGTTGCCCATAGTCTTATAACCACAGGGTGTGTTGTTTCCATCGTAACAAGGGTTTGCTCTATTGGGAGATATAAGGGATGCCTTATTGGCTTACGAAAATTATCAAGGTATTCATTAATCAAATTCTAGGAATTTGATAAATGAATTGTAGAAAGGATTAAGAAGACCCTTATTGATTGAATAGACAGGAACTGGGTGTTGTAAGATTGTAGGACGATGCACAGCTTTAGGACTTGAAAGCTTGGATACATTTCACACACCAACTGAGGTTGGAATAATTTAAACTGGGAATGTGGGTTTGGCGGGTACCCCGCTATCATTATTCTTCTCATTCAAATTTAATCTTTACTTTATAGCTCATTTAGAAAAAAGCACACTTTCCACCCGAACAAAAATGCCAAAACTAGATTATTAAAAAATATTAAAGTATCATTCCATTTCTATGTTCCATGGCTTTTGAACAATGAAGATTACATGATGTTTACCATAGATATCTCTTTAGAAAATAAAGAAGATACTAATCAAATGTTTCTAGAAGATATGTTTTGAATTTCTTCCATCATTGTGGGTTTTCCACCACATATTTCTATTTCTATACTCAATGGTTTTACACCCTCTCAAAACTCCATGCAATAACCTGAGGAGTCAATGACATGACGGAAAACCATTGCCAATTTGCCACTGCTTTTGCCACTTAAGCATGGTCGTCGTACCAAGTAACATTCTTCATAGCAGCTTCTATTACTAGAAGCCTCCATTCATCCACTCTGACTTTTGTAGCCGCCAGCACTGACTTTTGTAGCCGCCCTCTCCCAACGAACGACGCAACAAGTCTCTGAGGGGTGTATATATATTCATATATTCGCCCACCGGGGAGGTATATTAATATACATTCTGTGAGTGACTTTTGATTTCCTATTCCTGTGTATCCATCCATCAATTCTCAGGGTTTGAGTCTCAGTTTCAATATAAGATAGGCTTAATTTTTCAATGGCCGTGGCTGTTAAATCCAGTGAAATGGCACCTAGATTCGACCATCAGTACAACAATTCTTCAGGAGTTACGTGGCCAGATCAGTGTCATAACAACGATGACTTTGGTTCTGATGGGTCTGCGAAGAGCAAGAGCAAATTGGAAGATTATAATAAGAAAATGAAATCTGTAGTGATCACAGGGTTTGAGAAGGCAAAATCTGGCGCAAGCACAGGCGCAAAGAAGGCCAAAGCAGGAACCTCAGCTGGCGTGCGTTGGATAAAGTCTCAGTACAGCAAAAGGAGGAATCATACCTCACAACACGACCAGATCTCTGGCTTCAATACCTCACAACACGACCAGATCTCCGGCTTCAAATATTCAACCTGATTCAAATATCTGTTTTATTTGTACATTTGCATTTTTGGCACTGTGAAATTTGAAAAATATTTCATTTTAGAATGTGATGTTGGTAGAGACATCAGGATAGTTATGGCAGTATGTTAATATAAATTCTGTGGCATTTTCTTTTCAGTGAGAGGACTATTCTAAAGTTGAGTCAGCTCATCATCAATTTGAATAGAAGATTGAATTCAAGAAAGCAAAAACACAAGAAAACTAATAGTCCCATAAACTATTTTTAATTAAAATATCATTCATTCATTAATTCTGCAATTTTTGGTTTAGGTTTAAACACAAGAAGACTAATAGTCCCATAAACTATTTTTAATTAAAATATCATTCATTCATTAATTCTGCAATTTTTGGTTTAGGTTTGCCTATAACAAATAGACTACCAAAAAAGCTTGGAGCTGATTTGTCATTAATTATCTAAATTTTGTTTTGTTGAATTTATAAATTAATATGCATGAGAAGAATTATTTATTATTTATTATTTATAAATGTTCTATAGAAATAATATTTTTATGTAAATTAAATTATTAGTAAATAGTGATAAATACCAATTTATAATATGCAAAAAAAAACTACTTTATAATTATCAAAACTAAAAGTAATGTTAAAAAATAATTAAATTATAATTTTGTTTTAAAAAATTATTATTATTATTGATTATAAAATAAATTAATATATAAGTTAGATGATAAATGTCTTTTGGATTAATCACATCATTAACATTTGGTCGAAGTTTCTAACAAATTAATATATAAATTAGATATTTATATAATTAAAAAAATATGTAACAAAATTCTTAATTATGAAGATTTTACAAAACTGTGTAACTACTTTTGATAAATCTTAACCCTTTATCTTAACCACTACTAAAAATAGGAGTTGTCTTTAGTGCGACTTTTTGGAATTTCGAATCAGGTAGAAAAAAATGACCTGAATCTTGATTTGTGTTATTTAAACTGGTTTTTTGACTACGTATATGGATTCATCACCCTAAACATGTCATATTCCTGCCAGATTTTATCTGTTATTTAAACTGGTTAAAATTTATAACTCTTTTCACAACCAAAATATTGTATATATATTTTAATTTAATTTAATCTAATAATATTTTTTAAATTAAATTGAAAAGCAAAACCGTAACTACCTTTGATAAATCTTAAGCATTTTATCATAACAACTAGTAAAAATATTAAGTGGATAGTCCATAGAGGTTAAATCCCTATCATCCACCTATTAACTAGGGCAACCATATAAATTAAATGGTTGGTAAAAATCCATGATAAGTATCAAAGCACTTATTTCATGATACATCACACTATCAAAATTTTAAAAATCATAAAAATTAACTGAATTATAAATTTATTATTATTAATATTATTAAAAGAATTAATATGAGCTGAACATATATACATCTAAAAAAATACATAACAAGATTCTTAATCATGGAGTTTCACCCCATTTAACAATGGGGATTCTTAACTTGTAAATAGACTTTCTTATTATATGCTTTTTTTTTTAAATTAATCAATTCAATTAAAAGGGTAGAAAATACATAATTGTTTTTGAGACCATTGATTTGACAGTGCTACCAAAAATATTTTAGAATATTCAGTTAGCATTAAATCTCTACAATCCACCTAAAAATTATTGATAATTAAGTTAAAATTTGAGAATTAATATCCCAACATAGACACATGTATAATTACCGATAATTAAATTAAAATTTTGGAAGTACCTTTCCAAAATAAACATACCTATAAACTTAATGATTTCAATGACAACATTTCACAAGTGGATAGATTATTTGAATATTGAGATTAACATTATCTTAAACTCAACCTCCTCTAAAACAAATTATATTAATATGAAAGTATTATAATTGATCATCAATAAATTAATATGAAAGTATCATAATTGACGATAATAAAACAATAATGATTAAATTAATATTAATTATAAGTACATATTTTTCAAATTATTTTAAGTATTTTATAATCTAATTTTATGACAACATCTTACAAATGGGTAAATCATTTTAAAATTAAAATTAACCAACTCTTTTTTTTACGCTGTAACTAGAAAACCAAGATACATCAGTTGTTCCTACCTTATTTTACCACTACATATACCGAATCAACGGTGGAATAACTTTGTTGCAAAGACAAAACTTTACAACTCAAAACTAGTGCTCAGGTTTGTTGACAAAGTCCTTGCATCCAAATGAGCCTCCAAACCTTAGTCTTAGGATGTAGATCAAAGCCAGAGGCGAGACTCTAAGCTTTGCGAACCGAGAATTGTACCGAGGTATTGTAGCCCCATCCTAATGTCATCTTTGTTCTGAGCCAATATTTTTAGATGACATAAGAGATTTCACAGAGCCTCTCATTATACCTCAGGAATATGAAACTCCCAGTCCCTCATCTTTCCATATACGCCATATCTTCCCATTACAAACTTCCCAAAAGAAGTTCTCTTGAATGTTGTTTTTACTTTGATATACAAGGTTCCAAATCAAAGAGCTTGGAGTGAGATGAATTCTTCGGAGTTTGAAAGCAACGCTGAGCCCATGAATATATTTACTTACTCTCCATTGTCTCCCCATTGAAAATTATGATTCCATCTTCATGTATAAAATAATTGATGGCAATCATGTTTCTAAAAAACTTACCAGAGGTAGAAGGTGAATTGACAATCATGCCCTTGTATACTTCTCCTCTAGGTGGAATCACCACATCTCACATCAAAGCTTCCCCAACTCCTAGATTTAGGTCAATCAATACTCCTCCTAAGGTTCCACTTTCATTCTCCTCGATGACCTGAGACTCCATCAAACAAGTAGCTTTTATGAGAAAATTCCTCACGGTCTCCTTATCCTAATTCTAAATTGAATTCTTTAAGGCCTCACCTCTTCTTTCACAAGTTGTTTAATCCCTTGGCTCAAAAAATTAGCTTGATGTTCCAATTTTCCTTCAAACTAAAGCAAATAGTTTGGAGTCTATCAAAGAAAGGGGACTCTTAATAGTACTATGAGTAAGGTTCAAAGCTTCTTCCCAACTAACTGTTTTGGTTTCCCAGTTAGGATATGGTCCTTCCTTTTCCATATATGTTTTAAAATATATATTTTCACAATCCTCCCTATATGACATGTCGCATGACACCACTGATGGTGGAAAGGAAAACAATTGTAACATATTAACTAAGTGTATTTACAGACCCCTATCTCCACATCTATGCTCTGTACAAGACCTTCAGAAAGGTCAGTGTTCACTAAGACCTTCCATTAAAGAAATTTGAGATAAAAAATGGGTCTCAAAACAAAAATGTAAAACAAAAATCAACTTTATAATAACCAATAGGATTCAATATGATGATGTCAGTTATGGGGATGATTGACCATTTTTGGAGTAAAAATGTAAAAAGATAATAAATAAATAAATAAATAGAACTATTTTTTCAACTTATATCCTTAATATTTTACTCAAATTTCAAGTGGGAGCACTCGTTGGGTGAATAATTTAATTTTGCATCCAAGGAGTACCCATGTTGCATACTTTTGATGGACCCTACTACACGAAACATGTGAAATACATGAAAAAACGTGTTGCAATCACATTTTTCATGTATTTCACATTTTTTGTGTAGTAGGGTCCATCGATAGTATGCAACATGAATACTCCTTGGATGCAAAATTAAATTTTTCATCCACCGAGTACCCCCGCTCGAAATTTGAGTAAAATCATAGGGAGAAAAGTTGAAAATTCGAGTTGAAAAAATAGTTATTTTTCTCTTCCAAACTAGATGAGGTAATATAATCGTATTTTATTATTTCTACTATTATTTTATAATATTCCTTAGGAGGTGCATTTAGACCTCAAAATTTCTCTAATGACGATTGATATCAACACAAAGTACTTGTAAGATCATAATTAATGTTTTCCTTAAATAGTTTCGTAGGACCCATAAAATTTTATCTTTTTGGAACTCCAAGAGAAGCCTTGGAAGCTTTACCTAGATTGGATTTGTCCACATCGCTTCCCTCCTTGGGTCCAAACAAGGATGAAATAACTTAAGATTGAGAGATAAAGTACCCCGGACCCATCACCCTTCTAAAACTTTCATAGCACTTCTGTTCTAATATTTGTTACATGCACTTTTGTTCTAATATTTGTCTGTGATTTCTTATTGAATATATAATTATACATATGAATGCGATATATTTTTCACAATTTTTCTAATCAAACTACTTTTTTAGAAGAATAATCTTACATAATTTTCATCTCTTTCAAATGTTAAATGATCTATATTACTAATAGTTGAAGGATATCTCTTTAGATCACATAAAGGAAGAAACACCCTAGGTATACAATAGAATAGATAGTTTAGATAGATGCATATGATAGATTAAAATCATTCTCAATTTTCATGTTGTATAATCAAAACACCCTCAAAATCATCTTTATTGGGAAACTAGTCCCATTACCCCCAGTCAGAGCCACTACACAAAACAGAAAAGGAGCCACTTTAAGGTCTGGACTGGGTGGTTTTCCCCCATGTTTTGGAAGCGGAATTCCGAGGCCTCAACAACTACCTCACTGGATGAATAAGTAGCCTTCACTGGAATGAAGTATGCTACCTTTCTCAACCTATCTACCACAACCATGATAGAATCATGTTGCCTTGATTTCCTCGTAAGGCTTGTAATGGAATCCATGGAAATGACCTCCCATTTCCATTTCATAATTGGAATAGGCTGAAGCAACCTATATGGACTCTTACACTCTTCTTTGACCTGTTGACAATCCAAACATCTAGCCACAAACTCTGCCACTTCATTCTTTAGATTAAGCTATTAGTAGAAATTCTTCACTACTGTTAACGTCTTCTGATATCCTAGGTGACGTGAATATGGGTTTACATGAAACTCCCTCAAGACAAGCTACTTGAGTTCACTGTCACCCGATACATAGATCTTGTCCCTAAATCTCACCAAGCCATTTGTTGTGAGACGATAGTCCACATCCTGATCACTTGTACCCTGTTGTAACATGTGCATAATACCATGTACCTGTAATCCTATTTTCCTGATTGTACGGTCTGATTCTGTAAATCTATCCCATGTGAGCTCACTGCTACAACATGGTTAAACTATACTTTCCTACTGAGAGCATATACAACCCTTTTCTATTTTCCCTTAATGTACCTGATCTCAAAGTCAAACTCACCAAGGGTAGCCAATTATCTAGCTTGCTTAGCATTTAAATTTGGTTGGTCAAAAATATATCTTAATCCAATGTGATCGCTCATCAACAGAAACCTCTTGCCAAGAAGATAATGTCTCCACATCTTCAAGGCATGAATAATAGCTGCCAATTCAAGATCATGAGTCACGTAGTTTTGCTCGTGTTCATTCAGTTTCCTAGAATCATAGAATATCACCTATCCCTCTTACGTAAGGACTCCACCAAGTCCTCTCTTGCAAGAATCTGTACACACTATGAACTCTTTATCCGGATATGCAACCTTTAACACTAGAGATTTTTTCAACAACTGCTTCAACTATTCAAAACTGGCTGCACATTCCTATGTCCATTCAAACTTCTTACCTTTTATCTGCAATGTTGTAATAGGATATGAAATGCGTGAGAAATACTTGATGAAACTCCTGTAGTAACCTGCTAACCCCATGAATGATCTGACTTCATCCACATTTATAGGAGCTACCAATTCCATGACAGTTTTATCTTTTCTGGATCTATTGTTATACTTGCCTTGGAAACAACATGTCCCAAGTAATGTAACTTTGTCTAAACGAAACTGCATTTACTGAGCTTAGCATACAATTGATGCTCTCCCAGCAATCTCAATACCGATGCTAAATTATTGACATGCTCTTCCTCATTCTTAGAATATATCATGATGTCATCAATGAATACAATAATAATTTTATCCAGATAAGGACGCAACACACTATTCATCAAGCACATAAATGTAGTTGGAGAATTATTCAAACTGAAAGGAGCTACAACAAACTCATAATTTCCATACCTGGTCCTGAAAGCAATCTTGTAGATGTCCTCTTATTTGATGCGTACTTCATGGTATCCTGATCACAGATCAATATTTGAGAACATTGTTGCTCCCTTCAACTGATCAAACAAGTCGTCCATCCTCGGCAATGGGTACCTGTTCTTAATCGTCACCTTGTTTAACTACTTGTAATCAGTACACAATATAAGAGTACCGTCTTTCTTCTTCACGAACAATAATAGTGCACCCCAAGGTGATACACTTGTCCTAATGTATCCCTTATCAAGAATTTCCTTTAACTGCAAATTCAACTCTACTAACTCTAGAGTGCACATCCTGTAAGGTTCCTTTGATGTTGGTGCTACCCCTGGTACCATCTCAATAGAAAAGTCTACTTCCTTGTGCGGAGGAAAATCTAGAATCTCTGCTGGAAACACATCCTGAAACTGCTGCAATACAGGGTACCTCTTGAAGATTTCTGCATCCTCAACATCTTTACCCTTGTCACTGGAAATATGAAATGCAAACATCACACACCCATTTCTAAAACTGTGCATAACCTGCATAGCTGTGACCATCCTCACTGATGTAGGATTCTTCTTTCTCTGCAATATTCTCTTCTCTCCATTATCATCCAAGCACTCAATAGCCTTGTCATAGAAATCTACTTTGGTCCTATGAAGATATAACCAGTCCATACCCAAAAGCATACTATACAATCCCAATGGTAGTACATTCAAATGTTATAGTGTAGGAATACCATTCAACTCAAATGTACAATATATTACCCAATGATGAACTCTCTTCTTCACACGTGTAGCCAACTGCAACAACCAATATTATGCATGCATTTATTTTCTCAAGCCACACTTATCCACTGGGTTAGGATTAATATAACTATAATTAGATCCACGATGAATCAAAATAGAAATAATTTGATCACAAAGCTTACCGTCCATCTCAATAATAGATTCTTGATGATCCACTTTCTTGTTGTCCATAACTGCATAAATCCAAGGAATGTTATGACCAACATCCCCAATTGTTTGCACCTCCTGAGCACTATAAATATGATGCCTACCTCCCTGGTACAATGGAAAATCCTTCTTATGATGATCTTTGCAACATGTCCAACACTGCAATGATGCTCTATTATCACCTCTAGTTTGTTGATCTCGAGGCTACGACACATGTCCCTTCTCAATTGCATTGAACTTCTTGTAAGGATAAAATTTTTATTTCTTACTTGCATCTTAAGGTCTTCCCTGCTTCGGTGGCCATTTCCATTTTCCTTTCTCATTTCCCTTAAAATTCACGCTTAGGCTCAACTTTGCGCTTTGAATGCTCATAACAATTCTTCAATTTTTGGATGGCTTCCTCTAGTGATCTAGGATCATCAAAATCAATCCCATATCTATAAGATGTTGGAAATCCACTGATGAATATTTGAATATTAGCTTTTTCCTCCTTGAGATATGGAACATACCTCAACAACTCCAAGAATATGCTAGTATACTCATCATCTGTAATAGAAACCATATGTAGCTCATAAAAATCCTTTGCTCTGTCCTCATATTACCTCTCCGATATGTACTTCATCTTGAAAATCCTCTTGAAATCATCTAAATCAAGTCTTCCTCATGAATGCCCTGGAAATTATTCACATCTTCCCACCAGATATCTTGTTTCCCTTTCAGACTGAAGGTGCCTATCTTGGCTTTCATATTCTCTGAATAACTACGCAATATGAATAATTTATTCATTCCAAGCAACCATTCCTTTGCATCTTCTGAATTCTTCATCTCTCCATAAAATGTAAGACGCTTCGGTTTCTTGAGCACTTCAGGAAAATACTCCCTCCTCCTATAAGGATGATGGTGGTGATGACTAGAATGATGTCTCGTGGATGAGGAACTAAAATGATGCCCATACATACCATTCTTCTTGTCAGGTGTGTCCAATGATCTGCCACCTCTGATTGTGTCCCCTCTTTCCAATCTGTATCCAGATCGAGATTTGATACCAAATGATGCTCTGAGGTATTTTTATTGATGAGACCTCTAATTTCTTCAATTTTCCATTATTTTTCTTTATTTTCCTCATCACATGAAACCTGTGACCTTTCACCTTCCTTTTCTCCTAATTTCCATTATTTTCATAAATAAATTTCCAAAATTCCATTTTGCCTTTCCAAAGCTTTTTCCATTGCCTTTGCCAATTTCCCTTAGCCATAAACACAACAAGTGATGGCCACTAGGATATTTTTCCCATCATTCAACTTAGAATAAGTGTCCCTTACCCACGGTCTTATTTTACCTTTATTGACTTTTATTACATGAGCTTTTAACCAGGGGCTGTTACAATTTTCTCCTAGAGATACTTTTAATGCCCCTTCATTTTATGCATCATCACATGAAGAAAACCTCGAGAGCTACAAAACTCAACGTTTGACTCTATTTTCTCCCTGTTGTGTAACCAGCTCCAAAAATAGAAGAAAAGAGATATCAACGCCTTAGAAATAAGCCACTTCGAGGGGGCAACCTCCAATACATTACATAAATGAACAAATCTTGGATGATCCAATTTAAAAAACCTCCTTTCTATATATAGGAGTCCATGGGGCCATAATGTAATCCTAGTGGGCCACAATGTAATCCTAGCCGACCTAACAATAATAATTTAAGGGCACAATAATAATAAAATGGGAGTTACAAGGGTACAATAATAACAATAAGGGGGTTACACTAACAACAATAAGGGACTATACTAGTAATATAGGGACCTAACATGCCCCTCTCCTTCAAAAAAGTGTTGTCCTCAATGCTTGAGTAGCTCTGGGTGCTTCTGTATAAAATTCTCATCCTCCCATGTAGAATCTTCAGTGGGTAAGTTCTCCCACTTGATGAGATACTCTGAAATTGATCGATTCCGTAGTTGTCGAGTTCTTGTTTCCGTGACCGCTTCAGGTTCCAATATGATTTTTCCTTCCTCATCAAGTTCTGGTAATATTGTTTGAACTAGAAGATTTTCACCAATAACCTTCTTTAAGCATGAAACATGGAAAATTGGATGTACTCGCGAAGAAGCAGGAAGCTCCAATTTGTATGCCATAGTACCAATCTTTTGCAACACCTTGTAAGGACCATATTACTTTGGCGATAATTTATTATCCTTATTTTCTTGCTTGAGGGACATTTGTTTGTATGGTTGTAGTCGTAAAAATACCCAATCTCCTACATCAAAAATTATCTTGCTGCGATGTTGATCTTCCTGTTGTTTCATTCGATTTTGTGCCAAATTCAGGTTATCCTTTAAGAGTTGGAGAACTTCTTGCTGATGCTCGATGTGATCTTCCACTGCTTGAACCTTCGAATTTTCCCTTAAAGATGATGTGATAGATGGTGGATGATATCCATAAAGTGCCATAAATGGGGTCATTTTTGCTGTAGTATAGAAGGAAGTGTTATACCACCATTCAGCAAGAGGTAACCACTTGACCCATTGTGTTTGTTTATCAAATACAAAATAACGAAGATATCCTTCCAAAAATTTATTTACTATCTCAGTTTGACCATCAGATTGAGGATGATAAGATGAGCTATGAGCTAATTGAGTACCCAAACAAGAAAATAACTCCGTCCAAAAATTTCCGGTAAAAATGGGATCTCTGTCGCTCACAATAACCCTTGGGCTTCCATGTAGCTTTTGAATTCTATCCATAAATGTAGTAGCAACTGTACTTGCTTTAAATGGATGAGATAATGCGCAAAAGTGTGCATACTTGGTAAGTCTATCAACTACCACCATGATGACACTCTTTCCTTCAGACTTAGGTAAACCTGTGATAAAATCCATTGACATCTCCTCCCAACGTTGACTTGGAATGGATAAAGGTTGTAGAAGTCCCGGGGTCTTAATTGTTTCCACTTTATTCTGCTGGCAAACCAAACATTCCGCCACAAACTTTTGAATATCGGATTTAAGGCCATCCCAAAAAAATTCTTTCTTCACCCTGTGGTAAGTTTTTAAAAATCCTGAGTGTCCTCCTAAAGGAGAAGTGTGCAATTCCAGAAGAATCTTTTGTTTTAGTTGGGAATTCTTACAAAGATATAAGCGATCTTTGTACCATAAGGAATCATTTTTCCAACTAAATGTATCGGATGTACTAGGATCTTGCTGCAACTTTTGAATGAGTATCCATACATCTTTTTCCTTCTTCCATTCATCTCTTGCTTCAGTTATCCAATCTGGTTGGATAATAGAAATGGCACAAAGCAATGCTTCCACCTCTTCATTCTTTCTTGAGAGTGCATCTGCAACAACATTAAGCTTTCCTTTTTTGTAGATTATTTAAAATTCATAACCCAACATCTTTGTGACCCATTTTTGCTGCTCTTCTGAAGATAGTCTTTGTTCCAAAAAGTGTTTAAGACTATCATGATCAGGTTTTACCTTGAAGTGTCTTCCCATTAGGTAAGTTCGCCATTTCTTTAGTGCATGCAGTATTGCTAACATTTCCTTCTCATAAATAGGTTTCTGTAAATACTTTCCTTTGATTGGACGACTTTCAAAAGCAATGGGTCTTCCTTCCTGCATTAAAACTGCACCAATTCCATTTCCTGAGGCATCACACTCCACAATAAAGGTTTTTGTGAAGTCTGGTGTAGCTAAGACCGGTGCTAGGCACATTGCCTCTTTAAGATGTTCAAAGGCCTTAGTTGCTTCAGGAGTCCATGAAAATGCATCTTTCTTCAATAATGTTGTTAGAGGTGTTGCTATTCTCACATAATTCTTAACAAACTTGCGATAATACCCTGTTAACCCGAGAAATCCTCGCAACTGCTTTATGGTTGTGGGGACTTTCCATTCCTTAATGGCTTTAATTTTGTTAGGGTCTACCTTAACACCCTCGTGAGATACAATATGACCCGGATATTCCACCTCTTGTACTCCAAAGAAACATTTGGATGTTTTTGCATATAATTGTTTCTCCTGCAATAGTTTGAGCACCCTGTCAACATGTTCAACATGATCCTTCCAAGACCTGCTGTAGATTAGTATATCATCAAAAAATACTAGCACAAATTTTCTAGGAAGGGTTTGAAAATGGAATTCATCAACCCTTGAAATGTAGAAGGTGCATTGGTAAGGCCAAAAGGCATGACCAAAAATTCATAATGACCCTCATGAGTTTGAAATCTTGTTTTTGGAATATCTTCAGTCTTCATTCTAATTTGATGATATCCTGAACGAAGATCCAACTTGGTAAAATAAATTGCTCCATGTAATTCATCCAATAATTCATCAATCACGGGAATGGGAAATTTGTCTTTAATGGTGAGCTTATTGAGCTCCCTATAATCCGGACACATTCGCCATGATCCATCCTTCTTGTGTACCAATACTACAGGAGTAGAGAAAGAACTTTGACTAGGTTGAATTATACTTGCCTCTAACATTTTTGCAATCATACGTTCAATTTCTCTCTTTTGGAAGTAAGGATATCTATAAGGCCTGATGTTTGGAGGAACACTTCCTGGAACCAAATGAATAGCATGATCATGATCACGAATAGGTGGGAGTCCTTTGGGAGTTTCAAACACCTTGGAATGATTGTCCAAGACTTGTTGGAGAACTGCAGAAATAGATGAGTTTGATGTCGGAACTTCTAGTGAGCATAATTGTGCAATTACGCCTCGTTTTTCTTTCTTTAGAAGATTTTTCATGACATTAGAGCTTATTATCCTTCCCGGCTTCCCTTCAATACCCCGTAATTCGACTTCCTTTCCTTCTGAAAAAAATTTCAAGAAAAGTTCTTGAAAATTAAAAGCTACCGTCCCCAAAGATTGTAACCATTGTACTCCTAGTACAACATCGGCACCTCCCATAGGAATGGAAAGCATTGGACTAGTCAATACATATTCCCCCATGGTTAGCTTGATATTATGGCATTTTCCAGAGCGATTTATAGTTCCTCCATTTGCAACCATCACTTGACATTCTGGTGCTGGGTATAGGAAACAATTTAATTCCTTGGCTACCTTACAATGAATAAAATTATGGGTGCTACCTGAATCAATCAACACTATTACCTTTCTCTTCTTGATTTGTCCTTTTATCTTGAGAGTTTGAGGAGTGGTAATTCCTGCCAGTGCATTACACGATATGGTTGGGTTCATTTCTTCCTCTTCTGGGGCTGGTTCCTGGTGTATATCCTCTTCTTGTTCATTTTCTTCTTCCTCTTCACAATCTATGTAAAATAATTTCTTCTCAGCACACTTATGACATTTAGTGTATTTGCTATCACAACTGTAGCAAAGCCCTTTTGCTCTTTTTTCTTCCAATTGTTGTGGTGTCAACCTTGTAGGTTGTGGAAATATAGGCATAGCAACACTTCCTTCTTTATAGAATTGAGTGGTAGGCTTCCTTGTCACCATTATTTTACATTCAAATTTTCTTGCCAACCTGAATGCCTTCTCCAATGAATCCAGTTCCAAAACACGAACTTCATGTTGGATGTTATCCTTTAAAGTGCCTATGAAGAGATCGATCCTGTGTTCCTCTGGAATATCAGTTACCCTTATATTCAATTTTTGGAAGTCCTCAATGTGATGCCCCACTAAACCCTTTTGTTTGAGATTTATCAATTGGCTAAAGAAGGTGTTGCTCTTCGTATCCTCATAATGTGCTATCATTTCCTCCGTAAAAATTGACCAAGTGACAATTTTTTTACGGGAGCAAAGCCATTGATACCATACAAATGTATTTTGTTCTAAATGTAAAGTTACAATGCGTACCTTTTGTGTGTTTTGTACGTTATGGAGATCAAAATATTGCTCCATCTGTAGTATCCATGTTACAGGATCCTTTCCATCAAACTTCCTCATATCCATTTTTGGAATATGGTGGTTCTTCCCGCTAACATTAGAGTTTATGAAATCACGATTAACATTTATTTTTTCCTCATCATGAGGTTCTTCTACTATATTTTCACCATTAGGAAACATTTCTTGTATCAGCTTTGTCAAAACTTTGATGTATGTTTTTAGATCATTATTCATGTTTTCCATCTTAGCTTGCATGCCAGCTTCCATGCCATCCATCTTCGCTTCCACACCTTTCTTCAAAACTTCCATTTCATTTTTTGTTGCTCTTTGCGAGAGTGAAATTTGTTGCACTTGCTCTTGTAATTTGGATAGATCATGTTGCAATTCTTCATCTTCATGAGTCATAGTAGAGCCTTCTGAAGGCTTAATGGGTGTTGAATTATTTTTACGGGGCATCTTTTAGAACCCAATACTGATATCTATTCTACAATATACCCTTGGAATCAATTAAAATTGATTCTTCAAACAAGACTTATGCAATTCGGAAAAAAAAATACACACCTTTTTCTTGCTTTTGAGGAGCTCGATATTGAAATTGGATTTTCTCTGTGATTGCAGCACTTCAATATCTGAATTTCGGTACCTATGTAGCCCTATTAATTATATTTCGTATGCCACAGGTCTAACCTGATTTGGATTCTCCAAGACAAAGTTGTGTCCAATCTCCCACAATGACCTAATTATGGACTGGTTCAGTAGAGAAAACTTGTACGACTTGCCACGTATCACTGTTTCGTCCTTTGTCTCTGAAATTGATAGCGAAGAAACTACAGTCTGTGTAATTGCGACCATCTTTTACGACACTCCAATCCGATGCCCAGAGAGAGATTTATTGAAATTTTCCCACGATCAACTCTTTTAGATGCAATTCAGAAGCCTGAAAAAGCGTTCCCTTCCACAGATCATATCTCCAAAAATATTGCGAACCAAGCTCTGAAATTTTTTGATGAATTTCCTCAGGATTTCAGCTTCGCACCATATGAATTTCAGATTCTGAACCTTCATAGAAAAAAATATATAGCGCAAATTCCACGATGACCTGTTTAGGAGCCTGAAAAAAGACCTAAATTCCACAGATCATATCTCTGAAAATATTGCGAACCAAACTCTGAAATTTTTAGAAAATATTCCTCAGGGTTTCGGTTTCGCACCCTAAAAATTTCAGCTTCTGAAACTTCGTGGAAAAAAAAATTATAGCGAAAATTCCACTGTGACCTGTTTGGAGCAGCGAAACCCTAGAATCCAAAGCTCTGATACCAAATGTTGTGTAACCAGCTCCAAAAATAGAAGAAAAGAGATATCAATGCCTTAGAAATAAGCCACTTCGAGGGGGAAACCTCCAATACATTACATAAATGAACAATTCTTGGATGATACAATTTAGAAAACCTCCTTTCTATATATAGGAGTCCATGTGGCCATAATGTAATCCTAGTGGGCCACAATGTAATCCTAGCCGACCTAACAATAATAATTTAAGGGCACACTAATAATAAAATGGGGGTTACAAGGGTACAATAATAACAATAAGGGGGTTACACTAACAACAATAAGGGACTATACTAGTAATATAGGGACCTAACACTCCCATACCCGACTACCAAATAGAAGTTGGTGTGGAAACCACTTAAGAGGGAATGCCAATGTAGGTTTTTTTGAAGATGGTCCATATTAAGAGGATAATGGTGCATTGGAACCCACTTTTACTATCCTACTCTCCATTG